>JAAOMT010000276.1:50068-117790 GCA_016748015.1 Geosiphon pyriformis | reverse complement strand
TGTTTCTAGATTAGAGAAACACATCAGGCAATTGCAAGGATAGCCTCAGAAAAGACCCCAGACAGTGGGTAGATTTCAGTTTAGCCTCTGAGAAGGAGTACATAAACACACACAACAATCAAGAATTAAAGAATAACTTACATCACAACAGTAAAAAGAAAGCCTTCAGTGTAACAGTGACATTATCACACAAATAGAATTGAGGAACTCACGAAAGACTGATTGCAATTAAAGCGGGATATCAGCAATTAAATATAACAAGAAGACCATCCCGTAACAATGGTTTTGTAAAAATCAATTTTTATAGTTTCTATATTAATTAATTTTTTTGTATTATATTTAATTTTTTTATTGATGTAAAATTAAATATGAATTCTGCAGGAAAATAATTAAAGAATAATTCTAAATTTTTTTGGAAATATTTATATAATTATTTTATAAATTCCAAATAATTGGTTTTTGTAAATTTTAATTTTGCTATTTTTGCTAATTATTATTAATTAGAACTTTATGTAAAACTTCTTTCTCTCTTATATCCAAAAAATCTCAATGAGTACTTTTCTGAAAAAGAAGTTTTTTTTGTTTTTCTTGTTATTACTTTATCAATATTTCTTTGTCTAATAATCCTTTTGTTGTGAATTTAGAGACTGCTTTGGGTGGCAACATATCTAAAAAGAGGACGCCTAAGGGTGTCTTTTATGGTCCTGCTGGTGGTTCTTTTTCTCAGAAGAAAAAAGAACTTTTTGGCAATGTTAAACACTCTGGCAATGAGAAAAATATATTTCTGAAATCTGGTTCATTTCTGATGCGGATAGTCTATCTGGTGATAATGAAGATATTAGTATGTCTAGTGGTTTTGATGGCTTCCTCTTGAATTTGGCTGTTAATACTCCCAAGACTAAAAGGGTTAATACTGGTGCAAATTTTGGTTCTCCTATTGGTTCTCCCAACTTTGAAATGGATGAAAAGGTGAAGTCCCTCCTGGCCTCACTCAAGAAAAAGATTTTTTTAGATAGAATTTGGGTCAATTCTAAAATAGTTAAAACTCCTGTGGAAGTGGCTGTCAAGAAATTTTTTGCTTTGGATATTGATCTCTCAGCGGTGGAAGGAAAATTAGCTACATCAAAGACCCAGTTGATCAGGAAACTTTTTTCAAAAATCAATGGTTTTGGGGGGCCACTACTTCCTCAAAATTTGAAGGGATCATCTGATCAACATTTACTTCATTAGAGAGCATGGAAAAGGCCACATTATTGGCCAGAGAAAATAACATCATAGTAAACAGTGATCTTAAGAGACAAGGAATTTGCTCAGATTGGGTCATAATAATCAAGGAAATTCTCATAGATATGCTAAAAGAAATAATCATCACCACAGTATCCGAGTTTGGACAAATTAAGTTAATTAAAATCCAACTTATTGGTTTATAGCAGAAGACTGTGGTAAAATTCGCTGAATTGGAACAGGCTGTGTCTTTGGCTGCTAAGTGGTCTTTTCTAATTGGTAAGGACTCGGTTCGTGTGACTATAGTGGTGGGTGATCATGAAACTTGGGCGTCTAAAGATTGGTTTAGGATGCTTTTGTTTACTTTGTCAATGGGGACAACTGCCCATGATCTTGGTAATCTATTAGATAATACTGGTAGCAAAACTTGTGTTATTAATTGTTTGTTGAACACTGGCAATAGAGTTCGTTGTGCTATGGTTAGCTTCAAATCCGAAAATGATCTTGATTCTGCTTTTCTTATTGAGCCTGTTTTTGGTGATGTTTGTCTTTCATGGGCTAGGTTGGATGTGGTTTGGTGTAGAAAATGTGGGCACTTGGTCATTCAGCTCTAGAGTGTGATGTGTCAGATATGTCATCTTCTGATCTTTTAAGTTCATTTAATAAAAAATGTGCTTCTGGGGTGGATCATCTTCAGTTGGCCAAATTATATGCAAAGAAAAATGTTCCTATCTCTTGCCCTGCTGTCTTTGGTAGCAAATCATGGGTTCAGGTAGTTTCTCTTGCTTCCTCTTCTGGTGGCTTTCCTTCTGGTTCTGGTCTTGGTGTTGGCTTCTCTCTTCCTGCGACTTCGGGTTTAGGTGGTGGTTTTCTTTCTTCTACAATTAATAATTCTTCTTTGGATGCTTGTTTGGTGTCTTTGGAATGCTTTTTCGAGCTGTTGGCTAATCAGGTTTCTGGTATTTTGAGGAAATTGAGCTCTGTTGAATTGGTCCCATAGTTCTATCTGCTGATGCTCCTCTTTTGGTTGGCTCTGTGCCTTTGGTCTCTGTTTTGGATTCTGATATGGCTCTAGACAGTGAGTTGGCATTGTCCACTCTTCATCTTCCAAGTGCTGATTTGGGTGCTGGCTTCAGTTTAAGTAGTTCAAAGGTTCTAACTACCAAGATGGGTGGTTTGGAATCTAAAATGTCAGCTCTGGAGGCTTCTGTCAATTCTGTTTTGGCTAGGTTAGATCTTTTGTGTTCTGATTCGGGTTCTTTCTTACCTCTTTCTTCTCAATGAGTGCTTTAATATGGAAAATTGCAACGTGTAATGTCTGAGATATCAATGTTTTTGCAAAGCAGATGAATGTTCTTCATTGGCACATGAATTCTGGTTTGACAGTGTCTTTTGTTACTGAGACAAAATTAAGGTCTTTTATTGGTCCTTGGATCAAGAATAAATTTGATGGTGTTCAAATTTTTACTTCTGGTTTGGACATTGGTTTTCTCAGTGCTGGTGTTGCCATTATCATGAACAATTCTTTGGTTCATCATATTTCTAAGATTGAGGAGGTTCCTGGCCAGGTTATTGCTGTGCAGCTTTTGTTCAGGAATAAACTTTCAGTTTTTGTTATTGGTTTGTACATTGGTGCCTCTTTTGGTGTTTGTTTTGGTCAGGCTTCTGAGATGAATTTTCTTATTGCTAAGGCTGTTAACTCCAGCACTTTTGTTGTTCTGGATGGTGACTTCAACAAAAATGGATCAGGAAGGAGTGCAAGTTTCAAATTCTGCTCAGGTTTGGGTTTAGTCAATTTATTGGTTGGCCAACCTTTGGTTAGGGCTTCTACATGAAGTAATTCTAGGGGGGTTGAAAAGACCATTAATTTTATCTTTGTTAGTGAGAATTTGGTTTCTGCTATTGCTAACCATAGGGTTGGCTCTGTTTCGGACTTTTTTGACACTGATCACAATGCTGTTATGGTTTTTATTGGTTTGGGTGGACTCTTAGATGTCTGGTTGAATAGCTTGTGCAAGCAGGCTAACAAGGATCATTGGAAGTTTAATATCAAGAATGCTGATAATGCTGGATGGTCTCGTTTTAGAGACTGCTCTTCTGCCATAATTTTAGATGTAATAGATGAATTTCATGTTACTGCTGCAAAGCTAGATTTAGATATTATGTGGTTGTTGCTGAAGAAAGTGTTGGTAGATTCTGCAGATAAAACATTTTCTCAGTGTTGGTTTAATGAGTTTTGGTGTTCAAAAAACAAGCATTCATCTAAGTTTCTGGGCTTGGAGTTGCTAATTGTCAAAATTGTCAAAAAGTTTGGCTTGGCTGATACCTCTGAGTTTAATTGCCTTGTGTAGAAATAGTCTATGTTAGATGCTGATAAGGCTCTTGTATTGATGGATATGGTTTGGTCTGGTCAAAAAGGGGTCGACATTCTCAAGTTTTTATTAATTGTTAAGAGAGGATACAGGAAATCCAAAATGTATAAATTGAAATTGTTATAGGAGGCCTCTATCAGGGATGCTATTAAGAAGTGCATGGAAAAATTTTGTTCTGACAAAAATAGCATAATTAGGAGTGTTTTAGATCTGCTCTTTTGGAAGGTTGTTCTGGATCATTTGGTTGTTGATGATGAGCTTGTTTTGGAGCTAGAGGAAGTAAAATTGAAGGTTGATAAAATTATGAAGAGTTGAATGAGAAGGCGGGTGGTGTCTTCAGTACTGCCAGACCTTTGGGCCCATCAGTATACTCCCTTGGCCCATATTAAGGATGATACTTTTTCTGATGTTATGAGTACAGTCAGTTTGAATAAGTTGCTTTTGGTCATTGGTAGTTTGCCCAATGGTAAAGCTGCTGGCTTATCCAGCATCTTTAATAAACTTTGGAAACATAGTGGTAAGAGGGTAATGGAGTGTCTCTTGGTGTTGTTGAATGCATGTCTATCTGTTGGTTCTGTGCCTGCTTTGTAGAAAAAAGCCTGGGTTTCAATGATTCCAAAACCTTATGATTAGGATGAGGTTTTAACAAATACTTGCCCTATTGCTCTAATTAAAACAGCCAGGAAAATTCTTTCCAAAATTCTCTCAGACAGGATCTTCTTCGCATGTGGCAAGTTTGACATTCTCCATGGTGGCAATTTTTTGGTGCTAAAGGGTACTTCTACTCAATTTCCTGTGTTCACTGTTGGATTGGTGGTCGAAGATGCTCTTGAGAAGAATAGGGAACTTTGGTTGGTTTTGCAAAATATGTGCAAGGCATATGACTCTATTAGTTGGCATCACTTGAGGGCTAGCCTGCGTCATATCAAAATGTGTGAAAGGTTTATTGGCCTGTTTGGTGGTATCTATATGGATAGGGTTAATAGAGTGATAACTAATTTTGGTCTTTCAGGTGGTTATAGAGTGCATAATGGCCTTGATCAGAGTGAAATCTTTTTGTCTCTTCTTTGGAGGATCTTTTATGATCCACTTTTGTGTGAAATTAAAAGGCATGAACATTTGTGTGGATATTGCGTTGATACTAAGTTTGTGGCAAAAACTGGCAAGATTAAGAATAGTGGTGGGATGACTTCCTTCTTTACAGCTGGTGCTTTTGTGGATAATATGATTTGGATTGAAGATTGCCAGGCTTCCATGCAGTATGCTTTGAACATTGTTAGTGAGTTTTTTTTTATTAATAATATTTTTATAAACAATGAAAAAACGGTGGCCATACCAATTAATTAGGGTGTCAAAGTTGCTTCTTTAAATATAAGTGGTCAGCCGATTTCTATTGCAAAGAAGGGTGAGGCTCACAGATATTTAGGAATTTTTTTGTCAACTAAGGGGTTGTCCAAACCCAGTCTGGCCAAGGCTTATTCAGATGTTCGGTTTTTCATTAATGTGGTGCTTAGAAAAGCAATCATGAATAAGCAGTTTTCCTATTTGGTCTTGGCTGTCTTACAGCCCATTGTTAGTTATCGGACACAGTTTAGTTTTGTTTTGTCTGGTGTGTGTCGCAAATAGGACGTTTTGGTCAGAAAGGGCCTCAAATCCAAAGTGCGTCTGCTTCGTGATTTTCTTGATTCTGCTCTGTATCATCTTTCACTGTATAATCTGAAGTCTTTTGAGCAGGTGCAGTCTGAGGGGAAGGTGGCTTCTTTGATCTCTTTTGCTAATGCCTCTGGCATTCTTGGCTGCTTGTTTGAGCATAGATTTCTGGACTTGCAGGTTCTGGGTTGGGCTTCTTTGGATCCTTTTCAATTTCCTGTCAAGTTGTGTGTTAGTCTGATAAACAATTTTTTGGCAGGTGTTGTGAGGATTCTTTTGGACAATAATCTCTCTTTGGTAAACAACATTCCTAGCATTTTTTGTCATCCTGGTCATTTTCTGATGTCTTTGATTCTTGGGGAGTCTCTTTACTTTAGTTCTGTTCAGTCTCTTAAATGCTTTGGTGTTGCTTTTGGTGATCAGCTTTTTGATAAGAAGGGAGAGTTGTTGGATTAGAAGACTTTTCATCACTGGAAACATTTGGGGCCCTGTGCCCCATTGGTTTGCAGTCACTTTTAAGTTTTTTCTGGATCAGAGTTTTTCCTTCCTAAGCTTTACTGGTGCTATCCATTCTGGTGGTTTGAATATTATGAACTCTGATGTGTTTTCTTCTGTACAGGATGGTTTACATGAGATTTGGTTTGGCTGTTTTAAGGCATATACGGATGGGTCCTTAAGGGGTGCTGGATCTGCTGATGTGTCAAGTAGTGCTGCTGCGTACTTTCCGGCTTTGGATTTGAGTGTTGGTGTAAGGGTTTTTGGCCTTTTATCTTCTACTATGGCTGAGTTGCAGGCTGTTGCTCTGGCTTTAGAGTGTGTTCCATCATCTTGTTCTGTGGTTTTGCATCTCAACAGCCAAGCTGCCATTGATGCTTGTGTCTCTAAGTTATTGTTTTTCATTCCAGACTTTCATAATCACTGCTGGATTGAAAGAAGGCATATTTTTAACTTGATTAGGAATAAGGATCTCAGTGTAAATTGGGTCAAAGTCAAAAGTCATGCTGGTGTTTTTGGCAATGTGAGAGCCGATAAGTCTGCTGGTGAAGCTGCTGGCTCTTCTTATATTTTGCCAATAGAGATATGGAAGCATTGTTTGATGGCTGAGAACACTGTGATTTTGGGCAATGCCCACCACTTTGTTAGGGATGTGTTTAGATCTGTTTGTTGTGCTCACTGGAAGGCTGGTCCAGACCAGGATGTGGTCTCAGTTGACATGCTAGGAGATTTTGATTGGGCTGCTTCAGCGAAGGTTTGGCATTCTAACTCACATATGCTTGCTGGGTTTACTAGCCAAAAATTGGCTAATCTTCGAATGTATTTAATAAAGACTGTACACAAAAGGTTGCTGGTGGCTATCAGAAAAAGGTTATATAATAAATGTTACTCAGATGTTTAGTGTTTGTTGTATGAGGAGGTAGAACTGTTAGACCATGTTTTTACTTGTTCGCAGAATATTCACATCCAGACAGAAATTTTGCTAGAGACTTCTGCATGCTGGACATTTCTGGTTGGTGGTTGTAATCCGTTTTCCTCTTCTGTTCTTAAAGTTCTTGATTCTTGTCACTTGGATGTTGGCAGATATTTGGTTTTGTGATAAAGAATTGGTGTGTTGAGGTGGCAGGTGTTTTTGAGGATGCTGGAAAAGCCTTCGAAGTGGTGGTTGAGTTTGTAAGGTTCTTGGTTGAACTGCATCAATCCAGGATCTAGTTGGTTAAATCTAAATTCAGGGCGAACATGGAGAAGGCTGGCTTGGTTGGTGATAATTGTTTGGTTTCGGGTTTGTCACGTGGGGTGTATTCTGTGCTTTCAGATAGTGTGGTGAGAATGCTTGGCATTGCTAGGTCTTTTGCTGTCAGTTTTGGCCATCGCAGGCCTTGCCTTTTTTTTCGGGTCTAGATAGTAGTCCTCATGTTTATATAGATGTGTAGTATTGCCTAGTCTGGCCTGAGTGGCTAGTTGCATGTAGTTATTGCGTGAGTTGTGTTTAGTTTGAGCCACTTAGTTTGGTTCTATGTACTAGATAGTGGTTGGGCTTCACTCATTAAATACAAAAAAAAAAAAATTAACTAGTATTCTATTTTCTGTAAATTATATTTTATAAAAAGCACCATATATTACAAATAAATTTTAAAGTATTTTGGATGTTTTATAATTTAGTGTTTAAGTTAATTAATATAAAAATCTAAAATTTTTTTAAATATTTTAATTTAAAAAGTTTTTATATAATAAACAAAAACTTAATATAATTGTAAATAATATTTAATATATTATTTTTTTAGCATAATAATTAGTTTATTCTAGTATTTTTATTCTTTTAATAAGTAATTTTAGTTTTTATAACTATATTTATATTTTTTTTTGGCATTTTTTACCAAATAATTCTTGATATTATAATTTTAGCACTTTTTTTAATTAATTAATAAAATAAAAAAATAATAAAAGATGTAATAATAAAATAAAAATTAATATTCTGTTAATATTTATGATCAAAAATTATTGTTCTAATATTTTAAATAAATAATATTAATATATATAAATTAAATATTAATAAATTAAATTTAAATTTATAAATTAAAGTTTTAAATATAATTAACTAATATCTTTATTTTAATAATAAAAAGCTTGATTAATTTTTAAGTAAAGTTGTTTGTATTTAAAATGGTTTGTTTTTTTTTGTTTTTAATACTTCTATTATATATACATAAATTTTTATAATATAAGATTTCTGAAATTTTTACAATTTTTATTAATATTTTTGAAAATTTTGAAATTTTTATTGATATTTCTAAAATTCCTAATATTACATAATTTTTTGCTTTGTTATTAGCTATTTATACTATTATTATTTTCTGTTTTTTATCTAAGTAACAATCTATTTACATATTTTTGGTTTATTACATAAAAAATCTGCCAAAAAAGAAAAAAAACTTTATTTTAATTTAAATTATAATGAATTTTATAAATATTAGTTAGATTAAAATTAATTATTATTTTATTAAAAAAATCTTAAACAGAATTTTTTTGGCAATTTTGATTAAAACTATTAATTTAGTGTTTATAAAAACATTTTTTTATTTATAAAACTTTAAAATTATAGAATCTAAATAATTTTCTTAAAAATTTTAAAATCAAGTTATATAGTAGACAAAAATTTAAAAGATTTAATAAAAAATTCAAACCAAATTTGTTATAATACTTTTATAGTTTATTGATAATATTAAACAAACTAATTATTTTACTATTAAACAAATTTATAATAATATTAAGCAATTTATTAAAATTAATTACATTTATAATATTAAGATATTTATATAAATTAAAAAAACATATTGGTTTTATCAAACTGTTAAAATAGTTTTCAAAATTTTATAATTACATTAATTTTAAATTTAATATTAATAAGATTAAATTATTATTAACTATTAAATAATTTAATATACTTTATAATATAAGTATTTTAAAACATTTTTAATTATATAATTTTTGTTATTAACAAAACTTTTTATATGTTTAAAAATAACAGATTTAAAATATGTATTTTTGGCTACTTAAAATTTATGTAATTTAAATACTTAATAATAATATTGTATTTTTTAAAAAAATAAATTTAATAATATTAAGCTAAAATTTATATTACTAAAATCTGAACTTCTAAGATTTTAATTTAATTAAATAAAAACTACAAATCTAAAAAAAAACTTGTTAATAAATTTATTATTAATTATTTTAAATACTAAAAGTTTTAATTTAAAATTATTTTTAAAATTTTATCATTAATACTACAAAATTATGTTTTTATAAAAACTTTATTAATTAAATTATTTATAATTTTTTGAAAAAATATTTATATTATATTTAAATTTCTAATTTTTTTAAAAACAATTTTTTTTTTAAATAGTTTAATTATTTTTAAAATAAGTATATATTAATATTATATATATTTATTAAATATTTTTATTGATTTTGTTTATATATTTTTATAAAATAAATAGTTATATATCTAATATATTATTCAGTCTAATTAAACTAAAATAAATATATAATTAATATTAAAAAACTTACTTACAATTAAAATTTATTAATTAACAGTATTATTAATAAAAAAACCAAAACCAAAATATAATTAATTATTTTTTTTATTAATTTTAAATTGTTTTATATTGATATTTTATTTATAAAATTATTTATTATATTATTAACTAAATTAAAATTTAAACATTTTTTAAAATTAATATTTTTCTTAAAATTGTTTTTAATAAAATTTTTATTAATATTATAAAAAAGCTTTTATTTACTATTTTAACTATTAAAAAATTAATTTTTTTAGTCTAAATTAAGCATATTACTAATAAAACACCAATATATAATTTCAAAATTAAGATTAAAACTTTGTTTTTAAACAATAATTTGATTAATAAAAGCTAATTAACAATTTTAAAAACTTTATTTATAAATTTTTTTTTAATAATTACAATCTAATCTGATTAATTTTTTAGTTTTTTTAGATTATTGTTTATTAGAATTTTTTTTAATAGCCAAAATTATAGCTTTGTTTTTTTTTTTTAAAAAATAAATATTAATTAAATGATTTTTTTAAATTTTTAAAGAATTGTAACTTTTTTAAAACTATTTACTATTAAATATGTTTTTTAATAATCATTATTTTTATTATAATATTTTTTTTTAAATAACAAAAAAATTAATATTTAATATATAAAATTTCTTAATAAATATTTTTATCTTTTTTTTAATAATTTTAAAGTTAATTTAAATTTTATTTAACATAATAGTATAACAAAAAAAAATAACAACATTTTTTATTTTACAGTTAATAAAATTTAATAAAAATTTTTTTATCTTGTTAATATTAATTTTTTTATTTTGAAAATATTTATTTTGGTATTAAAATAAAGCTTACTTTTGTTATTTGCTTTGTAATTTTTTATTAACCAATAAAAAATTATTTGTTTTTTATTTGAATTAACCTTTATGTTTAAAAATCAATTAATATTAATTAAAAATTTGTTTAAAAATATTTTTTTTATTACCAAAATATTTTATATTACCAATTAAATTTTTTTGTTTTTGGAAAAAAGTATTATAAACAGTTTTTTTTGTTAAATTTTTTTTTAATTATATTATTGTTAGAAGCAGTTATTAGATTTACTACAAAAGAATTTGTAAATTGTAAAATTGTGAAAAATATACAAAAAAAAGAAAAAAGTTTTTATTTATTAATATTATATATATATATATTATATAATATAAAATAATTAATTAAAAAACAAATAAATTTAAATAAAAACAAAATAAAAAATTTTGAATTCTTTTTAATTCAAAATTTAAAAATTCAAAATTTTTATACAAGTTATAAACAATAAACAGTTAGAATTTTTATACTTTAATCAAAATTTGGCAATTAATAAAGATTAGCAAATCAAATTTCAATTCATATGCAAAAAATTGGTAGAAATTACATGATCAAATAATATTTACTTTTTTAATTTAAATAATCTTTAATTTGAAATGAAGCCAAATAAAAACAGGAATTATATGGTATTTCTTTTTCATTTTTCAGTACATGTATTGAAAAGGGTCAAAATTTTTTAATAGCAAAGCTTTAAATAATCTTTTGATAATTGTGCCTTTACGTTTTGATTTATTCTTGAACTAGTATATTAATTTTGCTTATTGTATTTTATTAAATACCTTGGATTTCAACGCGTCATGGAAAATTTAAATAATTTTATCAAGCCAAGTTCTCCTGGCCAATCAGCGGACAAATTTCCTTCCATCAAATTTCAGCCCCCAAGTTCACCAATTTATAAATATGAGAATAGTGATGGGGACAAAAAAAAGCAAACTTTGTTTAATGAAAATGAAGAGCAATTGAATTTTGTTGGATTATCGAACAATGAGGTTCATACGTGGGAAGATGATGAACCAACAGATTTTTCCAAATTATTAGGTTTTCAAAGGGGTCATCATCCAAGTTTACCTCGTCGTGGTCTCAAAAGTTTTGGAGGACCAGATGGATCAGAGGAACAAATAAAAAAATTAAAAGAATCTCGTGAAGCATTACGTACAGTCATTTCGGAGGAACGTAAAGCAGTTTCTCGAAATCTTTGCAAGGCTACATACTACTCCCGACCTATTCATCAATCACACTTGACACAAATTCGTCGTCAGGATTTTCATCAGAATATGGGTCATAATATTAATGGTGAAACATGGTTATGGCCCGAAGAAACTCTATGGTTGATGGAGCGTGGTGTTTTGGTAGTAGAGTTTAATGAAGTACCAATTTCTATGCAACAAGCATATGAAATTATGCTGGGGAATGATTATAATGAAAATGATGATGATGATGATGGGGATAATGAATGGGTGTTAACATTAGAAAAGTATCAGGTAAATGTGTCGAGAAATAAACCCAAATAAATGTTTTTAAGTGTAAAAATTGAAGTTCTCTCAGTTGTAATTTCATTATTAAATTTAAATTCAAGTATATATTTTCAAAGATTTATGCATATTTAAAAAGACTAGGATATACCGTAATTCGTCCACCGCCCAAATCAGCACATTCGAAATCCGACTTACCAATATCACCTACAACATCTTCACAAACCGGCTCTCTCCTTCAACAACAACCACAATCATCATCGATATGGTTAAGAGGAATTCAGCAGCTCGGCATCCTAATTTCCCCCAACCTACAATTAATATCTTCTTGGTTTCGACATGATAATAAACTAAAGGATTCAGATTCACCATCGGATAATATTTTTCAGCCTCTTGTTTCGCCTAGATCTTGTTCCTCATATAGTAAGTATTCTTAATCTTCATTTCACGAATATTTCAATTCAAGAAACCAAAGCAAATTAATGATTAATGAAAAATTATAATATTTTGTAATGTTAATTTTCTTTTGTTCAAAATCACACCAGAGGAAGTTTTCAAGAGGCTACAAATCATTCAGCGTTCATCTGTTTGTCCTATATATCATCAATATGATAATCCAGACGAAAAGAAAGGGTCGGAGTACGTAATCGATTTTTTTGTGTACGCGGGTGGAAGGAAATTTAAAAAGAAACAGCCGGGTGAACCATCCTTTCGTGTGGTGGTTACCAGGTAATATTTATTGGTTAGTTTGAGAATTGGTCTGATTAGGCTTAGGAATTAATATTGAATTATTGAAATCTTTTCAAATTGATGATGAAAATTTCCAGCGGCGAAACACAAACTCCACCCACACTATCAACTTTGAACGCTATTTTTCAAGAATCCGAAATAAATACTGTCATGTTTGCTATTGTAAAAGAAGCCAATATTATGTTTGTTTCCTTTGCAGATATCCTTTTTCAAGATTTGGACGTGAAAATTGTGGGAGACGGTTATTAAAAGAAATTTCATTATCTGAGAATGATTTGTTTTAATATTTACTATAACTAAAGATTTAAAAGAAATTTTTATTCTGAAAAGACCTTTTATAGAATTATTCAGTTCAAATATATAGCTCATTACCTCCCCTACTCTTATAATCGCTATCAAATGGATTCGGAAAATTTGTTTGATATTTTCATCACGCATATTATACTTTCCCACTCGTATCATAAATCATTTTCTCTTATTACTATATAAGGAATTCTTTTTCACCGTTTAATAATTCCTTGTCTATTTGTCATCCACAAAGGCCAAAGTCCAGGATAATCTTGAAATTATCTATTGATACTCCAAGAAATAATTTTTATTTTATTTTATTTTATTGGAACATACTGGTACTCCACTAAAGACAAATTGTTTTCCAGGTTCGGGTTCATAATTGCCGGATTGGTAGAATGAAGAAACTTGTTACTTATATTATCTTTATCGTGGATTTCTTGATTGGGGAGTGAAGAGATTATGGGTAAAATTTCCCCCCTAGTGTTATAATCTACAACTATTCGCATAAATCCACGATACATTTCAACACGGGCGTTGTGTATCGCGATCATGGATAATTGTTGATTTTGAATGAGGTTTACTTGATCTTGGGAAATAAGTGTAGAGTGATAAAGGATGAAGGTTGAAATAAAATTTGATTTCTCTCTAAATCTAAAGATTGTGATAGAAAAAAAATTCTTACCGTCTATCGCCTTGATAATGATGCACCCGGTTTGGTCCCCAACTAAGAATTCTGCAATTTTTGTCGAACCCGCTATTTTTGACGTGATTTTTTTAAACGAATTTATGAATAAAATTTTAATTGATCACAACAGGGATACATACATGATGAATCATCTTTACATTCTGCCAACATGATTTGATTAATCACTTTAACACGCAAGTTCACCTGGTGTTGTGCCGGTTTTACTTGAACGACATTGATATCTTGAAGAAAAATTGGAAAATCATCAAAAATATTGTATTTCTAGCATTTAATCAGAAGATAAAATTTTTAAGATTACATTTTAGTTGAGACATCACACCATATTATGATAGCCGCGGCTCGTAAGTTTAAAGCCTAGCCAGTTCAATCTTCAAAACGATTTTTTAAAAGGTGTGGGATGAGATCACCTGATTTCTGGTGCAACAATTAATCATCTGAATAGTAAAGACTTATGAAAATATGTGCAGTAGTGCATGAAAATGTAACCACTAATGTTTTTAAAACCACCATTTCTTTTGAGGCAACCTAAACTCTGCTAACAATTTGGCTCTCGGGATGTTTCATTTTAACTCACTAAAGTGACTATGCTAAACAAATATTACTCAACCAAAAAACGTTGCCGAACTAACAGCGACAGCGAAAAGTCAGATTCAAGATCGCCTATCTATCATGGAACTGTACAACAGACAAACAATCCCAGTGTTAAACCATCAAAAAAGGAGGAATTTCAAGAATTTCACAATGAGCTTGGGACTTTACAGCATAGAAAACCTTTTCAATGGTTTGATACACAATCAAGGTACTTATTTTTTCTCACCCAATTATATCTTAAATTTATTTAAATTAACATGGAATGAATGTCGAGGAAGAAAATACGCAAGCAGAATATAAGCGATAAAAAAATTTGATTTCTTAGACTCAAACTACAATTTTTATTCTGCTTCTGATAAACATGTTATATTTTCTATGGTCAGAATAAATACTCCTGGTTTCGAAACTTGGCTTTTATTCTATACTCTTTTACCCACTTTTATGCTAGTAGGTATATTTTAAATAGTAAAACACAATATTTTGGTTTTTTTCATACATTTTCGTTAATTCAAATTTAACCCTCGATGTTAAATGCAGTAAAAGCATTTTTTCAAAGCCTAAAACATTGTTTCACTCGCTAAAGATTCTTAATTCTTAAGCTCACATGTGCATCAGATAAAACTTGTCAATGGTCAAATAGTCCTCGGAACCTCAGTTGCGGTTTCTAACTTCAGTAACCAAAAAAAAGATTCTGAGGTTCACGTCCATGACATCGAGGAAGAAATGGAAGACTATGAGGAGGTTCAAGACAACAAAGAATTCGAAGATATCTACGAAATAGAACAGCAAGAAGACCGGCTAGAGTTATGTAATGAATACGAAGAGGATATAGATATTCAAGAAGATGAAATTGAAGGTTTAACTAATGAGATTGATGGTCAAAATGAAGTCGAAGTTCGGAAAAATGATATTCATGGTCAAAATGAGATCGAAGATCAAGAAAGTGATATCGAGGATGATAGGGACGATAAGGAGATAATACCGCAAGAGATCGAAATCGAAAGCAGAGAAAAAAGAATTGAGGGCGTGGGGGAAGCCTCAACTTTCGGAGACCCCCTTGACGATTTTGAGGATGATGAATTCATAGAAGTAGTCTCCCAATTGCCAATTCCAATTGAAACTACTAAATCTGCTTTTAGGAGGGGAAGCGGAAAAGCGATGGCCCCTATCGAGTTTTCCTCGGTGCTCGACAGGATTAAGAGCATGGAAAAGACTTCCAAAAAGTTACGAACCTCAACTAGGTGGGCAAAATGGGAGAAGCAAAGATTTGAGGAGTTATATACTCAGTGGCCAAAAGATTTGGAGGTAATAGCACAAAAGATGGGCACAAAGACTCTACGGCAGATCCAAAACCACATCAAAAAGAACTATCCCGACGTTGAACTCCCGTATTCCTCGCTGGGAAAGTTATCCGCGCGACAAGCTGCAATGACAAATGAGCGTGTAGGATGTAAAGGCAAAAATCCCGCCCCAAGAGCTATGTGTGAACGTACTTCTGTTGCAAATGCTAGTAAGGAGGGTACTAGCAGCGAGCCTGACTCTAGCGATGATGAAGCATCGACAAATCGAGGGGCAATAAACCTGCCTGCTCTTGAGGAAGATACTGACATAATGGCTATAAGGCAAATTGGGCTCAAACAACGGTAACTTTACTCTTTCCTCATAACTTGATCCTATACTATTAAGTTGAATGACTAGAAAATTTTCATGTTGCTGAGTAGAAGGGCTGTTCCCCAGGTGAAATTGGTCAACGGGCGGGTAGTGGTAGATCAAGAGTCCCTGAGAGTTGATATTTGGGAAGATAAAAATAAGGTTGTGAGTGGCAGGGTCCAGGACTTGGAGGTGGAGGCGAAGGCACGTAATGTAACTCGAAACACGTATTGTTTCGAGTTATATGGAGCCCGCCTTATAAACCGGTGGCACCCAAAAGAAGTGGAACTATTTTACGAGGTATTTAATGATTTTTTCTCAGATTATATGCAAATTTTTTACCCTTTTTCATGTTTTCTAGTTGTTGAAATACTTCGGCCCTGATTTTGATCTGTTAAACTCCTGCATTAGAGACAAGCAGGAGTTCCAGATTAGAAATAAATGGAAGAAAGAATGCAAGGTGAATTTTGACCGAATCCAAGAGCTGGCGAATATGTATATTCCTATAAAAATAGGACAACTGAAGGTCATTTTGGCCAAATATTATGGCAGAGATGCCATCAATTTGAAGCCGTTAAATAAGTACGTCCGTCGGCAAGGGAATGGAAGTCTCTTTGTCGAACCTAGGAGGCTTTAGTTAAATTGCTATCTGTCTCTTTCAACTTGGGTTCGACGTCTTGTCAAGAACTTGATATAGTCGATAGATAGCATGGTATGGCGTCGTTTCCTGAAAATTTTCAAGAATTCTAATATTTAGCAAAGGCCATTGATTTTTGATCAGAGGAATTTTCCAAGGTTTCGATTTGTTTTAATATTTGGTATTCAGAACTACGATTGTAGTATATTTTTAATAATCGAAGGGAAATTTAATTTATAGGAGAAAACAGTTTGTCAAACTCAGTTTTTGTAAAAGGAAAAAAGGTATATTTTGAAAACAGGTTATGTGGATTCAAGGAATGGGATCTTTAAAGTGGTGGCGGGTACAAGACTGTTATCGTAATGCACTAAATTTCGAGAGGTTCGAATTAATAAATATCTTGTCAAAACTTGAAACATATCTAATCTGATGTAATAGTTAATTATTAAGTTCAGTCAACTTCATATATACAAAGGCCTCCGAATTCACAATTTAGGTTTATAAATTTTCCGATTTGATCAAACTCTTTGACTACTAACTTCCAAATAAATATTCACTATCATACATAAAAGATAGACCGATATTAGATAACATCCCAGGCCCCTTGTCATCCAATAATCATTTTTGGGAAGGTAGATTAGGGATGAGATTAGGGTGATAAAAAGCCCAACCGAAGAAACAAACAGGGTAGGAGAGACGGTAATTTTATAGGATTCTTGAGTTTTGAGCGTCATGTAGGTGCCACTGATGCCGATGCCTAAAAGAATATCTAAAGTGAAAGAAAGGTGGATAAAAAATGTTTCTAATGTATCTGGAATTTTCCCCTTAAATCAAACAGGACTCACTTAGCATTGGACCACCAAAACAAGCGCTCATTGCCATCATGGGAAAACCCATTCTTGCAATAGTAATATTCGCGACAAAGTCACCAAGACTATTCCCCTATATGGTAAAGGTCAGCAATAATCTGAAAATTGTAATTCACAATTTCTAAAAACTTACCATTGCAAAAATAGTTAGGCCTAGTATAGCATCACTTAGACCCATGATCAATCCAAGAGCCTGTTTTAAAATACCAAAGCGAAGAATGTGAAAATTGACCTTAATCTGTTTTAGAGACATGAATGTACTTTTACCTGAAGTAATCCAACAACCTCGTTGGCTACGAGATATATCCATACCATCGCGACAGCAAACCCTAAAAAACAAAGGGACCAATAAAAAGGTGGTGGTTGATTTTCATCTGTCCCCAAATAAAGAAGTGTTGATGCTATAACTCCGAAGATAAGAGCATAAATAATCCATTGTCCGGCAGAAGATTGTTCCACTAAAATAGTAGAAGTATGAAGTACATAGATTAATCTTTATCTCATCTGGCTGAGGTCTATGATATTAGCCTTGAGATCTACACTCACAAGTTATAACGGCTACGATAAAGACAGGGGCTAGAAAGAACTGAATCGCAGTTAACCAACGGTTCCATCGAATATTTTTGATTTCGATTTCTGGTGGATCGTCAATTATAAGATCTTGATTATCGAGCCTTATAATTGGAGGCTCCAAATGACTCGCATTTCGCAGATCTGTCCCAGATATTGTATCATGCTTTTTTGCATCATCCTGCGAATTCAAATCATCTGCTTCTACAACAGGTAATGTGAGAGCGAGGACAAAGATAGCGGGACATGCCACCAACGCAATTAGCTTTGCGAATAGTGACTTTTGAGAGAATCCTGTGAGAGAAGGAAAGAGAATTGGCCTAATCTTATCCCAAAGGACAAGACTCCAGATGGGTTTCCTAGGAGCAGGTAAAAAGGTGAATAAAGGTTCGGGAGAAGGTGGTGGTGGAGAAGGTGGTGTACGTAACACAGGAGATAATGGGGGTAGGTCTTCGAAAGAAAATCGTGTAGGACTCGATTCATTAACTGCTTCGGGTGAAAAGGACGTTGGAGAGGTAGTATATATATTTGGAGATAACAAAGGACTTCTTCCTTGCTGAGGAGTTGGTGGAATCAATAAGAGACGTGGGAGATTGGGTTTGGGGTGTGATTCAGATTTAGATACTGGGGGCAAATTTAAAGGTTCATGGTTCTCGTTTGAGGGGAGTAAAGCCGGTGAACTGTGTATACTACTCAGCATATCAGGTGTAGTGCTATGACGCCTTAAAATTGAATGATCGTTGGTACTTGCTAATTGGTTAATTGATTCTAAAGCACCTCCAACACTTGTCCACGATATACGCCGACGCCGATCGTAATTTCTGAAGTTTGGCATTGTTCGACTTCTCTCAATCGCCGGCCTTGGTGTTGCAGCATCATTATAAAAGTCCAAAGTGTAGCTTCGACCAAATACACCTAAAGCTCTGGCGTTACTATCTAATTTTAAAGATTTCACCACATCTCGAAACTGATTAATGAATAACAAATTTAGTAAAAAATATTCAGGAATTATACACTTAATGCCATTTTATAATAAAAATGTACCTCAATTGCACCGAAAAGCGAAGGTCTCATGCCACGATGTAAAGGTCGCCCCGTAGATCGTGTGGAAGAAGGGTGATGATGAAAACTGAGGGCTTGATCGACAACCTCGTTGACCGATATGAATGAAGATGGTGAGAAATATGCATCTCCTTCTGTATTCTCTCCATACTGAGAGAGGGCCATCATTGATATAGGACTTGAAGCTCCATGAAAGTTCTCATCATGTTCCCCCTCTGGTAACAAAAGATCGGTTTCACTGTAGGCGTCATACCCATAAGCATCTTGTTCATCTTTCAGGTTGTTTTAGATGATCAATAAATGAAAAAAAAACAATTCAAAACGACAGGTTATACCATAATCTTCATTAACAATACCTATGTTTTCGGGTAAAATTTCCTCCATCACATGTGTATATTCTTCTCGAGCCTTCTGTTCAAGCCACCGTCTTCTTTTATTACGTTTAACCCACCATGTTCCCACAACTACTACACTAACATATATCAAGTAAAATAAGACAAGACTGACGCTCTCCCAAAGATGAATCTCTCCATCCCATATAATGCATACAAGGAAAAGAATAGCTCCAGTAAAGAATAATAAGTCACGGATGAATGGTACTCTGGTTACATGGAAGGGTGTTATCACAGCCATTGAGCCGGCGACTACTGACGAAATGAAACTAGCAGCACCAATTAATTCTCCAATAGCCAGAGATCCAGAAAAATTCGACATGGCACTAAATGTACTAAATACATCTGGTGATCCATTTCCGAATGCTAAAAAGGTTACACCTGCCTTTTTCAAGGTCAACATTTCATCGATTCCCAGAGTTTATAATGAAAATTGTTGATGAGACTTAAAATTTTAAATATAAACCATTATTCTAGTATTTACCATACTCTCGGAAAGGTTCAATTTTGCAGCAATAGTACTTAAATTAGGACAAAAAAAATCAGAAGCTGCCACCCCAACGAAACCGAAAAGGAAAAGCAGCCAAGTGAACTTATAAGACCAATAGAGGGTAATTAACATATTAATCGCAAAGAAAATAAGAGAAATAGAGACCCACACACAATAGACTTACAAGAAACGAAAGTATTATCAACTTCAATGCATCTAATCCACAAAAGTAGAATTCTAGATAGTTGAACAGGCCCGAGGAGTACTTTTTACAATGTCTTCGAACGAATGCGCATTTGTCTTTATGATCATATATGTTGTCACACTGTTTAAGTATGAATCCAAAAGAGGACGCGTCTTAATATGTGATCCCAAAGTTTCCCAGCGTTCCATATTTTTCACGTTTTGGGTTGGCCGGAGAATATAGGCAATGTATTCGTGGTGTAATTTGATCTAGCTCTTATAAATTCATGGCGAATTTACAGTTTCCATCAGATTAAGAATATGGTTATTGATTCCAATATAGCGTACAAAATTAACTTGATGACGCTGTTTGAGAAAATTTCAATCACACCACGAATAATCCCTAAAGTTCTCCCTTTGAAGCGCTAATCTTATGAAATCGACTAAGAAAAAGTTGCGTTTCCAAGACCAGACTCTTTCATGAAACGCCTACCTCAAAGCGTAACTTTAGTGGATCAAAGTAAAGATTTTCCGCTGTAGTCGTATTAATTTCAGAGAAGGCTGATTCACCCTGAAACTGCAGCAAGGATCTTTTCGCAAATGAGATTTTAGAGATCGAACCCAACGACGGAGTGAAAAACGCGTGATTATGTCCTTTATTAAAATTTCCCTTGAAGACGAATTTTAAGGTTGTAGTGAAAATGAACAAGCATAAAAATAGAAAGTATGTACGCCGGTTCATTAAAGGCATCAGAAAAAAATTCGAACCGTTGAGTAAAAATAATAATTCTATCCTAAACCCAAAGGCCAGATATTTCCTTCTAGGATTATCCTCATGACAAAATGTTCTAAATTTGGTTAACAAAATAAATCATAATCACAATGATGACAAGTTTGAGCAAACATCTATTTATTTAGTTGTTTATATGAAGTCAGAATATTGATCTAGGTTATAATTTTCAATGTCTGCTCCAGTTTCCCTCAAAGACGTACGCCATCGTAACGGCGATTTGTCACCAGGGTTTGTAGATGTTGGTTATGAACTTCTCTCCACCCCAGAACCGCAACGTCGAAAACCTCGTAAATCACGTATTCAACGTTTCAACGCCTCAATAAAATGGGTCGTTGTTGCTTTTTTTATTTTATGGTGGTTTGAAGTGTACGATGGCGTGGTGGAGGTTCTGGGGTGGGAGAAATCATACCTTAGGTAAGAGAATCTATATATTCAAAGACTGAATTGAAAGTCCAATTTATTTATCCTTGATCTTTTAATGCTCAATCAAATCTTTAAAAAATCCGAAGTCTGTAAATAAACCTTTTATTAAATCTAGTTCCAATGCTGAAATTCTTGTTTAATTCCTCTTAGACCTTTATTTTATATGTCTTTGGTTTCTCTGTCAACAACCTTTGGCATTTTTTGCTACTTGCAATTCTACCGGCCATTCTTTCTCGGGTCCCCATTACCAAATTATGGTGCTATGGAACATGATCCCATATTGCGTCGTTTCATACCATTCGCAGCGTTCGCCATGTTATTTGGGTTTATAGGGCTTTGTGTATGTGTGTGGCCTATTTGGAATTGGTGGACACCAGTGGTCATGTGTGGTCTATCTATAGGTTCCGTAGCACTGATGAACATTCTTTGATCATAAAAATTTTTAAAAGAAAATTTTAAGCTATCTGCGATGGGATATCTCAAAATCAGTCATATCACCTTAGATTGATAATTTAAGATCTCTCAGATCTACACTTTGTGATTGTCAGGTATATCTATGATGTCAAATTATTCCTTTCTATCTCAGAAACCATGGCGAGATTCATAAAACGATATCTATCAAATGATTCAGACGTCAGCGACTGTGAGGGCCAGGATGATTTTGAGTCTCGAGAAGTTCCTATTCTTAAACATAGATACTCTTTAGATGTCCCAGGTTTTACGCTTGATGCGATATTATCTTGTTAGAGCGTTTTTCAGTATCACCTTGATTTACTTAATAAAAGCTTGAATTGTAATTTTTCAAGGGATTGTTCAGCCAAAATCTTTGAATTGTAAGTGTTATTATTAACTCTTGAGGCCGCAAAATTAAAAATTGACCTCTGCCACTTTACAACAGCTCAAACCCAGCAACAAGACAATAATACCGTTTCACCACAAATGGGCCCTAAACTCGTTGTAGTCATGGGTAAGTTGGTAAAAGTCTACTTAGATCACTCAGAATGTTTAATCATAGATTATTTTTCCTAATAGTCGGACTTCCAGCGCGTGGTAAGTCAACATTGAATGTTGCGATTTATTTGGAAATTACTTAGTAACTCGGTTCATCTTGTTTATTGCAGGGAAAAGTTATATTGTGAAAAAACTAAAGCGATATTTGACGTGGCTGTATGTACCTCAATTATTTCCCAATTTTCTGCCTTTCTTAAATTTTTAATAAAATTTTCTTTTTAGTCAATATGAAACTAAGGTAAACCAATAACATATATTCCCAACTAATTTACGAAATATATCCAATCATATACATCATCGAGCATTTCATGCCACTTCAATGAATGTCGCTTGTCCAGGAGCAAGCAAGACGATTTCCCATTGGGATATATTACCAGATTAGAGTTTTCGAGTTTACCTAGGCATATTAGTTCGCTCATTTTGAGGAAATACTTAGTGGAGAACGGAAAGGCTTTTTGGACAGGCTTGATATGCAGATTCACTTTGGGACAATACTTTAATTTTGCCCAATTTTCTCGGTGAATATTTAAAGAATGAAGAGAGGCTTGTGCATTATGTGAAACTATTTGGGCACTAAGAATAATGATACTCGATTCCTAAATTTAAAGCTCAGAATATGGAAAAAGAGCAAAACAACATTTATTAATCAAATGGACAAATATCCGGATTTTTTCAACCATTGGTTCGAAAAGCAACAATCTTTATATATAGAGCGCTTTAATTATGGATTATTTGGATGCGGCTGATATATGTTTAGAATTGGAACAACTTCGACTTGATGGGCGCGTTGAATTACTCGGCTTTATATACGTATAGTTCGAATGTCAAGCAGATTTGGGCATTAAAGAAATTATAGATTCATGTGACAAAAAACTCATTATCTTGAAATATCAACCCCTAAGCTGATATTTGCAAAATACAATTCTAACATAATCAAAATAAACTAAATAATTTTTCAAAATTTTAATTTCCTCGAATCACCCCTTCAAGATATTCAATGTCGGAAATATTCGGCGTAACACGGCCCATAGTATACAGCAAAGAATTGGAGGGTCGTTGAATCATGGCGCCTCATTTTTTGATCCCCATAATAATGATGCCTTGAGAGTTCGAGATGAAATGGCAATGGAATGTTTAGATGAACTCATTAGTTGGTTGAAGAAAGGTGGAAGAGTCGGTATTCATGGTGAGTTCCATTAGATCCACAGATTGAGTTGTCATAAATGATCTCCATCTGAACTTTTCAATTACGAATTATTAGATGCTACAAATTCTACAACAAAAAGAAGGTACACTTTATATGTGCATCAAGTTTTTTTATAAGAATGTATTTCGATGCTTTATTAATATATTTTTCATTTGAATCTGGACTGGACGATAGGAAAATGATTCTTAATCGTGTTTTGCGCGAACACTCATTTAAAGTTTTGTTTATTGAGTCTATTTGTACGGACCCCACAGTAAATATTAATAAAATCAAATTATTCCTTCTATTAATCTCATTTTCATTTATAATCCTTATAAAATGATTGATTTTCCACTAGACCATTGAAGCCAACATGCGTCTCAAACTTTCCGGTCCAGATTACCGTCTCATGAATCCAGACGATGCACTCGCTGATTTTAAAAAACGTGTAAAAAATTACGAAGATTGTTATGAGACGATCAGCGAAGAGGAGGAAAAAAATGACATGCAGTATTGTAAATTAATCAATGTAGGAAAGAAGGTAAAGATCAATCAACTGGACTTTTAAAATTTTGGTTTATTATTTGGATCAGTATTTAAGTGGGTTTTCTCTTGTTTTTGACTTTTCTTTTGCAAAAAATTTTTTAGGTCATTGCTAATAATATACAGGGATTCTTGAGCGGACAATGCATTTTCTATCTTATGAATTTTAATCTTGTCAGTGAGTTTTCGAACCGTTTTTTCTTTGGAGCCTCATCTCAGTTAAGCCTTGAAAGTCGGAAAATTGAAAGTCTCCCGATTCTAGAAAGCAAATTGTTAAATTATCTGCTGATAATTGCTCCTCTAGGATTTGAAGAATCAACCTGGTCGCATATCTAATAATTAAATAGTATCAAGACCGGAAATTAAACCAATTTCTATTTACTTTTGATACAGGTCGTCAAATCTGGATGACCAGACATGGAGAGAGTACCGATAATGTAATTGGACGAATAGGTAGATGAAACTCTAAATCTGCTCAATCTGTTGTATGAACAATATTTCGATATCTTTTGAAACTAATGCATCATATCATTAATAGGCGGTGATGCACCGGTAATCTATTGATAATATCGCGTTGAATTCATTTTACATTAATTCACAATGTTGAATAGCTCTCAGATCGAGGCCGAAAATATGCTGCATGTTTGGCGCGCTTTATGCATACTCAAAAGCTTTTCTGGCGAGAAAAAGAAGTTAATCGACATCCAACAGAGGCTGAAGACCATCATATAAGTAACCCTAATTCCTCTTTCTCAGCAAGTACCCCAAATCCAACACGTCTCGAGAAAAATTTTCTCGTATGGACAAGTTCTTTAAAACGTACTATCCAGACCGCGGAAAAATTTCCCCCTACTGAATTTGATGTTATGGTGAAGACCATTTTCTTTATATTTTTGTCTCCGACGACATTGTTAAAATATTCAATCACTCAATATAATACTTCAAATAGCATATTAGATTCCTTAACGAAATATATGCGGTAAGTGGTATTTAATCTTTATTTCACTTCTGCTTCAATCTCCATAGATGCTTGATTTTATCAAATTCATGGAATCAAAGGGTATATATGAGGAAATGACGTATCAAGAGATTTCAAAAATGTTCCCTGAGGAGTACCAGGCGCGTCAAAATAATAAACTTTATTATAGGTTAGTAACAGTTATGATCGGAAAGTCTTTTCTCAAGACACTAATTTGATCAGGTTTCCACTTAATCTCCTTTGCATAATGGCTCACCATTTTTTCGATCAGATATCCAGGAATGGGTGGGGAATCCTACCTTGACGTGATACATCGTATCAATCCATTGCTTGTTGAGATAGAACGAATGACTGATAATATATTGATAGTTACACATCAAGGTAATTGTGTTGATATGAAATCTTTTTCCAAATCTGTAAATCTATATCAAAATTCTCTTTATGTAAATAGTCGTGCTTCGCATCCTATTGGCTTATTTCCTTGATGTTGAAAAGGTAGGAAAAATCAGAATGTCAATATTACCTGATATCCCAGTCAGTACTTAAATAATCTAGGAAATTAGGAAAAAGTACCCAACATTGAAGTTCCGTTACATAGCCTGTATTGTCTGCAGCCGAAACCATATGGTAAGTTGTTTATGCAGAGGATATTTACGTCCATTACGAAATTGATTTCAACTCGAGCTGAAGCAATATATTGTTCCAATAGGCACCGAATTGATTAAATGGAAGTATGATGAAGAGCAAGATTGGTTTTTTCAATATGAGTAGAAATTGAGCGGCTTGTGAACAAGCAATTATGATTTTCGAAATGAAATTTCAAAATCAAAAAATAATGGATTTGATAGGAGGTATTATCTCGGATTTAGATGAGTTAGTAATTTATAAGTTAAAAATTCATGTCAGCAACTATAAGAAAAGATTAAAAAAGTATTAGCATTTCAACTCTACAATCTTAATTTATTTCATAGGTGAGATTTTTCCCCTGCCATTAGAAATTTTGGAAGCAAGAATCAATCGAAATATCTTGCACTTATTTATTTAGGGAATAAATAAAAGTCCCTAAATCCGACCAAACCCCTTTCATACCTTAGTTACTGGAGGAGTCGGTTGATGTATCTATATCAGGGATATTATAAAAAGGAGAATAAAACCATGTTCGAATTGACCAAAATTCATCTTATTTTTAAACTCACCGCTTTTGCAATTTCTAACCATTCCAAAGACCTTATCACATCATCATTCCATTGTTCGGGAAGCTCGTCATGTCCCCAGACAACAAATCTGTCAAATTTCCTCGTAGCTTCCCAACAACGAACCATTTCTTGGTCTGTACTTTGTGACCTTTTTAATATTTCCAGATCCAAATCTGATATCGGGTCTTCGTAATTTATTATATCAGGAGGTGTTGGAAGCTGGGATTTTTGTAAAGTGGATGAAAATGATGATTTCGATTTCATTCCAGTTTCTTCAAATATGTAGCCTGAGTGCGTTGATGTTTAAGATGACATTGTATATTATAAGTATATTCTTTTTCAGCAACGAAACTTTTACCTTCATATCCCTTTATGAGCACAACTTCACGACCGATTAGTTTACGGCCACGAAAGTAAGAAGAATATACTTTTTCTTTGGATGCTGATCTTGTGTCTGCCTTAGTATCTGGGTTATTTTCAATTTCATCAATATCCATTTTTGTCACGTCAAGCTCTTCAACCACCATCTTATCTCTAATGTCTACGGTTTTCTCTGAATCGAAACCTGTATTAACTTCAGCTCCATTAGAACTCGAGTTTAATTCTAGTTTTCCTTGGTATTCTCTTTCATCAGCTTCATTTTCAACAAACGAAGACGTAGCCAAAGTTTGTGAAGTCAAAAAGTTTGTGGACGGCGCTGAAGAAGCAAGTCCCAAACTACCGTTGTACACGGCTTTAGGCTCCTCTGCCTCTTCTATAAGAAAATACGTATCAACTTTTGCGAGGCCTGTATAGCTAATTTCGCAGGGAAGTAAGTGAAGTGGTGGTGGTCGTAGTGGGCTATTTGTAAGCCCGGAATCGGAGGCCGGATAGGATAAAGAAGTTGCAGTTTTTGTTTGAAGGATTATATCCATGCTCTAATATGCTGATCACCATGGGCAGAAGATAAGTAAGAGGTTATCAAAGTTGCGAGGACAAACCCAAGGAATTTCAGAACGCGTCAGATTTAGTACGACATAATATTTGATAAGTTCGCATCGCCCAAAATTGATTTTTTTTAACTAAACCAATTTAATTAATTACCAACTTTGTTGAAATTAATATACACAAATGGAAAGTTATTAAATTTTTCATAATGTATTTTTATTTTGTTAAAATATTTTTTTATTATAAAATTGTTGTAAAGTAAAAAATAAATTGAATAGAATAAAGAGTAAAAAAAACACTTAAAAACTGTTCTTTAATTTTTGAAAAATTTATTACTTAAAAAACACTATTTATTATAAAAACATATAAGTTAAAATTTTTAAATACAATACTAATCAATATTTAAACCAAAAAAATTAATTAATTAATTAAAAATTTCAACTATTTAAAAATAGCTTTAATATAGTAATTATTATTATTATTAAGAGCTTTAAAAATATTAACCAATAAAAAACTATTTTTATAAAATTTAATATATATAATTAAACAGATAACAAAAAAACAAATTAGCATAAAAGTTTTTAAGTAACAAGTTTAATATAAACAATATTAACTTTTTTATAACTGTTAAAAATAATTTACTAAATAAATATTACAAAAAAACAAATTTAATAAACTTAATAAATTATTAAAAAAATTTTTGAACTAATTTTAAATAATATTATATTATTTTTTATTATTTATAACAATAAAAATATGTTTTTAGAAAATAATTTAAATTAATTTTTTTTAAAATTAAATAATAAGAAAAAATATTTTAATTTACTATTTTATTTAATTAAATATTAAAATTAAATAATTTAAAAAGCTAAATATATTAAAAATTAGTAAAAAATTAAAATAAAACTAATAAAATTTTTTTTTATACATTCAAAATTCCCTAAAAAGAAAGTTTTTGAAAAAAGTTTTTCTGTTTTTTATATCTTAATATTTAATATGACTATTCTTAATTTTTTTTAATAATAAATCTGTTAATAATATTAGCAATCTTAATATAAAAAAAATCAAGAAAAAATTTAGTATTAATTTAGCTATAAAAAAGCTAATAACATAAAAAAAACATAAAGATAAAGTGTTAAAGAAGCTAATTATTAATATAAATAGAACTGTTTCTTAAAATTTAAATATTAACAATATAATAAAAACAAATAATATAAATATAAAACAAAAATACTTAATTAAAAAAATTAGGTTTTATATTAACAGTAAAAAAAACTTAAATTTCAAAAATATTAATATAATATTCAAAAGACCCAAAAAAATAATGATAAAATAAATTCTTAAAAAGTTTTTTGTTAAAATTAATTTTAATAATAATAATAATAATAATAATGTTTTAAGTGGGGGGGTTTTTTTTTAAAGTTATTAATTAATATTTTAGTTTGTATATTATTTATTTTAAATATTAATCTTTTAACAATTATTAAAAAAATATCTCAAAAAAAATTAAAGACTATTGAAAAGCTTTTTTTTAATGTAAATAATTTGGGTGTTTTTTATTTTAGAAAAAGTAATAATAACTGCAGTAAATTTAACAAATAATTATAATATTATAGTAAATACTAATTTTAAAAAACCAATAAATATTACATAAATTGAACAGTAATTATAAAAAAATTTCTGTGAAAATATCAATAAAAGCTATACAAGCTGTATTAACTAATTATAGCACTATTAAATCAATTAAAATACAATTGGTAAAGCTATAATAAAAAGCTATAATAAAATTTAATAATTAAAAACAAGTTAATCTTTTAGTATCTTAATAATTTATTCTAATTAAAAAGAATACTATTTATATAACTAAAACAGATATTAACAAATAATTATAAAATACTAAAAATGTTTACAAAATTTTGCTTTATATTTTTTTAATAGACACAACTATTCATAATTTTTAGAATTTTATTGGTTTAATTAATAGAAAAACATATATAATTAATTATAATTCTATGAACTATTTTTATATTAAGTGTATTACTATTTGTTTTAATTTGAAAAATAGTTAAAATAAAGCTGTAATTGTGGTTTTAATTATAAAAAGTATTGTATTTTGTTGGTTTTGTTTAACTTTAACAATTTATTTAATTTGTAATAAGTTTGATTACATTTCTATTAATTACAAATTAACAACAAATAAACAAGTTGTTAAGTAAAAAATAGTTTTATTGTTAGGTTTAAATTAATTTAAATTAATAAAAATTTATGTAAAAAAGTTAATTCTCATTTTATGTTATTACAGGTGCTTATTTGAGTAAGTAGAATAAATAACAAACTCATAATTTGGTGTTTAATTGATTTACTAGTTGGTAATATCTAAAGGTTTTCATATCTGAAGATTTTGGTTGAGTTCTTTGTATAATGAACAGAAATTCAATAGTTGTTTCAATAATCTCCCAGAATTGCGATTCTATCAATTTTTTTCTTGACTTGGTGGCCAGCAATCCTTTGGTAAGTAATCCTTAATTTCAAGTATTTACTTTTTTACAGAAGTTTTTTATCAAAAAATCCTTGACATTAATAACTCAATGCTTAATTTTTAATTAATTAGTATACAACAACAAAATAAATAAATAAATAAATAAAATTAAAACATAAAAAAAAATAAACCAAGACAAAAAAAGTTAATATCTTATTAATAGCTGTGATTAAAAGTTATTGGTTTAGTATAGTTAGGTATTAATAACTATTAACATAAATTGTTAATAGTGGGAAGATGAATTATGATAATAATAAGTATTTTATTGATATTTGATGTTTTTTTATTTTAAGTTATAGAATATTATTATATGAAAAAATGGGTAGAAAATTGGAACTGGAGATTTTAATCTAAGGATTCTTAATTTTTTATTTCTTTTCTGCTTTTAACACTACTACTATATATACATAATTTTTGTTATATAAGATTCTTTAAATTCTTTAATTCTCTAACCAGAAATCCTGGAATTTCTGAAATTCTGTAATTCTTTAAGAAGAATCCTGAAATTTTGGAATTTTGCAATTTCTTTGAGAGGAATCCTGGAATTCTACTTTTACTGTATTTCATTCTAATTGGTTAATTTATATACTAATATAATTCCTATATTCTATAAATAACAATGTTTAGTAGTTTTTGGTAACAAATTTTGAACTTTAATTGTTAATATATTTTATATTAAAAATTTTTTTGGCTTCTTAGTTTTAGTTTTGCTAATACAATATTTTTTTTTATTAGTGTTTGGTAATATGAATTTATAATTTGCTAAATTAAAATATAATCTTATTAATTTTACAAAACATGTTAACAAATTAGCTAAAAAGTTAAATATATTTGTGTTAATAGTTTTTTAGTTTAATTTTAGATGTTAATTATTGGTAATTTTTCTATTACAAAATCAAATAAATAATATAATAATAATAATAAATTTGAATGTAATTGCTAATAACAAAATTATAATAATATTAACTTTTTTAGTGTTTATAGACTTTGTTAAATTAAAAGTTTAATTAAATAATTTATTAATATTTATTATAAATTTAATAACAAAATTTAATGATTTGGTTTTTGTTTTTGGTATATATATATTTTTTTCTAAAAATTTGTCACATATAATATTAGAGATATAAACAGTTTTATAAAACAGAAAAATATAATTAAGTAATATAAAATTAAAATTAAAAAACAAAATTTGTTTGTAAATTATAAATAAGTTTAATGATATTTAAGTTTACACTTTTGGTTTAAATTTTAGTTATCTAGGTTTTAGTATTGTTATTATTATAAATAATAACTTAATTAGATATATATATAAAATTACTGAAGTGAAAAGTTATTTTTTATTACTAAGTTCTTTTTAAAAACAAATTTTTAGTTTTTATTTTGAAGTTATATGTCTTAGTTAAGTTAAAAATATTAATATATTGATTGCTAAGACTATTAATAAATTTTTTTTTGTAATTTTGAATAATAATTTTATTAAAAATAGTTCTTAATAAAGTATTAATTTTAAAAAATACTTGAATTTGAATTTGGTTAATTTTTTGATAAAAAATGTAATTGCTAAAACTTTTATGTAAAAAATTTCAAGGATGTAAAAAAACAATAAATTTTATTTTTGTTTTTACAAATCTTATTAATACAGTAATTAATAAAAGTATAATAAATATTAATAATTTTTTTAACACTAATCATTAGATTGTTTTTGTTTTTATAAGTTTAAATAAATTTCTGAATACATATTTACTTTCTGTTTACAAACAAATAAACAAAAATTATTAAAAGTTTAATATTAAAAATGTAAATAATATTAAGTAAACTTAGTTTAAGAATACTACTTTAATTAATTTTATATTGTTTTATAATAATTTTAATATTTTAAAAAAATTTTAAATTTGAATACTTTGTAAAATACTGTTTGAAAAATAATATGTTTTTTGATAAATAAAGTGTTTTTTAAAATATAACATAAAAAGTATAATAATATTTTTACTAAGCTTTTTTCCAAATTATATAAATTAAAAATTTTGGTATTAAAAATTATTAAAGCTTTATAAAATAAATTTAATGCTAAGTTTGTTTTTTAATAAACTGTTAATTGTCTTTTAATAAGATTAAAGTTAACAAAATTTAAGTTTTTATAGATATATATGCTATTTTTAATAATATTTGGTTCAAGTTATTTGGTGTTAAAAAGTTTTTTTACACATTCAAATATGTTAAATTAATAAGAGTAAAAAAATTTAAAATTAAATTTGCTATATTTAAACATATAAAGAATTTTGTAATCAATAAAAAACACATAATTAAAAATGTTTTAAAATACTTATTTTGCAAAGTGGTTTTTGATTATTTAATAGTAAATAATAAATTAGTTTTAAATTCTAATAAAATTAAGTTAAAAGTAGATAATATTATAAAAAGTTAAATAAAAAAAAAATAGTATTGAATAGTATTTTAAAATTTTAACAATATTAATATTTGCTCTTAAATTATGTAAATAATAATATTTTTTTAAATTCTAAATACCATTAGTTTTAATAAAATGTTTAATATGATTATATTGCTTTTTAATAATAAAGCTATTAATTTATTTAATATCTCTAATAAATTTTAAAAACATTATAATAATTTAATTTTATATATGTTATTATTAAAAGTTTTTTGTCTTTTTTTTTAAATATTGTTGTTGTTATTTTGTTGTTAATTTTCAATTATTAAAAGCTATTAAATATTTAATAACTGAATTTATTTTCAAATTATCTCCTATAATTTGAATTATTAGACTTATAAGTAAAATAACCAATTCTGTATTAATTATTTATATAGTTATTTTGTAGTAAAAGTCAACTCTTTTTCAGAAAATACTCATCTGAAATTTCATTAAAAATATATAATTATTTTGCTATAAAAATCAACTTTTTTATAGAAATCTTATTTATAGACTATTTTAATGTATTTTTTTTAAAAAAATAAAAAAAATGTAAAAAAAAAATTTTGTTAAAGAATTGTTTTCTGTTTAGATCTAAAATTATTAATAAATTACTAAAATTAATAATTAATCAATTTCAAAATATTAGTTAAAATTTGGAATATTTTAAGCAAAATAATTTTAAATTTGTTGTTTTTAATTTAATTTTTATTGGAATAATTTATATAAATACTAAAAAAAATATTTCTAGTAAAGATAAATTTTAGCTAAATTTTTTTTTTTAAAAAGAAAAGTTTTTTTTTATATAACTTGTTGTAATACTAATTTATAAATTTGTATTTTTTTTTATCAAACTAAAGATATATTTTGGCAAATTACAATTTATTTTTATAAATTATTTAGTATTTCAGTAAACTATTAATTATTTTGGCAAATTTTTAAATGTTACATAGTTTGAAGTATTGTGTGATTTGATTATCACAATTTGTATATTGTACAAATTGAATTATTAATTAAATAGTAATTTAAATAATTTAATAAGATAATAAATAATAAAATAAAATAATAATATATATTAATTAATAATAGAAAGTATAAAAATAATTTTATGTTAAATAATATCTCAAATTTTTACTAGTAATATAATCTTTTTTTCAAAACTAAAATCTGTTAAAATTCAAGTATTATTTATAATTTTTAGATAGTAGTCTAAAATTATTGATATAATTTGTTCTAAAAATTATTGAAATTTCAGTTTTGTAAGCTTTCCAATATATTAAATATTTAATAGTTAAAGTATTAGATTTTGTAGAACATTTTTACAAATATTAAATAATTTATAAAGTCTAAAAACTGTTTTAAGTTTATAATAAATGTTTGTTGATTCAACTATTGTTTTAAATTTATTGTGAATTTGTTTTTATATTATTTTAGAAATAAGATTTGTTGTTTTAAGCTTTAATTTTTGTTTGTAAAATGTTTTTTCAATGTAAAAATATCAATAAATAAGAGTATAATTATTGTTTTGTTTATTAAAACACTGTTAAAGTTTTTATTAAATTGTAATATTTGGTAAAATATTAATAAAAGCAAATAAAATAATTTTTTTTAAAGCTTGCTTTAAAGTAAACAACTTTCAGAATAACTTTTTGTATTTTTTTTATAGAGATAATAGCTTTGTAATTTGTTTATTATTAAAGCTATAGTTTTTTTTAATATTATTATTAACATTTAAGATAATTATTAAATATTTCAAAAAATAATTATGATAAAATAATTAAATATTTAAAAAAAAAAAGAGAAAATATTTTTGGTATAGAGATTTTATATGTTTTTGGTTTGAGTATTTTTTAAAATTATGTATTATTTTTGTTTACTATTTATGTATTATTATTAAAAACATTATTATAATAATATAGTTAAATATTCAGATTTTATTGTTGTTTTATTACAACTATTGGTTTTAAATTTTAAAAAATGTCTTCGAAATTAAATAAAAAAAAATATATACCAATTTGTGGAATTAATAATTCAGAATTGGTTTTAAAGTGATAGTGTTTCAATTAATTTTTATGTATAACTTTTGCTAAAACTTTGTTATTAAGTCTTAATTTATATAATCTATTGTTTATAACTTTATGAATATAAAATAATCTGTTTTATTTATGTTTAAATTTTCTATTTTATTGTTTTTTAGCCTTAGTTTTATATAAAAAAACTTTATTTTTAACTTTAAATTTATTGGTAACTTGTGGCAATTTGTCATTATGTTATTTTTTTTGTTAGGCTTAAAAATATTTAATATATATAATTATAATTTGTCACTTTTTTGTCAATATACTTAAAAGAATATATGTTTTTTATTGAAGTGTTTCTTAAAAGTTTTTTTCTGTAATTAATTGTATTAAGTATGTTTTTACAATAAAATTAATTGGTAATATTGCACTTTTTTTATAAGTTAAGTCAAATAATATGTGTTTTATAGTGTTTTGTTTTAGTATTTTGTATATTAATAACACTAATAAAATAAAAATATCTCATTTTTGCTCAAAATTAGTTGAAACTTTGGCTAATAATTTACATAATATTCAGTTAAAACATTCTATAAATTTATTTATTTGTGAATAATAAGATAATAAGAATGGTTTTTTAATATTGAATTTTTTACAAATTTTTTGTATTGGGTTGTTTATTAAATATGTTTCTTGATTGAATAAAAGTTCAATTAGACATTTATGTTTACAAATAATGTTTTTGTAAATAAAATTTGCTACTAATTTTGTATTTGCTCTTTAAATAACTCTAGTTTTAAGCTATTTAATAAAATAATTTACCACTATTATAATATAATGTTTTTTTTAGTTGTAATAGGTAATAATCTAATTAAATTAATACCAATTCTATTAAAAAGTTGTCTAATTTTGATTGAATTTAAAGATTTAATGAGATAAGTTTCTTTTTTTTTAATAGTTATTATAAAATTTTATGTATTATTAAATATTTTGTTGTATATAAGACCAAAAATAATGTTTAAATATTTTTTGAATTGTTCTATTTCTTTTTAAGTGTTGTTACTGGAAGTTTTTGGTCTTTTTTCTTGAATATTGTTACTATTTGTCTGTTGCTAATTTTCTGTTTTCTGAAAGCAATTGAACCTCCAATAACCGAATTTATCTTCAAATTATCTCCTATAATTTGAACTGCTGGACTTATAAGTAAAATAGCCAATTCTGTGCCAGTTACTTTATGTAGTTATGTTGTAGTAAACATTAACTCTTTTCCAGAAATTGCTTGTCTGAAAGCTCACTAAAATATATAATTACTTTACTGTAAAAGTCAACTCTTCTACAGAAATCTTGTCTGTAGGCTACCCTAATGATTATAATAAAAAAAGAAAAGAAAAATAAAGGAAATGTAAAAGAAATAGAATTTTGTCAAGAAAACCATTTTCTATTCAGGTTTGAAGTTACTAATAGTTTATTGAAATTGGTAGCTAATCAATTTCAAAATGTTAGTTGTGTTGAGAGAATTTCAAGTGTAATAATTTAAGAATTTGGTTTTCGAATATTTAATTTTTATTTGATGTGTAAAAAATGATTTGTTTTAATTTAAGATATTTAAAGTAGAATGCTATAGTAAAATACTATAAAAAGATACATTTTCTTGAAAAAAGAAGCTCTTCTTTTATACAACTTGTTGTAGTACTAGTCTTTAAACTTGTACTTTTCTCTTTGCTATAATTTTGGTGAACTAAAAATACATTTCAGCAAACTACAAGTTATTTCACTAAACTATTGATTATTTCGGCCAATTTTCATTAATTTCGGCGAATTTTGACTATATTAAATGGTTCAAAATATTGTGTAATTTGATTATCTTAATTTCTATGATACAAATCAGATTATTAATTGAGTAATAATATTTGATAATTTAATTAAATAATAAGTGATAATTGAAATAATAATAATATATGCTAATTAATAATAGAAATTATAAGAGTAATTTCATGCTAATTAATAGCTAAAATTCTACTGGTAATATAATCTTCTCTTCAAGACTGAGCTCTATTGAAGTTCAAGTATTATCTGTAATGTTAAGATAGTAGTCCAAAATAATTGAAGTGATTTGGTCTGAAAATTGTTAAAATTTCAGTTCTGTGAGCTTTCCAATGTATTGAATTTTTATTGAATGAAGTATTGGATTTTATAAGACGTTTTTACAAGTGTTAAATAAATTATAGAGTCTGAATACTACTCTAAGTTTATAGTAAGTGTTTGTTGGTTCAGCTGCTGTCTTGAATTCATTGTAAATTAGTTTTTATATAACTTCAGAAATAATATTTGTTGCTTCAAGTTCCAGTTTTTGTTCATAAAGTGCTTTTCCAATATAAAAATATCTATAGATAAAGATATATTCATTATTTTGTTCATTAAGAAATAGTAGAAGTTTTTGTTGTATTGTGGTATTTGATGGAATGTTAATAGGAACAATTAAAAGGTTTTCTTTTAGTGCTTGCATCAACAGTTCTGATAACTGATTTTCAGAGTGATTTTTTGTTTTTTTTTATAAAGGTACTAAATTTGAGAATTATTTACTACTGGAGCTGTGGTTTCTTTCTGAATGTAATTAATTTGATTTCTATTAATTGTTATGGATAAGTTAGAAAGTGTTTTCAAGGCTAATTTTTGAGATATTTGTTGAATATTTCGAGAAATAATCATGATAAAAATGATTAACTAATAAAATTTTGAAAAAAAAAGAATAAAGAAAATTATTTTTGGGTATAGAGTTTTTTTATTTGTTTTTGGGTTTAAATGTTTCTTGTAATTATTTACTATTTTTGTTTTATGTTTTGTGTATTTTAAAGAGGTTATTGAAAAATATTAAATGAAGTGTTCAAGTTTGATTGTTGTTTTATTATAACTATTGGTTCTAAATTTCGGGGAATATTTTCAAGATTAATTAAAAGAAACTGTATACCAATTTGTAGAATTAATAGTTCAGGAATGATAGTGTTTTAATTGGTCTCTATGTGCAACTTTTGCTAGTATTTTTTCATTAAGTCTTAACTTGTATGATCTATTGCCTAGAATTTCATGAATATAAAATGGTTTATTCTATTTATGTTTAAATTTTCCACTCCATTGTTTTTCAGTTTTAGTTCTGTGTAAGAGAACTTTATTTCCAACTTTAAATTTGTTGGTAACTGGTGGCAATTTGTTGTCATGTTCTTCTTTTTGTATGGCTTAGAAGTATTCAATATGAGTGGCTGCTATGTGTTTTTTTCTTTCTAATGTACTAAGGAGAGTGTAGACTTTTTTTTGAAGTGTTTTTTGAAAGTTTTTTTCATTAATTGGTTGCATTAAGTATGTTTCTACTGTGAAATTAATTGGTAATATTGCTGTTCTTTCATAAGTAAGATCAAATAGTGTGTGTTTCATAATATCTTGTTTTAGTATTTTATAAGCTAGTAACACTAATAAAATAAAGATATCTCATTCCTACTTAAAATTTGTTAAGATTTTGGTTAAAAATTCACACAATGTTCTATTGAAATGTTCTACAAGTCTATTTGTTTGAGAGTGATAAGATAATGATAAAGGTCCTTTGACATTGAATTGTTCACAAATTTTTTATATTAGGTTGTTTACAAATATGTTTTTTGATCAGATAAAAGTTCAATTAGACATTTATGTCTACAAATAATATCTTCATAAATGAAATTTGCTACTGATTTTGCATCTGCTCTTTGAATGACTCTAGCTTTAGGCCATTTGGTAAAATAATCTACTGCAACTGCAACATAATGATTTCTTTGGGTTGTAATAGGTAATAGTTCAACTAAATCAATTTTAACTCTGTCAAAAAATTTTCCAACTTTGATTGGATTTAGAGATTTTGTGGGGCAAGTTCCTTATCTTTTTTGACAACTATTACAAGATTTTACATATTGTTAAATGTCTTTTTGCATGTGAGGCCAAAAATAACATTCAAAAGTTCTTTGAATTGTTTTATCTCTTCCCAAGTATGCTGAAGAAGGATCTGTGTACATGTTGTATAGAATTGTTTTTTTTTTTCATTTTCTTGTACTAATCTGAGTGGTTGGTTTGGGTTTTGGCAATTTTTATAATAAATTTTGTTGTGGTATATAAAATATTGTTTTAATTGGTGTTGTAATCAATGTTTTTTACTTAAAAACCAATTTTCTGGCATAATAAGAGTCTCCAAATAGTTTTTAAAATTGTTATAATTTTTAAGATCTATTGTTGTTTTGTTATTTTGTTGGTAAGTTGGTAAGTTGTGGTGGAATTGTTGTTGGTGTTAATCTTGTCTCATTCTTGAGAGGCTGTTAACATTGGTGTGTAGTTTTTCTGATTTGTGGTACACAATATATTTGTAATCTGCTAGAAAATCATTTCATTGAGACTGTTTGGCACTTTGTTTAGTTTTTTTTTTATTGAGCCATTTGAGACCAATATTGTCAGTTATGATATCAAATTTTTTTCCATTCTTCGAGTATTGTTGAAAGTGTTTAAGAGCCCAAATAACTGCAACAGCTTCTAATTTAGTTGAGCCATATTTGAGTTTTGTTGGTTTAAGTGTTCTACTGGCATAAACAATGATTTGTTCCTGGCCATTTTTATTCAATTGTGAAAGGATGATACCAAATGCTATATGTGAAGCATCAGTGGCTAGTTGAAACTATTTGTTGAAGTTTGGGTAAGCAAAAACTGATACTGTTGTCAATTTTGTCTTGAAAGTTTCAAAGACTTTTTGTTGTTCTTCAGTTTATTGGTATGGCACATTTTTGTTGGTAAAATAATTGAGTGGTTTGACAATCTCTGAGAATCCTTTGATAAATTTCCAATAATAAGAGGCTAATTCTACAAATCCTCATAATTCTGTGGTATTTTTGGAAGTTTGAAAGTTTTTAACAACACTGATTGTTTCAGGATTTGGTTTGACTCCATTTTTGCTAACAATATATTCAAGAAAAATTAAACTTGTTTTTCTAAAGTAACACTTCTCAATGTTTAATTTTAATCCTGCTTTTCATAATCATTAAAAAACTTCTTGTAGGTAAATAAGATGAACTTCAAAACTTGGTGAGTACACATCAGTGTCATCAAGATAGACAATTACTAATTGCCATAAAAATTCTTTATATACAACATCCATGAGTTGTTAAAATGTTGCTGGTGCATTGCAAAATTCAAAAAGCATAACATTGAACTCATAGTTTCTTTCTTGGGTGGTAAATGCTATTTTGGGTCAATCTTTTGGATTCATTTTGACTTGTCAATATCCATTTTCTAAGTCTAAAGTTGAGAAGAACTTGGCTTTTTCTAGAGCATCTAGCATGTCATCAATTCTTAAAAAGGGGTAGATATCTCCAATTGTTATACTGTTAAATTGATGATAATCTACACAAAATCTGATTTTTTCATTTTTTTATTGACAAAAACTACTGATAAGATCCAAGAACTTTTTGATAATTGGATTAATTCATTATTGAGTATTTTTTGGACCTCTTTTCTGATAAATTGGTGGCTGGCAGGTGGAACTTGATAGGCTTGTTATTGTTTTGATGAGGCATTTTCTGTATGAATCTAATGTTGAACAATATCAGTTTTTCCAAGATCATTGTTGTCTTTTGCAAATATATCTGCAAATTCAGCTATTAGCTATTTCAGTTGTCTTTGTTGTTAGAGTTCTAAGAGATCTATGTTAATTCAAGAGAGTTTTTCTTCTAAAAAGTGGTAGCTTTCAATAGTAAGGATGATGTTTGGATTGGGAAGTAGGGTATGTCTTACAATTTTGATGAAATTAGAGACAATTTAAGAGTTTTTATCTTGAAAGATATTGCTATGTATGATTCCAATCTCTAATTTATTTAATAAAACAATAGGATATTTATTTAGGATATAGAATGTAACTCAAAAATTCTTCATTTCTTTGAGAATATAAACATTTGGGATTGAGATTTCATGCTGTGAACAGATTTGTTTATTGGATTCAAAGATTTGTTGAGTAGTGATGGGTTTTGAACAAGTGTAAATTTCGTGATGTTCTCCAAAAGGTGAAATAGTAATTGGTTGGAGAAGTTGAAGAATTTGGTGAGATTCATTCTGTGTATTAAGAGTTATGTTTACTAAAATTGTAAATTGTTCAATTGAACCAAAACCTTGAGTTCCTTTTTCACTTTTTTTTAATTGTTCTCTGTTGTTAACTGATTGTAAGCCTGAAATGTTGATTAAGAGTAGATAAATTGCTTGAGCAATTTTTTTGGCATGTGTAATCCTAAATGATTTGTCTGTTTCATTCTGTAGCATAATAATAATATCTCCAGTATATTCTGTATCTATGACTCTTCCTCTGACATTAATTTCTTTGCTTGCCAATAATGATTGGAAAGTAATTTGTACCATTGTTTTTGGTAGTATTTTAAAAGCAATTCTGAGGTTGATTTTGGTTAAAGATTTTGGTTGAAGAACCAAAGTGTTTTTGCCAAAATATCTTAGGTCATATTTTGCATCAATTTCATGGACTTTTTTTGGTTTTATTCTTTTTTTATTGTTGTCAAAGTATTTAAATTGTATATCAGGCTGGTTTTTAGTAAGATAAATTGAGATTGTTGTAATTTTTTCTTCTGGCTTATGTTCTTCAAACTTAATTTTCTTCTGATCATCTTTGCTGGGTAAGAAAATACTAAGAACATAATATTCTGGACACTATTTATTATCACAAAGCATGATGTATTCTTTACACAATTGAATGTTCATTTGCTTTAATTGTTGAATTTGAGCTTTTTAGGTTGGATAAGTGTGGCTTGCAATTTGGTAATATGTTTCTACTTTATTTTTATAGTTGAATTCAGTTAATTTTATTGTGTATTTAATGTACTCAGCTTCTTTTATTTGGCAAACATCTTTCTATATGACTTTATTAATTAAAGCTATTGCTAAATCAAAGATTATTTTAGCATTATGAAGGTAGTAGTAGAGTTTGTTGAAAGCACTGTTGTATGCTGCATCAAAGGGTGTTCCTCTTCTGACTTTTTTTGAGATTGATAATGCATATTAGCAGGTTTAATCACATACTCCTCCACTTATTGCAATATCAATCCAGTTGTATTTTTCTGATAGTATATCTCTACATGTAAAGCAAGAAGTGTTGTCCCATTTTTCACTTCTTTTGGGATATCCAAATCGTTTTCTATGACATGTTTTGCAAAAGTAGCAGGTGCAAGTTTCATATTCTCCTTCTGGAGAAATATATGCTCTTATTGATGAAAGTTTTTTTTTATAATCTTTGCATTTAAGTGAGATGTAAAGTGGTTGTTTCTGTAGTTCCAGTGTAGAATATCTAACTATATTTTATTCTTTGATCTTTTCAAAGATTTTTGTTCTGTTTTTTCAGCCCAATTAGATGGTGATTCAAGAGCCATAAAGATTTCTGTGATTAGTAGTTCTTTCTTCTCTTCAAATTCAAATACTGGGGCTTTTTCAGATTTTTTATTAAAAGTATCACAGATATCAGGTACTTTGGTGTATTGTTCTTGGTATGAAATTTTTAATTTCTGGGTTTCTCAATCTAAATTTGTATTGGTCTTGAGAAGCCAATTATTTCCAACAAAAGCTTGGTATTGTGGTGCATCTATAACTAGAACTTTAACTGGAATGGTGATTCCATCAATAGTAAATAGAAAGTTGTTAATTTTTTCTACTAGAGTCTTTTTTATACCATCTGCAGTCACAATTACAGTTTGGATTAGTCTGTTAACAGTTCTTTGAAGCTGTTATATTAATTAATAGGAAATAATACTTTCAGCTAATCTACTGTCTAAGATTAACCAAATTGGTTTTCCTTTTACTTCAGCTTCAGTATACATAGTTGTAATTGCTTTTTGTTCATTGACTACTGCATTATTAAGTAAGAATGGTGATTTATTTGCTTCAAATTCGAATGAAAATATATCTGAAAGGTTGGTATTTTGAACAATTTGGGCTGGTAGAATAGTATTGTTGGAAGAGTTTGATCTTGATACTGCAACTTCACCTTCAGAAAGTGCAGTTTGTTGAAAATCTGATCCTTCAGGCATTGTAAAATAACTGGATTAAGTGTGGTAGTGATTGGATTTTTGCTGACCAGAATTTTAGGAAACCAACTGGTTGTTTGAGTTGATCTTGTTGTTGTTTATTGAAAAACGGTTTTGTGATATAAATTAGTTGTATTGAACCAATCTTTGGACTGGTACTTGATATTGTTGTGTAGGTGGTTGTTGATACTGTTGGATTGGTATAAGTTGTTGATATTGCTACTATAGAGCAGACTGATAATAATTGTTTTGCTGTTGAGATCTCGGGGAATAGTAGGCTGGTAGTAAAGGCTGATAATGAGATTGCTGTGTTGAAGAGTAATGTTAATTATTCCTGTTTTGTTGGTCTTTTTGTAACTTTTTGCAGTCTCATTTCCAATGTCCTGAAATCTCACAATAGTGACAACTTTGGTTTTAATTGTTAGATGATAATGGGTAGTTGTTTTGGTTTTATTATTGTGGTGGCTAATATCTTTGTGTTTGTTGTTGTTATTGTTAGTTAGTAAAATAGTTTTCAACTTTCTTTGTAAGTTGCTCAATTTTTTTTTAGCTGTTAAGCTGGTTTTTCCAATAACAAGATTCACAAGTTTGATATGATTTGCTTCTTCCATTGCTATTTCATAGTTTTTTACATGTCTAATGACAGTTGCTAAATCTTCTGAAGCATGTGGGCAAACTTTTTTGATTAACTTGTCTTTTAATCCTGCTATAAATTAATCCAAAATCTGGGTATTGGAATAGTATTCATTGGTTTCTAATTGTTGAATTCATTAAAGGAGTTTGTTGAATTTTCTAAGATAGCTCATGACAGTTTCCAATGTTTCTTAATTGAATTAGAAAAGCAATTTTAAAGAATAATAAAAGTGTTATTGTCAATAAATTGTTGCAGGAAAGCATTTTTGAATGCTTGCCAGTTTTCAAAGAGTTTTTCTAAGTTTTCAAATTATTCTGCTGCAGTTCCTTGAAGGAAGTATAAGATTGTTTTGAGCATTCTTGCTGCATTCTATCCATTTGCATCTTTTGCTTTCTGGACTTTGTTAAGCCATTCTTAAGAGCTGGTATTATTATTTTCACCAGTAAATTCTGAGATTTTTGCAATATACACAATTATTATTTCTTTTTCATTTTCTGTAATTTCTTCTGATTCTGATTTAGTTTTTTTACTTTCTAAGTTCTCTGAATGATTACTTTTGTTTTCTTGTAAGTAATCAAAAAGATTGGTGCTGGTTGATATTGGTTCTTGCTGTTGAGTAAAATTTTTAGGTGACTGAAAATTTTTTGGTCTGAAGAAACAGATAAGTGGTAAATTTGGTGTTTGTGGTCAAACAAGTAAAATTAGAAATGGTGTAATAGAAAGTGGTAATTTGACACTGGTTCCTTGTTCAGGTGTTTGCAGATGTTTGGCAGTTGTTTTTGGTGGTATTAGAGTGTTTGGAGTAGTTTTTGAGTATTGTTTCACTTTTTGTTTGTCTTTGTTGCTTGTTTCTGTTTTTGATTCAAAGTTAAGAGAGTATTTGAATTGTACTGGATATTTTTTTTCACAATACTGAATAATGCTAAAGTTAAGTTCTTGAAAGTAAGTGACAAGTGTTTCACTGTTAAGGTCTTTAGTTCTTAATAGTAAATAGTATAATAAATTATTGTAGAAGTTGCTTTTAACTTCTAAAATATTGTGGTTTCCAAAAAGATAATTGTTGATGCAGTTTTTAATATATTGGTATAGTGATTTTTTGATAACTTCAATTTTGTTTGGGATGTTGAATCTTTGTTTGCAGTGAGTGTAAATTAATTAACAATACTCTAGATTTGTTGTGTCTGATGTGATTGCCACTTTAAAGTTGTTATTGCTGTGTTATTTCCATGGAAAAGCATCAAATGTTACTAAAGGTTTTTGGTTTCTTTTCTTGAATGTTGTTACTATTTGTTTGTTGCTAATTTTTTGTTTTCTGGAAGCAATTGAACCTTCAATAACCAAATTTATTTCAAATTATTTTCTATAATTTAAACTGCTGAACTTATAAGTAGAATGGCCAATTCTGTGCCAGTTACTTTATGTAGTTATATTGTAGTAAACATCAACTCTTTTCCAGGAATTGCTTGTCTGGAAGCTCACTAAAATATGTAGTTACTTTACTGTAAAAGTCAACTCCTCTACAGAAATCTTGTCTGTAGGCTATCTTAATGATTATGATAAGAAAAGAAAAGAAAAATAAAGAAAATGTAAAAAAAATAGAATTTTGTCAAGAAAACCGTTTTTTATCCAGATCTAGAGTCACTAACAGTTTATTGAAATTGGTAGCTAATCAATTTTAAAATGTTAATTGTGTTGAGAGAATTTCAAGTGTAATAATTTAAGAATTTGGTTTTCGAATATTTAATTTTTATTTAAGATATGTAAAAAATGATTTGTTTTAATTTAAGATATTTAAAGTAGAATGTTATGGTAAGATACTATGAGAAGATACATTTTTTTGAAGAGAAAAGCTCTTTTTTTATACAATTTGTTGTAATACTAGTCTTTAAACTTGTACTTTTTTTTTGCTATAATTTTGGTGAACTAAAGATACATTTTGGCAAATTACAAATTATTTCACTAAACTATTAATTATTTCGGCCAATTTTCATTAATTTCGGCGAATTTTGACTATATTAAATGGTTCAAAATATTGTGTAATTTGATCATTTTAATTTCTATGATACAACTCAGATTATTGATTAAGTAATGATATTTAATAATTTGATTAAATAATAAGTAATAATTGAAATAATAATAATATATGCTAATTAATAATAGAAATTATAAGGGTAATTTCATGCTAATTAATAGCTAAAATTCTACTGGTAACAATGGCTTGATTAAAGAATTACTAAGCTTTTGGTCCTTTTTAATAGTTCTGGTCATTAAGAAAAATGAGAAAATAAGATTTTGTGTAGACTACTGGAAGCTAAACAGTATCACTTGAGGAGATAGTTACCCTACACCTCTTATTTAAAAAATTCTGAACAATTTAGAAAACAAAAAATGGTTCTCATTATTAGATCTAGCCAGTAGATATTAGTAGGTAAAATGGACTCCAAAAACAAAGAAAAAATGGCATTTATTACCCAAGATAAAAACTTTGAGTTCAATATAATGCTTTTTGGACTCTATAATACTTCTGCTACTTTTCAGCATCTTATGAATATTGTGTACAAAGGAATCTTATAGAAATCAGTCATAGTATATCTTAATAACATCAATGTCTTCTTAGAAACATTTGACAATTATTTGTTTCATCTTTAGTAAGTCTTTAAATGTCTTCGTAGTGCTAGATTGAAACTCAATCTTGATAAATGTTTCTTTAGAAAGACTGAGTTGAAATTCCTGGAACACATAATTGGAAAAAATAAAGTCAAATCCGACCCAAATAAGATCCAAAAAGTCAAAGATTTTCCAGCTCCAATTAATTTTAGAGAATTACAAAGATTTTTAGGATTAACAGGATACTATTGACAATTTATCAAAAGATTCTTGACTATCACAAAACCACTTCACCAGTTGTTATCCAAACACATACAGTATCTATGAAAAAAAAACCAACAGAAAGCATTTAACTATCTTAAATAATGATTGATCACATATCCAATCCTAATTTACCCAAATTTTATTAAATAGTTTATTGTCACTACAGATGTCTCGAAAAATGCCTTAGGAGCAGTCTTATTATAAATAAAACTAGACAATAGAAAATATCTAATTGCTTATGCCAGTTACAACACTAGTCCAGCAGAAAAAAATTACAGCACAACAGATCTAAAATGTCTTGTCATTTATTGAGCCATATAGACATGGAGACATTATTTCAGTTTGCTTTTTAATCTATATATTAATTATAAGGAACTTGTTTGATTACTCAACAATCCACAACTAGAAAAAAAATATGCAAGATGGAGTACTTATTTGCAACAATTCTCACTCAAAGTTTATTACAAGGAAAGATCCAAAAACACCAATGCCAACAGTTTGTTAAGAATGCCACAAACCTAATCCCAGACTTATGGACACAACCAATTATTACTGATTACATCAGTATCTATTAACACTACATTTCAAGAAGATATTATCTTAACAGGAACAAAGTATCATACAAAAACAAGCCCAAAATTATTTTATTCAAGACAACCAACTATATTAATAAAAATGCTGAAACCACTCCACCTCACAATAAATTATCAAAAACAATGAAAAAAAAACTATATTACATAGTATGCATTTTGATTCCATTACAAAACATTTCAACAAAGATGTTACCTTTGAAAGAATCCTAAATTTATACTATTGGCCAACAATATACAAAGACATTTTCGAATACATGCTTAATTGTGACTCATGTCAGTAAAGAGAAGGAGCCAGAACAACAGAACCACTTTGACCCATTCCAGTTGGAAATTTATTTGATAGAATTAGGATTGATTTGGTTAGTTCTCTCTTCATAATATCCAAAGAAAATTGTTATATTGCTGTAGCTATAAATTACTTGACAAAATGGCCAGAAGCCAGAGCCATCCAAGTAGCAGATGCTAAACAATAGCTGAGTTTGTATACCAAGATCTAATTTGCAGACACAGATGCCTGAAAAAACTGCTATTCAATCAAAAAATGCATTTTGTCAATAATACATTAACCGAATTAAGTCAATGGTTTGGAATAAAATGTCTTTTATTGTTATCATATCACTTATAAACAAACAGACTGGTAGAACAATTTAACCAAACACTGTGTAAAGCTTTAGCAAAAATAAGTTATGAAAATGAACAAGAATGAGACTTATTCATACTTTTTATACTCTTTGCATATCAAACATTAAAACAAAATACAACTCAGTTTACACCATTCAAACTAGTTTATGAAAAAAAAGCTACATTACCAATTAAATAAATAATACTATCCTACTCAACAAAAACAATCACTGAAGAGAATTTTAAAGCTACCTTACACCAAAAAACATATTAGCTAATAGTATTACTCATAGAAATATAGGAAATATATTAACATAATTATTAGCCAATCAGAAGTAAGCATAGTAAATGTGGAATTCCAGAATTCCAGGAATTCCAGGAATTCTAGGATTCCTGTCATAAAGAATCGAGGAATTGAGAAATCCCAATTATGTATATATAGCAATAGTATTAGAAACAGAAAAGACAGAATTGATACCACAGAATCCTTAGCCAAGAAACCAATCATTAAATAAATAATTATTTTATATCTCAATCCACTCTCCACTATCAACACTTCATGTTGATAGTAATTGATACTTAACCATGCTGGAACAATAGCTCTTGATTATGGCTATTGATGAGATACTAACATACCGAATTGCCTTGGCTTATTTTCTTTATTTTCTTTATTTTTATTTTCTTTCTTTTTATTTTCTTTTCTTTCTTTGATTTTGTTGTTGTATACTAATTGAGTAAAAAGATTAAGCACTGAATTATTGATGTCAAGAATAGCCTGATAAAAGACCCAGAAATAAGGGTAAAATTATATATATTAACAGATAGCTTACCAGAAGGGCATAACTGCCAGAATAAATCTGGCCACCAAGCTAAAAAAGAAATTGGACATAATTGCGACTCCAGGAAAACTACTACCATCACCACTGAATCTCTGTCCATTATACAAAGAACTCCACAACAAAACCTTCAGATCAACCAAAACCTTCAGATATCATACTTTCCACACATCATCCACAAAAGTAGCTTTTGAGCACCAAGTTACAGGTTTGTTATTCAATACAACAACAAAAATAATCACTTGTAACATTTGGTGCTCTCTGTGAGATATAATCCTACAGAAAACCAGCACCAACAACACCAAACCAAAAGTGGCAGAATCAGAAATTATAGAAGCAAACCATTTAAGATTTGCAAAATCTTTATTTCAACACTATTGTCAATACTTGGGATTAAACCACAATCATATATCTGCCGAATCAGCCTTCAATTTCTACATCAACAAAAAGATTTCCTTTTTATTAGGAACACCAGTAAATACTGAATCAGCAAGAGAAACTTTCTATAAGGAATTAATTCAAAACACCAACCTATCAACAAACCATAATTTTGCATCCATCATCACTGAGATCAACAAAGAAATTGAATACCACACTCAACAAAGATATCCAATTACATATGCTAGTAAAGGCAAAGGAAAATTACAAACACCAGCAGTAACACCCCGAAAAATACAGCCATCTGCTTGAAAGAAAAACAGAGTTGAATTCCCAAGTAATCCATCATACCACTATACATCTGAAAGTGCCATCAACATATTATCAACCAATGTGTTTCCATTAATTGTGATATCAGCATTTGGACAATTCCCATTCCAAAGTAGACAAAAAAAAACAGAATTGTTAGAACTATACAACAAATACTTTGAGGAATTTAATTTGCGATCATCAACTCCATCAAGACTTCGATCACCACCATCTCCACCAGATTTCGGAATCTCTGATCCATAAGAAGCAGCAGAATCAGAAAAGGAGGAAGAAGAATCAGAGGATCAAGAATTCACTTACTAGCACCCGATCACTGAAAACCCGGAAGTTGAAACCCCGAACATTCAAACTCAGCAACAGTTAGAAAATCCGGAAATTGAAACTCCAAATATTTGAACACCACCAAATCAAAGAAATCAAAACCCCGAATTAATTAATCAGCAAAACTTACCTCTGGTAATCATTATCGATCAACTGCCGATTAATCTCATAGTCAAACCCATACAGCAGCCACTTCAGCTACCATTCCAACAGCCAAGACAACAACAACTGCTTCAACAGCCACCACAACCACCTAACTTAGATCCAATGGCCTATGCACTAATCACAAAACTTGACAACTTTACAGGCAAAGAGAATGATGCTTAAATATGGCTGAATGATATAGAAAAGGCCATTGCAGCCAACGGATAGAATGACACTCGACATCAAATTAATTCTGGACAGCAGTTCCACAGGCAGCATAATCACAAGACAACTCATGAATCAATTAGGTCACTGAGTTAATCAAGCTGCCAGCACCAGAATCATCACAGCCAATGGAGCGACCAAAATTCCAATTGGCAAAATCAACGACTTTCCTTTTAAAGTTAATGGCATCATGACTTCCATTAAAGTTCTAGTGATGGAAGCCACTCAATATCAAGCTCTTGTTGGTAATAACTGGCTATCCAAAGTTAACGCAATGTTAGACTGGAACACCCAAGAACTTCAGCTAACATATCAGGGCCAATACATATGTGTTCCGGCCACGTGTGGCCACTTTAAAACTCCTCCAAAAGAGAAACTATTGATCGAACTGGAGGAGGAGAAAGAAAAGCCTACCTGGGAAGCCTATCAAGTGTCGTGGGCGGGCAAAGAGCACAACAAACTACTGCCAATACTCTCCTGAGACAATAGCAACAAGAGAAAAGGGAAACAAAAGGAAGAACTTACCTAGGAAACTGATGACCTAACATGGACCGACAATGACGAAAGTGAACCAACTTCAAGTTGGGAATAGGAAGAAGACAAAGAAAATAAAAGAAAAGGAAAAAAAGAAGAGACCACCCAAACCACCACCACTTATAATACCTACATTATACTACAACGATCTACCTATTGTTGACCTAAGCTTATATGTGTCAATTGCGGTAAGAAATTGTCATTAATGGGCGTATGCTGTGGGGATGATAAGAAATATTCAATGGCAACTAGGTTCTATTGCTGTCCATGCGTCTTTGAATGCTTTGGAAGACCAAAACAAGTAGGGAAATAGGACAATCAGCCATGCTTAACTTGTGGAAAGACTCTCTTGGACAAAGGAATGTGGCATAACATTCCTGGATGTGGAGGAATGTGCGATATAGAGTGTTAATACACGATTCTGATCAGCAACTGGGTTAAAAAAGGGACACCAATCGAAACCGCTTGGCAAAGAGCAATATGACGATTAGACAGTTGTCCATATGACAATGACAAAATTTGGAGAATGGCAACTGCCAAAATTGAAGGCACATCACCAGAAAAAATCCGGACAATTAAAAACAACCCACCAGAACCCATCGAGCTTAACTGAGATGCAGAGCCAGTTATAAATTTTCTAGAACCAGAAAAGTTCTATAAACACTACCAAAACTTGGCACCCACTAAAGAAGAGCAAGAACAATGGCTAGCACAGTTAAATACAAAACTGTGTTGCCATTGTTTAATTCCCAGTGACTTTGAATATTGTGACGATTGTGACCTCATTTACAATCCACCATCATGCATAATCTACTTGATCCCTGAAGAAGAAGAACCAATCAGCAGCTGTGCATCAGAATCAGAATCGCTGATCAATCGTGATCCAAACTCCAATGATGATGACAAAAACACTGGTTCCAGCTCCATTCAAAATGGCAATGATGACAAAAACAATTCAGACTCAGATTCAAAACCCGATTTAAACTATGAATAATACATTGCACTACCAGATCTCTCCAAGGAACAAGAGTTGAAATGGTATAGTGACAATGGGAAAGGTATTATGCCAGAATGTGTGTATAATATGGATGCAGGGTTTGATCTAAGATATCCAGAAAAAAATGCCATCAAATTAAAACCGCATTCATGCACCTGTATTGATCTGAAAATAGCACTAGAAATTCCGGCAACAACAATAGTTCAATTAATATCTAGGAGTAGTTTAGTGAAAAGAGGGATCAATATAAGAGAAGGAATAATTGACATGAAATATGTAGAAAATATTATCACCATGCTACAAAATGACTCAGAAAAAGCCTATATAATAGAGCCCAACAAAAAGATAGCACAGGCAATATTCCTGCCTCTGATTAGAGTAGCTCAGTTAGTGTCAGTAGGAAAGAGGGAGAAATTAGGAATAACAGTGAGAGGAATACAAGGATTTGGATCAATGGGTAAAACAGATATACCAGTTAATATGGCGGAGGAAGAAATTGTTGGCCAAGGAGAAATTATCTCAACTGGTCAAGCTATTTCCATTCCACCATATAGCCAGTACATGTTAGCAATAGAAAGGAAGGAAAAAGAGCAAGAACAGATTTTTGAAGTGGAAGCAACCCTTTGTGAATCAGGAGAGATTGGGTTGATCAATCTCTACATACCAGCCAAAAGCTATAGCAGCATAAAAATTCCCATCTACAACAACACTGGCAATGTCATCAACATACCAGAAGGAACCACCATCGGATATTTAACTACAGAAATAGAAGACCAACCACCAAACCCCATTCCAGACTTTCCACAACTTTGTGGATATGTTGAAATCACATCACAAACAATCTATGGACAAGACAAATGTTATTTGCTCCAACCAAAACAATTAGAACAAATAAACATGGGAAACTTAGATCCACTCCAATGTATGCAGCTTAAGATATTACTCAACAATTTCAATAACATCTTTGCCAGTGAAAATAAGTTTGGCCGAACTAACATCATCCAGCATCAGATTAAGACTAGAGATGCAATGCCAATCAAACAAAGAGCATACAGAGTGCCACCAGCCAGCCATGAGATTATTTGTCAAGAGATAAACAGAATGCTTAACAATGGGCTAATTCAACTATCAATGAGTCTATGGTTGTCATCAGTAGTACTTGTCCGTAAAAAAAATGGAAAAATCCAGTTTTGTGTAGACTATAAGAAACTCAATGATATAACTCGTGGAGACAGTTATCCAACTCCACAAATACAAAAATTATTCAATGCTTTCGGTGAGAACAAATGATTCTCCACATTAGATTTGGACAGTGGTTACTGGCAAGTAGCCATAAATCCAGCTGACAAAGAGAAGACGGCATTTATTACTAGAGAAGAGAATTTCGAATTTGAAGTAATGCCATTTGGCTTAACCAATGCCCCAGCAACTTTCCAACGGCTAATGGAAATTATTTATACTGGCTTATTATGGAAATCAGTAGTTGTATACTTGGACGACACCAATGTATTCTCAAAGATGTTTGATGATCATCTTCATTATCTTCAACAAGTGTTCGAAAGACTAAGAAGAGCAGGACTAAAGTTAAATGTGACAAAATGCTTCTTTGGCAAGACAGAACTCAAATTCTTAGAACACATAGTCAGCAAAGACGGCATCAAAATGGATCCAGAGAAAATAGAGATAGTAAAGAACTTTCCAGTGCTGACCAATATAACAGAACTGAAATCATTCTTGGGATTCGCCAGCTACTATCATCATTTTATCAAGAACTTTTCCAAGATAGTGCAGCCACTCAATCAACTGCAAAACAAAAATACGAAATATGAATGGACAGAAAGTCAACAAGAAGCTTTTGATATTCTGAGAAAAAAGCTCATCCAAGCTCCAGTACTGATCTATCCAGATTATAGCAAACCATTTATCATCACCACCAATGCATCCAGTCAAGCATTGGGAGCAGTATTATCTCAGAGAGGACTAAATGGCAGAGAACATCCAGTAGCATATGCCAGCAGAGGTTTAACACCAGCCAAAAAGAACTATGGAACACTGGAACAAGAACACTTAGCAATATACTGGACAGTCATAAAATGGAAAAAATACTTGAGTCAAAAGTTTGAAATATACACAGATCACAAGAGATTAACATCACTCCAAAAACAAGAATTTGGAGATGAAAGACAGTCAAGATAGAAAATGGCATTTGTACCATACAATTATACTATACATTATAAAAAGGGAAAAGACAATGGAAATGCTGACGGTTTATCACGAATAAGACAAATCTAAGAACATTTTAATCCAAAAATATAATAAAACCAGAACAATACCAACGGAAAAATACAACAAAAGATGAACATACAAAAATATCAACAATTGCAACATTATCTAAACACTTAACAGTTCAAAGAGAATTTATCTTATACAAAATGAAGGAGTATTAAACAACAATCAAAATATTTTATTACTTACCAAAATATACTTTATCGGAAAAATAGAAGGGATCCAGATCAACCAACCAAAGTAATTACGGAGCCAGAAAAAGAGACAATATTATTCAACATGTACTCAAATCTAACAGCAGGACATTTTCACAAAGAAGCAACCATGGAAAGAACTAGAAAAAGATACTATTGGCCATTAATATACCCAGACATCATTCAATATGTTTAAAATTGTGATGCTTGTTAGTGAAAAGGAGGAACAAGACCCAGTGAACCATTAAGACCAATCAAAGTGGGACAACCATTTGACTGTATGGGAATTGATTTAGTCGGACCATTAACAATCACCAGCAAAGAAAACAGATACATAGCAGTAGCTATAGACTATCTTACTAAATGGCCAGAGGCGAAAGCAATTCAAAGAGCGGATGCAGAATCCGTTGCTGAATTTGTTCATCAGGATTTGATTTGTCAACATGGATGTCCAAAAGAATTATTATCAAACCAAGGAACTCATTTTGTGAACAGAACATTAACAGAATTGAGCCAAAGATTCAGAATCAAGAGACTATTATTATCACCATACCATCCACAAACTAATAGATTAGTAGAAAGATTCAACAGAACATTGTGTGAAGCAATAGCCAAGCTCAGCCAAGAAAACCAGAACAATTGGGATTTGTTCATACCATCAGTACTATTTGCTTATTGGACAACGAAACAGGATACTACACAAGCAACACCATTTGAATTAATATATGAGAGAATAGCAACATTACCAGTAGAGAGAAAAATTAATACATATCCAGCTGAACCAATAACAGAGGAAAATTTTCAAGAAACATTGCTGAGAAGAACATATGACTTAATAGAAACATTGGAAAACAAATGAAGAAGAGCAGCTGATAATATCCAAAAGTCACAAGAAACACAGAAAGAAAGACATGATAGTCAACTATCAGACAAACCAGTTAAATTCAAGATCAGAGACAAAGTATTACTACATCATACCAAAGCAGAAAAACAATAAAATAGAAAATTTGACTCCAAATGGGATGGACCATTTCACATAAAAGAAATTCTAGAAAATGGAGCTTACAAATTAAGATTGGATAACAAAATTTTAACCAAATCAGCACATGGAGATTGACTGAAACCATATCACAACATCACACTACCATCTACCAGTAATATTCCACAATTAGAAGTACAGAAAATATTAGTCCAACCAGATGAGATTCCACGAGATCTGAAACCAATCATTATTATTGACAATAACACATTAAATTGATCCATCAAAAGAATATATAAAAACATGGTAGATGTGACAGGAAATATCAGAAAAATAGAAATTACAGACAACATTTACTCACTAGCACAACAACTCTTTCAATTAATCCAACACCAGGAAATGGAGATTACAATTAATCAACAAACCATTTGATATCAAGATATTAGAAAGACATTTCAACTCAGAACACAGAAAAAAACTGAAAATACTGTGAACAAAATCATAGCAAAAGTAAAATTAGCAATAAAAGAATCGACAAAAGAGTCACTATATCAAGAATTGACTAAAGAAACTTGGAATTGGTGGATACAACAATTTTCACGAAACTATTGTTATTTTTACTTGGGACAACACATAAATATCTAGAATCTATATACAGATAAAACAAAGCAATTATTTGACAAAAGAATACTACAACAATTAGAACATTTTGTAGGAAAGAACAACTTATCCACACAAGCCCGAGCCATATACCGAATACACACAGCATTTCAGGATAAACCAGAAATATTGCTCAACAGAGCAATGGATATGATTACCAGTAATCAATTGGGAAAAATCACCAATGCTTAATTTGAAAAATTACAGACCCAAATAACACAAGTAATTCTCGAAAACAAAATCCAGGAAATACTTCAAGAAGGGGAATTACATAAGTTAAATTTCGACAGAGCCCAATATTAAAAGGAAGGAATAATGTTACTCATAGAAATATAGGAAATATATTAGCATAATTATTAGCCAATCAGAAGTAAGCATAGTAAATGTGGAATTTCAAGATTCCTTTCAGGAATTGTAGGATTCCAGAAATTTCAGGATTCCCTGACGAGAAATTGCAGAATTCCAGAATTCCAGGATTCCTCTCAAAGGAATTGCAGGATTCCAGGAATTTCAGAATTCCTGTCATAAAGAATTGAGGAATTGAGAAATCCCAATTATGTATATATAGCAGTAGTGTTAGAAACAGAAAAGACAGAATCGATACCACAGAATCCTTAGCCAAGAAACCAATCATCAAATAAATAATTATTCTATATCTTAATCCACTCTCCACTATCAACACTTCATGTTGATAGTAATTGATACTTAACCACACTGGAACAATAGCTCTTGATCATGACTATTGATGAGATACTAACATACCGAATTGCCTTGGCTTATTTTCTTTATTTTTTTTATTTTTATTTTCTTTATTTTTCTTTTTTTTTCTTTTTTTGATTTTGTTGTTGTATATTAATTAAGTAAAAAGATTAAGCACTGAATTATTGACATCAAGGATAGCCTGGTAAAAGACCCAGAAATAAGGGTAGAATTATATATATTAACAGATAGCTTACCAAAAGGGCACGACTGCCAAAATAAATCCGGCCGCCAAGCTGAGAAAGAAATTGGGCATAATTGCGACTTCAGAAAAACTATTACCATCACCACTGAATCTCTGTCCATTATACAAAAAACTCCACAACAAAACCTTCAGATCAACCAAAACCTTCAGATACCATATCTTCTGCACATCATCCATGAAAGTAGCTTTTGAGGACCAAATTATGGATTTGTTATTCAATACAACAACAGAAATAATTATCTGTAACAATAGAAACATTAGAAGACAACCATAAAACAGCAGTTAACAATATTAGTCACTCTCAAGAATGTCAAAAAGAAAGACATGATAACTGCCTACCAGAACAATTAATGGAATTCAAAATTAGAAACCAAGTACTATTATATTATACAAAAGCTAAAAAACAATAAAGTAAAAAGTTCAATCCAAAGTGGGATAATCCATTCCATGTACACAAAGTTTTAGGCAATGGAGCTTACAAATTACAATTGAAAGACAAGATTTTAAAGAAAATAGCACATGGAAATCGGTTAAAAATTTATCATGCAAAACAAAAAATCATTATCATCAGTATCTTAACTAGGAACACAAATTTTATTAATTAGACCAGAAAATATATCACAAGATTTAAAACTAATCATCATTATCAAAACATAAACAATATGCAGCAAATTAAATTTAAAAATTCAAATATATATAACATCTAAAAAAACAGCAAGAAATAATAGAACTTTTAACATAGACTTATTAGATCAAATTCTACAATTCTCAAAACAACTATTTAACACAATTCAGTAATTTTCTGCTTAAATAAAAGTAATAATTGATAAAAAAAATATAATATAAAAATAGGAGCAAGAAAGAGGAAAGCAAGAGTTTAATTAGAACTAAATAATTCTACTTCTACTCAATACCTGAAAGGAAAAATTGGAGAAAAAATTTCTCTCAGGTAGAACAGGAAATAAAAGAAGTTTATAAAAAATACTTGGTCTCTAAGCTTAAAGAAATAAAAAAAGCTTTAGTTCATGAGACCAAACTCTCCAAAACAAAAGAATAGACACTTGACAATACTCAAAAAGGGAAAAAAAGACTTCCTCCAGCATATTGGTTTTACAAAATTGGTAAACAATTAGATTTGAAGACATCATATGGAAATCTCAACCAGAAAACTTTTAACAAAGAAACAATACAACAAGTAGAAAAATTTGTAGGAAAAAGCAACTTAACTCTATATTACAAAACAGTATATTAACTATATGCTACTTTCTAACATTGTTCAAATGTATTGTTGTATGGATTTATAAAAATAATAACAGTTAACAACATAAGACAAATTACCAATCAACAGTTCAAAGATCTATAAAAAACAATATTTAATACAACTATCAAACATTACACAAATGAAGACATAGAAACAGATACATATAATTTTACAGAAGCTCAATTTTAAAAAGAGAGAGATAATATTACTCAAGTAGAAAAACCAATCCAAAGTTATAAAGAAACATAACTAAAATGTAACATAATACAGAATAGCATACAATAATGTTGGATAATATGTTATAACTTAAGATAATGCAGGATAATGTGTTATAACATGTGATAACACAAAATAACATATAATAACACCAGATAATGTATTATAACATAGGATAACTAGTAATAATGTAAAAAAATAAAGCAATTACAGAAATAGCAAAGCAATAATTAGCAATAATAGAACAGTTAAAAAGCAATCCTGTAAAACCAAAAGAATGTATAAAAATGAGTAGTTAAGAAAAGTAAAAAAAAACAGACATCTAGATACAAACTATTAAACAAGAATCAAATATCCTTACTCCTTCCATTATTTATTCTATTCCATATTTATCTTCTAAAATAAATTAATTATTGAGAAATCAGAATCACAAATTCATGTTCTTGAACTTTGTGGAATTTACATGAATTAACCATTGTTTTATACCTTTGTTTCAGAACAGATGCTCTTAGCATAACTGTCTTAAACTATTAATGATTTGGACCAGTCACTCTTAATCATAGCAATTAATGATACTAATTTATCTTCTTTTATTTTTATTTTTTTTTATTTTTTTTTATTTTTTTTTTATTTTTTTTATTTTTTTTATTTTTTTTTTATTTTATTTTTTTATTTTCTTTTGTGAAGCAGCAACATAGTAAAATTGACTGTTTGAAAATAGATTTCATAATAGTTTGGTAAAAGAAGAAAGCTCTTCCTAAGTTTTGGATATTAACATTATCTTGGTAGCTTACCAGAAAAGTAAAAAGACAATACCAGATCATAATGACTGTGTTTATTAATTCAGAAAAGATAGTTCACATTTAAGAAAAGTTGCAATCAGCAAAAGCCAAATTTTTGTGCCTTATAACCAAAGAGCTTAACAGGTAAAATCACAACCAGCAAAGAAGACTTTTAGAGACTAATAATTAAGATTAAGCCAACAGAATTACATGAAACATGTATTATTAATAATTGAGAACACCAAATGTTACTATTTTTTTACTCTACCAAGTTTACCCATAACAGTGTTCTAGCTATTGATTCTGTTTTTTTTGTTTCTAATACTTTCATTATATATACATAATTAATGTTTTATAAGATTTCACATATTTATAAGCAATGTGCCCTAATTTCTTAAGCAATACTTATATTGTTAAACAATATGCCCTAATCTACTAATATTGTTCATATTGCTAAACAATGTTTCTTAATTCACTAACATTACTCACATTGCTAAGCAATGTGTCCTAATTTATTGACATTGCTCATATTACTAAGTAATATGTCCTAATTTACCAGCAATATGCTTATATGTTCAATACTATTTTTTTATTGGTCTATTTTTCTTATTTGTTTTTCTTACTATTTCTTTTGTACTCTTTTCTATAAGTAACAACAGTTATAAACAGTCTGTAATATAAAATAAAAACACAACTCAATTGTAAATTTGTTTATGAATTTAGTTAAAATATAAGAATTAGAATATTATACAAATAATAATTTAATCCAATTCATGTCTTCAAGTAAACTGTTTTCTAAAACATAAGTTTCAAATCTAATTTTCAAATAAACACAATGAATTGTTTGAAAAACTCCATAGACAAAATGTCTTATATTTTTTAAAACAATTTTATTACTAGTCTTAATAAAATATTTTTATATATAGGCCAAAAATATCATATTTTAAAAATAAGATAGTATTAGCCAAAAAATTAGCTTTTTTATTATTTAAAACACTTAAATAATCTTTAACTTTGTACTAATTAATATTTAAATTTTTTTCTTAATAATATTTACAATATATCAATGTTTAATCTAATAATAATTACAAAAATCTAAAAAAAGTTAAAGCCAACTCTAAACAATATGCATTTAGAGCTATTTAGCTATTAAAAAACAACTCAACCATACAAAAAAAACATAGTTCAAAATAAATATAATAGCTTATAATTTAATCATAATATAAAAAATTAACTTTGAAACTTTAATACTCAAACTTAAATTTACATTTTCAAAAAAGACTATAATACTAGTCTTTATATTAACAGTATTTAGATTGTTCAGAAAATTATTAATATAAACAAAAAAACAAATTATATTAGTGTTTAACAATCAGTTACAAATTAGATTAAACTTATGTAAACCAAAAATATTCAGAAACTGAAAACTAACAACAGAAAATAAATTAATAGAACAGAAAGCCAATTTATTTAAAAATCTGGCAGCAAATTTAAACCAACTAAAAACAAAACTATGAGAATTTAATATTTTTTAATGTTTAAAAATTTTTTAATTAAAAACATCACTTTTTTTATTATATAATTGTTCAACAAAAACAACACCAAATTATTTAAGTAAATAGAATACTTTAAAAAAAATAGACCTATTTAAAATTAATAACATTAAAATTTTATTTTAAAAATAAAATACTAAATACAAAAAATTGACCAAAGACAAACCATAATCATAAAAAATACAAATTATATTAACCAGAAAGTTGTTTAAAAAACAAATCTTAAAACAAACTAAATAACACAAAAAATAATAAAGAAATTAGCTTAAAACTTATAAGCTAAAAAATTTATAAATAAATAAATAAATAAAAAAACTCAACATAAAAGTTAACTTGTTATTAATTTGTACTTATTCAAAAGTTTTTAGATCATATAAAAAATAATAATAAATTGTATTATTTAAAAAGTCTAAAAGTAAACAAAATTTAGATTTCAAACTTTTACAAATTATGATATTTTATTTGTTATATACACTATTAAAAATAAAACTAAACTGAATCTTATAACTAATAATAGAATAAAACACTATCAAGAACAAATACAAAAACTGTTTATTAAAAATAGTCTTTTTTAAAATTCTGTTAACAAAAAATTTAATGTTCAAATAAGTTTTTGTTAAATTAAACTTTAATAAACTCTTTGTTGAAAAAAAATACCCAAATATTTATAAAATATCTTTTTTTTAATTATTGTAATTAGCAAATTACTAATTAACAAAAAAAGACTTACAACTTTATAATTAATTAAAATAATTATTATCTTATTATTATTAATTAAAATATTATTAACTTAAAAAAACTCATTTGTAATATCCAGAATATATTAAGTTGTAACTTAATTGTTATTTACTTAAATAATATTATTAACAAATACATTAACAATAAGAAAAAATATTAGATTAGCTTAATTTTTTATATGTTTTATTTTAACCATAAATCTAAAATCAATTCTATATTTATATATATTCATTTGTTTTTTAACTTTACACAAAAAAAGTTATAGAAATTATGCCAAAAAAGAAAAAAACACTTTACTTTAATTTAATCTATTATATACATAATAACTATCTGTTAAGTTAAAATTAATTATAATTTGATTAATTTGATTATTGTAAATACTACACAAAAACTTAACAAATTTATTACATATTTTAATTTAAATTAAACTGTTTTTTAAGTACATATAATTTATCAAATTATATATTTTGTACATATTTATCAAATTATTTAAAGTTTATAATTTTTTTTAGAATATTTTTTATCATTAAACTAATAGCAAAAATTAGAAATTGTATAGTTGTTTCTTTTAAAACTGAAAAATTGTTTTTACAAAAAATATTATGCTTACTATAAACTAAAAAAATTTTGTCTAATAAAATTTTAAAAAAGATTTTTCAAGCAGTTTTAATTAGTACAATAAGTTAAAACTTTTTTTTATTCTTATAATTTAAGAATTATTGACATCTAAACTTTTTTTTAAGACCAAAAAACTAATTTACTTGTTAAATAACTATTAAAAAAATTTAACAAAAGACCTAAAACTAAAAAATTATAATGTTTTTAAAATTTATTAAATATTTTAGACAAACCAAAAATTTTTTATCTGGATTTTTTTTGTAAATCAAAAAAAAAGTATTTTATTTTATAATATTTTTAAAACCAGATTAATTAGGTTTTTCTGATTATATTGCTTTTAAAATTAATTATTTGGTTTTTTAAATTGGTAACTTTATCTGTTTTATTTTCTATTTTATTAATTTTATTTAATAACTACAATATATTATTATTTTTGATTTAAAAACAGATTTAAATATTATTATTATTAAATTTAATAAAAAATTTTTAAGTATTGGTATTATTTGGCTGTAAAATACAAAGTGTTTTTATTTTTTTAAGTTTTTATTTAATTTATAAATAGATTAAAAATTTTTAAATTTTATTTTATTAATATTAAGTTTTATATTAAAATTTTTGTTTTTTTGATTCTTTTTATTATTATTATTTTAACTGTTTTTGCTATTATTATTGTTGATTTTATAATTGATTATTGTTTAGTTTTTTTAAAATTTAAGTTAATTATATTAGTTTTATTAATAAAATTTATTAATATCTTAATTATTTTAATAACTAAATTATTTAATATTTTTTTTTGTTTTATATAATAAGTTAAAAAGTATAATAAAAACTATTTAAGATAAAATATCTTCTTTTAACAAAGTTTTAAATAGTGTAAAAAAATAATAATAATTAATTAAAAACAAAATATAGTCTTAAAAATAATAATATAAAAATAAATATATTTAATTAATTAAAAGTATTAATTATTTAATATTAAGTCAAATAAAAAATAAAATTATTAAATAAATAAGTAAAATAGTTATAAATAAATATATATTAATTGTATATATATATAAAATATTTTTTTATAATAAATTTTTTCTTTAAAATTAACATAATTTAATTTAAATTAGATTTATATCTAATTATATGTAAAAAGTATATAAATTATATTTAATTTAAGTTATTTAATTTGATATATTATATTAAATAATAATTAGATTTATATATATTTTTTTTATTAGAGTTTTACGAATGCAGTCCAACTACTATTTAAATACATAAAATCAAACTAAATTCTAAATTAAGTATAGCTCATGCCTTTTCTACATGTGATTAAACATTCGGCCCAGTCAAGACAGTACTATGCACTTACAGGATCTATTAAAGAAATATTACACAAGAAACCGAAACCCAAACCAGCAATACAGGGACATAAACCAAAGCTCATGTAAATACCCAACCTAATACCGAGACCATGGACGACATCAACAGTCCAGAAGTTTGACAAACTAGTAATTGATGACACCACAGATCCATCACATGGTAACAGATTGTGTTTTTCATAAAAAGCCCTCAATTTGGCTGCAGGCAACCAAATGTCTGACCTATGACACTCTGCAAGACTACAAACCAAATTGACAATCACACGGCCACCTTAAGCTGAGCCAAGGCACTGAATAGCATCAGCCATCCAGCTTTTCAACACAAACCCCTTGGCCAACAATATATACAAACTATAAGATAACTTAGCTTCACGCAGAGAATGTACCACTCTATCTCTTATAGCAGAATTACCAGCCACCTTGCACCACCTTTCCCTAATGAAAAACAATACAGTCTTCTTAGTGTTGTCATCATGTAAGCATAGAAATAGGTGATCAGAGTCCTCGACCATATCACACCTAATACATATTATGCTAAGATATCTGGAATTGTACAACCTTTTCCTCATGGTAACTAGCAGGTAATGATATAGAGATTTTATAAGATAGAACTACAGAGAAGCTAAAAACAAACTGGTATAACTGGATCAGATCCTACCATCAGAGTGCCAAACACTGAATAACTTGTGTGTATCAATTTTACCAGCATCACCAGTCTCAACAATACTAGTGCCACACCTGGAGTCCTACTTGACAAAATTAACAGCATCAAACAAGTTTTTGACAAAATGACATGTGTTCCCAGAAACAAACCTGTTCTCAATCCTGAAGAAGTAATATGGCATGTTCAGGGGCAGCATAAATTTAGAGAAAACTGTGGCATTAGCAAAAAAATCTGCTCATGTTTTTTGATCTTTCTCCATGTGACTGACAGATTTCTTTTTAAAATAACTTGAAATGTGCTACTTTTCGATCCAACATTTGCAGTAAAAATTAGAAACAGACATGCCTATGTTAAATTTACAAATGTCCAGTGACATCTGACTATCTGTGAACAATTCAACTATGCTAGAGATAGATACACAATTTAGTGCCAAAGTGATAGCTTACAGCTCCACCAGTGTTAAGAACAATAAGCCAAGAACTTTTATACCAATGTTAGCATTGGCTCTTGGAAAGTAAGCAGCAGTGCCACCACAGGCACCAATTGACCCCAAATTCTTGACAGACCCATTAGTGTAAACTTCAATAGATTCATGGTTAAGAGCCAACAAATGCTCAGAAGTAAAACCAACATCACAGAAAAAATCAGTGGGAGCAGAATAGGACACCACATTCACTATAATGTTCAAACCATTATTATTGACAAAATTAGTAACAGAAACAAATCAAGTAGAAATCAGACCTCTCAGGTTGAGTTTTTTCCATCTGCGAAAGGTGTTCCAAGTAAAACATATGCCACAATAATCCAAAAGTTGGTTGGCAAAAATGAGGCCATATTTCATGAGAAATTTTCTAATGTCTAAATAACCATCTAGGCCCAGCATATCCAAAATCAGCACATTAGTCCCAGTCCAAAAAACATTAGAGAATGCACCACCTAATGAGATTTTGCATGAAGCGAGTATCTGAGTAGCACCAGCCAAAAAACAGTTCAAAGGATTGATAGGTAATGTGACCAGAAAACAAAGAGAGTGCCAGGGCATCTAGCTAACAGTCTGTAAGTCCATCACTCTGTGGTCAAAAGATTTGCTGAGAGTTCCACTAGCATTACTAAAATTGATCAGGTTGGCCAACAAACTTTTAGAGAGCATTTGCTCAAAAGACTTTAGGCCATACAGCTCAGGATGATGTAGTATTACACTAGGAAAGTCTCTAGACAAATTTGCTTTAAACTTGAGTCCCTTCCTCAACAATTTGTCTCATTTCTCACAAACACTCTTAGAAGCAAAGCTAAATTAAAGCCTATAACAAATGATAGGCTGTAGAATAGCAGAAACCAAATATAAAAATTGCTTCTCAGTTATGATCTTTCTCAAAACCACATTCAAAAAAAACTTGACATCATTGTGAGCTTTGGCTAAACTTGGCTTGAAAAGGCCCTTAGTTGATAAAAAAATCTCCAGATAGTGATGAGACTCATCTCTCTTGGCCACTAAAATGCTCGACCCACTAATAAATAGCTTAGCCTCCTTAATGCCTTGGTTGATGGAGATAGTGACAGTTTTCTCAGAATTTATTGAAATGTCATTGATAGAAAAGAATTCATTTGCTATGTCCAAGATATTTTGTGTTACTGCCAAACAATTACCGACCCAGATTGTGTCATCAACAAAGGCTCCTGTAACAAAAAACAATATCCTGTTATTATTCTGATTAGGTTTGTCAGATTTGGCATAGAATCTTGAACACATTTAATAGCCATACAATTGTTTATGTTTTTTGACTTTACATAGTAATGGTTTATAGAAAATATGTCACAGCAATGGTGAAAACACTTCTCCTTGGTCCAGACTATCATGTACAGTGTAACCATCAGACAGACCAAAATCTGTTATAACCTGATTGAATCTACCATTGTATATGCTACTGAAAAAGTTTATAAAACGGAGACACATTTTGATCCTAACCAAACTATTGAGCAAATAAAACCAACCAACAGAGTCATAGGCCTTGTGCATATTCTGGAAAACCAGCCACAACTCCCTGTTTTTTTCCAGAGCATCTTCTACAATTGAACCAACAGCAAAAATAGGAGATTGTGTAGAAGTGTCTTTTAACACCAAAAAATTGTCACCACGCTGTTACCAGACAAAATTAGAGATATTGTTTAGCATGAAATTACTCTTATAAATCTTATCATTAATTAGCATATATTATTGTTTCAAATTATCACTTATTACATTAGCAAAATATCCGAAATTATCATTTAATTAATAATCCAATTTGTACGTAACACAAATGTAATCTAAGTGCAATGATTAATTATGCAATATCCCGAAATATGTAACATTCAAAAGTTCGCCAAAATTTGTAAAAATTTGCCGAAATAATTGATAGTTTATCAAAATATCTAATAATTTGCAGAAATAACTTGTAGTTCGCCGAAATGTATCTTTAATTCAGTGAAATTGGAAAAAACAGCAAAATTCAGATTCATAGAATAGTGTTATAACAAGTTGTATAAAAAAAGAGCTTCTTTCTTCGAGAAAATGTATCTTACTTTAGATTTATCACTTAGAACCATTCCTATACACACAAAAAAAGAAATAAAATATCAAATAATTTGAAAAACCAATTTTTTTAAATATTGCACTTGGAAAATCTCCAAAAAAAAAACCCAACAAACGTTTTGAAATTGATTAGCTACCAATTTCAGTAAACTGTTAGTGACTTCAGGCCTGGATAGAAAACGTTTCCCTTGACAAAATTCTATTTCTTTTACATTTCTTTTATTTTCTTTTATTTTCTTATCATAATTATTAGGGTAACCTACAGACAAGATTCCTGTAGAAAAGTTGACTTTCACAGCAAAGTAACTACACATTTTTAATGAGCTTCCAGACAAGCAATTCCTGGGAAAAAGTTGACATTTACTACAATGTAACTACACAAGTAACTGGCACGGAATTGGTCATTTCACTTATAAGCCCAGCAGTTCAAATTATAGGAGATAATTTGAAGATAAATTCAGTTATTAGAGGTTCAAACACTTCCCATAATCGTGAATTAACAGCATTACAACAAACATATAAGAGCTAAGAAGAGACCAAAAACCTCCAGTAACAATGCAAAATGTCAAACCTACTGCAAGCCAAAAAGATCCTGTCTGAAAAAATTTTAGACAAAATCTTCCAGGCAGTTTCAATCAGTGCAATTGGCCTAGTATTAGTAAGAGTGCTCTTCTAATCATAAGGTTTAGGAATCATGGAAACCCAGGACTTTTTCTATTGCTCAGGAACTCCTCCAGATATTAAACACTTATTGAAAATGCTCAAAAGACTATTGAGGACCAAAGAATCACTATGCTTCCAAAGTTTATTGGGAATACCAGAAAACCCAGCAGCTTTGCCATCTGGCAAGTTTCTAACGACCTGCAGAAGTTTTTCCATGCTGACATCACTTATAACCCCAGAAAATGTATCATTACCAATGTAATTTAAAAGAGCATACTGAATATTCCACCGATCTAACAGATCACCAGCAACCAAGCATTTCTTTATCCAACCTTTCATTATAGTATCAATCAAAGATTTGACCATCTGAGGCTCCAAGATGAGCTCATTGTTCACAATCAAATAATCGAGAACTACTTTCCTGAATGGTTAATTTAGAATGCTATTTATCATTTGCTCTTTATTTGCACAAAAATTTTCTATGCATCTTGATATAGCTTTCTTGATAGAGTTATCCCTGGCAACTTTGAATTCATGATACTTGGACTTATGGTAACTCTTTTTAATAACCAAAATATGATGTAAAATATCCTCAACCTTATTATTCATATTGATCATAATACAAACCTTGGATGCCTCATTGTTATCTATGCTTGACTATATATCAACCAAGTAGTCAGTTTCTGAAACCAGACCCAAATTTAAACTACTGGCAATTTTGGACATTAGCAATTCCAATCTATAAAACTTAGATGATGACTTGTTTCTTATACCTTCAAACTTACTAAACCAGAGTCTGGAGATATATATTAAAAAAAAATTATTATTTTTAATATGTTTTATTTTTTATTAAATAATTTTACTTGATTTTAAAAGTTAAAATAAAATTATAAAAACTAAAACAATATTTTTTGTTATTGTTGTAATAATGTATAATTTAATTGTTAAATATATTTTTTAAAAAATTTGTTAACTTTTTTATTATTAAGATTTTTTTTTAAAAAAAAACATTTTTATATGTTTTTAATAAAAAATATATATTTTAATAATAATAATAATAATTTTTTGAATATATATTAAAATGATTAAAAATAGTTAAAAATTTTAATTTTTGAATAAAAACTTAAAATGTTTTATAATTAAACATTATTTACAAAAACAAATATATTTTTTTTTAATATATAACAATATTAAAAATTAAAAATAAAACTAATTAATTTACAACAATATGCTATTAATTATTTAAAAACTTAATTTTAATTAATATAATTTTACAAAAAACAGTATTAAAATTTTTAAAATTAAAAAATATATTGTTTTAATTGGTTAATTTTTTTTTTGGGTGTACAATTTTAAAAATTAGTAATATAAATGGTCAAGCTGATAATTAATCTGTTTTATTTTTTGATTTTTTTGATTTTTATATATACTTGAAGTGTTAATTAATTTGTCATGTTATTTGCAATTTTTAGCAATAATAAAAATAATAAAAATAATAATAATTGTAATAGCAAAAAAAAATAGCAAAAATAAATAAATATATATTATAATTAAGAAAAAATCCCAAGTCACTAGGGATATAAAAGTGACTTTCAGGAAATGTAATCTTGGAAAAGTATAGTGAGAGCGGAGAAATCCGTTAAATCTTGGGTTATTATAAAAGTATAGAATGAACCAAGCATCATCTGCTGTTACACGTAAAAACAAATGATTTTTCGCACATTAAGAGACTTTTATGCGGGGGGGGGGGGGGGGGGGGGG
>JAAOMT010000276.1:34902-50048 GCA_016748015.1 Geosiphon pyriformis | reverse complement strand
GGGGACCTGAATCTTTGGACTTTTTGCCCATTTCTCAGCTTAGAGCTCATAGGTGAGGATAAATTTTTTCGGTAACAGGATGTATCAAGAAATTTTTAAAGAGGTTTTAAATTTCAATTGGTCTTTGAAAATAACAAATCAATTTAGTTAAGATGAAACTTTAAGTATAATGATAGGCTTCTGGATGATTGATGCAATAAACTTGGTGTGCAAAATTTTTTTTTATAAAAAAGCTAGTATCTCATAATTTAGAGGAGCGGAAAATCCTCCAGTTAAGTGAGTTTTCTTTTATATCGTGAGAAATTTTGAATCCACAAGAAAGGAACAAAAAAAAAATAAGGATTTTTTGACAAGTCAAGAAAAGACTTTCATTTTGTTCCCAAATAAAAATCCCAATTAAAATTTACCAAAAACAAATAAATATTGAGAGAATCGACGAAATCAACGAAAATCGACCAACTCGACAAACAGAATACCCTATGTGACAAAAATTTTCACAATTTTTGACAATCAATATATTCTCATCTTATCTATTGATTAATTGATTTGATTGATTTTATTTTTTTTTAGGTTGTAAAGCCAATTCTTTTCTCAAGATAGAAAGGGAGCAAAAAATTATTTATAAATAATAAAGAAGAGAAAAAATTTTATATTTTATACTTTATATTATGTATTATGTATTATATATTATATATTTTATATTGTACAAAACTTTTCAAGAATTTTCTTTAAAAAGCATGTTTTTTAAATTTAATTATGTTTAAAAAATAGAATTAAATAAAAAAAAATCTTTCCAAACTAAATCCTTGTATTTATTTATTTATTTATTTGATTAAAATTATTGATATGGTAAAGCATATAAAAGAATTATTAGAAATTAATATATCGACATTCGGTTTGATATGATCTATGTTATTATCTAATCAACAGAATAAATAGATTGGTTCTATGCAATAAGGTAAGGAAAAAAGTCTTGGCAAAATTATCATGCGTAAAATATGTGTAAAAGATGCGTGAGATGTGTGAGGATCAAGATTGACACCACGTTCATAATGATTATGATTATGATTATGATTATGATTATGATTATTATTATCTTTACCCCTCCATATAAATGAATTATCTTGGCGTAATTGCGGTTAATAATATAAAAATCCAATCAAAAAGGGTTTCATAATCTTGGAAAGCACATAGCACATAGCACATAGCATATAGCATATAGCATATAGCATATAAAGCTTGGCTGCAGGAAAGAATGAATGATTATGTAAAGTGATAAAGAATGAAAATATTTTTGTACCCATTTAATTTTAAAAAATTGAAACTAACATTTTTATGTATCTAAATAGAGAAGGAATCATTATCTAAAGATAAAAGGGAAAAAAAAAGATTAGAAATTATGGGGAATTTAAAAATCAAAAAGATAAAAAGTTTGAACTTTTTGAACAAATTTATCATTGATCAACCTTTTTTTAATTTATTAATGAAAATTTAAATTTTTTTTTCATTTGACCTTCTAAATATATGTTTAATGCTTTTAATTTTTCAATTCTCTTTTTAAAAACGTCTAATGTTTTGATTTCATGTTTATCCTTCATCGTGTACTAGAATTATTAGATTAAAAATTGGTCAGGATATCGATTTAATTGATAACGCGAAATAGATTAGACTATGATTAATAAATATTATAATTATTAATGTAATTTCAAAATTATTAACGTTTTTAGTAGATGATTAATTTTTCATTATTTTGCTTAAGGAATGCTTTATTTGCTAATATAATCATTCTATTTTTTCTCGATCTTCAAAGTATGGTGCCATATATTAAACATTGTAAAATTATATATTTAGATTTCATCAAAGAAAGAAATAAAGAAAGAAAGAAAGAAAGAAAGAAAGAAAGAAGTATTGTATCATAATGGGATAAATCAGCCTCAAACGCCTCAAATGTGAAAAAAATCTTGATGATAATCAGCTGTTCCCATTGTTTTAAAATGCTAAAGAATTTTCAAGTTTTTTGTCTTTATTTAGAATTAAAACATTGTCATTTGTGTACACGTTAAACTTATACATTACCGTTTTGTTTCTATTGCTAAACGGGGTATTTAATGAACACTGATTATTATGCCATGACCATGAAAATAAAGATTATCATTGTAAAGAAGAAAAAGAAAAAGAAGAAAAAGAAAAATAATTTTTAGGGATAAACGTTAATAAAAATCCAAAAAGAAAAAAATCTGATTTAAATTAACTCTTCCAAATCCAAAGCTATTCCAAGTATGATATTTTAATCTAAAGCTCTTTCAAGTATGGCATTTATTAACAGCCTATTAATCATAAACCTAGTCTTAAAATCGTTTCATCAACACAAGTTAAAAATCATAAAATTTGTGATTATTAAATGCCATTTCCATGTAAATGTTTTTTGTTTTATTTTTGATACATTTGGGATTTCATTAATCAAAAATCGATTGCACAGAAGGTAAAATGTGAATCCATATATAATTCAGAATTACTAATATTTTTCGAGTGATTTTCATAATATTTATTTGATGTGAACAAAACAAAAACAAAAACAAAAACAAAAACAAAAACAAAAACAAGAACAAAAACAAAAAACAAAAAACAAAAAACAAAAAACAAAAACAAAATAAAACAAAAAAACGCAATATACACCTCATTATGGTCTTGTGATAAAATAAAATAAAATAAAAAGAAATTTCTAAACTTATGACAAGGTTTATTCAGGTATCAAACAAGTTTCTTCGAAAAAAGCTTCATAGGGAACATTAAAAACATTCTATTTAATCATTTTCTTACCTGATCACCGTTTACTTAGCATGGAATTTCAAAGTATAGATTAAAAAAAAAAAAGTTTAAAAACCGGAATAATTAAAGTCGCTAGGACAATTATAAACAACAAATAAAAAAAAATAACCCAAGAAAAATTATTGAGATCAGCTTTAACCGAGATTTTGGTTGGGAATCTTTGACATGAAAAACTAGACACTTTTTTGCGGTCAAATCAATCGTCTTTTCAATTTCAAATTTCTACAAGTTTGTACCATTTTCTCAAGAATCTTAAAAATGATGAAATTAACCTCGTCAAACCAAAAAAACTTTTTTGAGTGTCTGGTGACTTATCAAAAGCTGACTCATTGCATACAAAAAAGATTAAATTGATCGTTCAGATAATTTTAATTAGATCTCTTAAACCTTAATGACATCATACATGATGTAAGAAAAATTTCCATTCTCTATGTCTCTCACAAGTGTAGCAAAAGGCTATTCTGCTACTTGGCGTCCATACTTGGTCGTCGGTAAATGATAAATATATTCTCGCATGAGAAAATTTTTTTTAAAATTTAAAAATCTCTCTAACCTCTTTAATCCATCCTTTTTTAATCCATCCTCTTTTTGAATGCCTCATTGCATTTCGACAAAGAAAAACTCATAGGCTTTAAGTACCAACATGAACATGAAAATGGTTCAATGGTTCAATTTTTCAATGTTTCGATGTTTCTAAACCAATTGCAAAAAACACGCATTTTTCCTTTCTATGATGATGATAATAATAATAATAATAATAATAATAATAATAATAATAATAATAATAAAGAGATTTATACCCGTTAAACTTTTTAAACTTGCTTAATATTTGGATCCCTGTTTTGAATCAAGTTAAAATCATGTTAAACGATATTACGGTAGTACTCTCCTAATATATGACATAAATTTTCAAAATAACATTTACTAATAAAATCCATGTTTTAAACACGTGTTCAAGATAATTTTGAATATATAATAAAAAAAGAAGGTCATACGAAGAAATCATTGGGGGTCTAGCTCAAATGGTAGAGCGCTCGCTTAGCATGCGAGAGGTACTGGGATCGATGCCCAGGTCCTCCACACATGTAAATACACATTCTAGTGTCACTCACCTAACATTTTTGCTCTTATGCCATAAGGAGCAAGTGGTTGGGTAATCAGCGCTAAAATCTTTTAGGATGACAGTTTTTTAAGTTGTCCTACTTTGATTAACGATTCTCAAGTTAGATAATTCTCATCTTTCTCAATACTGTTTTTGGATAATCATGTATTTTTTAGGCTTTCAATCCCGAATCCAAAATTTAGTTCTAAAAGGATGATCATGTATTTTTTTAGGCTTTCAATCCCGAATCCAAAATTTAGTTAAAAGTTATGTTTAAAATGAACAACTCTTAGTTTTCCATCTTGACAGGAATTCTTTAGATCAAAAAAATTATTAAACCAAATGAAAAATAAGAGGAGGCCCGATTGTACACATTCTATTTTTGAATTGATTTTCATTTTATTCGAATTAAGTGTCAAAGAATGACACGACCGATTTTTATATATTAGAAACAAAAATGTTACTTTTAATAGTAATGGTAGTAGTGTACAAGGTAGTAACAATATAAATAAAAAGTAAACGGGTGGGTGATATGAATGGTTTAGAAGAGAATGTTTTCCAACTGATGACCAAAACCAGACAACCATAAATATGCGAGCGGCGTAGCTGTATAATCATCTTTGGAAACAATCTCTGGTCATTAAACCCAACCCGATCATTGATTAAAGGATTCTATTCGAAAGAGAAACAACACATGGATCATGATGAAAAACCAAAAATCTTGTGAATATTAAATGAAAAAATTTACAAATGATTCATGGTGTGTATGTTGTTTGAGATGGGTGAAAGATAAATAAATCTTCGTCGACCAAAAATTCAAGAAATCCTAAATTAAAATTAATTGTACTCAACCATTCATGATGATCTCCCAGCTTTCTAGTCAATCGTATGAAAAAAAAAAAAAAAAAAGAATTTGGCAATGGGAATTATATAAACAAGTGTAATAATAGGAAAAAAGAAAAAGAAAAAAGAAATAAAAATGAGAAAACCCAAAATTCTATGAAAAAAAAACATAGTGGTAGGAGAAAAATATCCGCAAATCAAAAACCATGGAATATGCAATGTTACAAACAATTATTGAAAATTAAAAAAAAGTCCATTATGGGATGACATGCGCTTTTTCTTTTTCTTTTTCTTTTTTTTGATCATGTCCATCAAAAAGTCTCTACTAATAAATTTCCCGGTATTCACCGTCATTTTTGTCTTCATTAATACTCATCACCTTCAAGAATCGAGATATCAACAAACCACTTTTTACTTTTCCTTGATCACTCGTTTCTCCTTTGCATATCGGAAAGCCAGAATAACTTTACAGATGAGAACCACTTTTCGAACTTTGGAAACGGTATGTCGAATCTTTTCGTCATGAATCTTTTGCTCCCGACGACTATGAAGCTTAGCTTTTCGTGAAGGTGATGGCCAAAGAGTGGCGGTAAGTTCGAATGACCACCATTTGAAGATTTGAACCTTAATGAAATCCAGTATGAAAAAGTATCCAAGTGAGACACCAATGATACTAATACCCCAAGGCCAGCCGATAGCGTCTGTGAGGACACCATAGACCGAGATGAACATGGCGAATACTTGAGTGCCCATAACAGCAATGAAGAACATTGGTGAAGGAAGACTTTCCCAGAAATAACCAGATAAACGGGTGGAGAAGATAACGAAATGAGGGCATGATGAAATATGTAGATACATGATGGTTTGCAATCGTTTATCATTATCGTCATGTTCCGGAATGTTGAATACATCACGAGCAATGAAAAAGTGAGCAAAGGAGGCTGCGCTCAAGAACACACTCAACACAACGGAAAGTGTAATCAATTGACCAAGACGCCATTTGTCGGGACGTCTTGAAATTTTGGCGTTATCAACCGAAATGACCAGGGTGGCGGCATCATTTAACAAGGTGATCAAAATCAGTAATTCAGGCTTCATTTGCCAATCACGTGCAATAATGATACAAAAGAAGAACATTAAGAAATGAACTGTAGAGGTGATACGGTAGAGGGCGTAAGATCGCATACGTTGGAAGATTGCACGGGATGTGGTGATACCGTCAACAATTGTTGAAAGACCGGGAGCTAACAATACAATATCAGCGGCAGATCGAGCAGCATCCGTACAACCATGTACAGCGATACCGACATTAGCCTTCTTCAAAGCCGGAGCGTCATTAACACCATCACCAGTCATACCAACCAGTAAACCCTTCTTTTGTAACAATTCAACCACACGATATTTATGCTCTGGAATAACTTGAGCGAAACCATCGGCACGTTCACAATGTTCTGTAACTTCTTCTTCTGATTTTGTCGGATCAACCAAATGATTTGCATCAAGAATGACACGTTGCATTCCAAGACGCATGGCAACCTCCTTGGCAATGATCAATTGATCACCGGTAATCATTTTAACCTCGACACCGTAATCTCTGCAGCGTCTGATTGTTTCCGCCGAGTCAGGACGAGGAGGATCAAGAAGAGAAATCATACCAACCAGCTGATACGTGTTCAAATCACCGGGGATAGTTTTGGCCACGCCAAGAGCACGAAGACCACGTCTGGCAAGAGTGTTTACTGCACGAACGGCATCATCGTCCCCACCAACAAGACGAATGATGACTTGGGGAGCACCTTTTGCTACCTTGAACGATTCTTTGGTCTCTGTGTTGAGAACGGTGGCATGAGTCATTTTGGTGGTTGGGTTGAATGGGACGAAAGCGGTGACTTTATATCCGGGAATCTCATGTTGGTTTGGACGATTTTGAAGAATTTCAAGGGTACTTTCGGCCGCAGTGCGAACCGCAAATTCAATTGGATCATTGGCACCGGGCTCAGCGGAAAGGTAAGAATAGAGCAAGATATCATCTTTGGTAAAGTTGTTTGTTAGGTAAGGTTCATCGAAAGTCAATTCATTCAGGGTCAAGGTACCCGTCTTGTCAGAGCAAAGAATCGAGACAGAAGCCATTTCTTCGACGGCCGTAAGACGTTTTACGATAACTTTTTTCGCGGCCAATTGCTTAGCCCCAACAGCCATTGTTACCGACAACACGGTTGGAAGACCCACAGGGATAGCAGCAATGGTCAAGACTAACACGTGTCCAAGTACCGTCAAGAATTCACCCTCATGAGTACCACGGAATTTGACTAATTGATAGATGAGGATGATCAAGACAAGGATAGTTGTAATCAAGATCAAGAAATTTCCGATTTGATTGACCACTTTCTGGAAATGGCCTTGTTCGACGGTTATAGAGATCAGGTTAGCAGCACGACCGATAAAAGTATTTGAACCAGTTTTCGTCACGACAGCCAACATTTGACCTTGTTTAACGATGGAAGAAGAGTAAACGGTGTCGCCCTTCTTCTTTTCAACTGGTAATGATTCACCGGTCAAGGCGGATTGATCGATTGACAAAGAGCCTTCGGTCTCACCACCCGTTACGCTGATACCCAGTAGTCGAGCATCGGCCGGGATGATATCACCGAGACGTAGACCAATCACATCACCTGGTACAATTTCCCCCACAGCGAGATCAATGAAATGACCATTACGCCATACTTTAGCTTTTAGAGCGAGAGTTTGTTTCAAAGCATCCAAAGCAGATTCAGCACGAGCTTCCTCGATGAAACCGATGAAAGCGTTGACAATCAATAACGCTAGAATGATACCGAAATCAAGCTAATTATCAAAGTCAAATGATGATTGAAGTGAAAGAAAAAAAAAAAGTTAAAAAATATGTCTGATAGCATAAAATTGGTTTTTTTTAATTGATGAAATCAATTGAATTGTTATTATTATTATTATTATTATTATTATTATTATTATTATTATTTTAAATAAAAACATACCCAATCCTTAACAATAGCCGCAAATATACAGGCAAGTTCAATAAGATAAGCGATGGCACCGGTGAAATAAGAAAGGAACTTCAAGATTGGGTTTGTTTTCACTTCTGCCAGTTCGTTTCGACCAAACTGTTCCAAACGTGTTTGTGCCTCTTCAGTGGTGAGACCTTTGCTAGGGTCAGTATGAAGCAAGGCTTCTAACTCTGGAGGAATATCGTCAGCTACTTGAACATGTTCGTGGTTTTCAAACTCTGCCTCCTTTTTTTCATCGTGTGAAGTGTATTGGTGGTGGTGGTCAGGTGTTTCTGTGATTTCCGAGAGTACCGGTTGTTCAGAACCTATACTTTGGTATTCAGTATCTTTTTCATAAGACATTATTTAAAAAGTGGTTTGGGTTGAGTATGAAGAAAAAAAATTTTTTTATGGATTGAAAAGTGAAAAGGGTTGATATATTAAAAATTGTACAGTCTAAATAATTTTTTTGATTTGTAAGTTTGAGTGAGAGAGAGAGAGAGAGAGAGAGAGAGAGAGAGAGAGAGAAAGAATAACTTTTTTGATTATAGGGATGATTATGCGTTTTTTAAGGTGAAAAAAATTTATAGTACACAAAATATAAGTGTATAAATACAAGTATATAAAAATATACTGTAACCAATATGAAAAGATATCAGGAAAATTAATAGGTGAACCTTTTTTTCTAATTTTATAAAATATGTACGCGAGAGAGAACGAAGAATATTTAGGTCAAGATTAACGCGATGATAAAAGGCTAAATTGACAGAATTTTTGAGTATGGAAAAAGTTTACTTTTTTTTTTAGGGGGATGAATTGAATTTTTAGCGTGTTCGAAAAAGTCAGTTTTTATGTCTCAAATGTGGGTGTATACCTTTTTCGAGAATAAAATAGATAGAAAGATTTCGGGAGAACGAATGTATATTTTATTTTTGTATTATTTGATGCTTCTCAAAATATTTTGATGATTACGATTTCCTTTGGGGAGTCTGTTTTTCCGGGTATTTTAATCTCTGACGATAAAGAAACAATGTTTTGAGAGAGAGAGGACAAGAACTGGTCGATTCTCTCCAGATCAAAGGAAAATAAAAAAAGTACAAGGAAACTTTTTAGAAAAATACACGATCAAGTTTTTTTTTTGGTAAAGTGATGAGATGAAAATTTCTTGCACCAAAATTACAAGATAAAATTTAAGAGTAAGAAGAAGAAGAAGAAGAAGAAGAAGAAGAAGAAGAAGAAAAAGAAAAAGAAAAAGAAAAAAAAGATGTACTGCCGCTCGCGGTGAACATTAGAAGAACAAAGAGACGCGAATTTCGATGAGTTCACTCAAAGTGTGCTCTATATATATATAAATTTCTCATTCAAAAGATGACACCGATTTCTTTTGAAGTTACGGAATTACGATGTTTGATTGGGCCGAGTTCCTTTTGAACGTTTGTTCTATCAGAGTTTCAGAATCTCTTTTTTTAATTTTTTCTGGCGCGAAAAAAAAACAAAACAAGGGTTATAGGGATCACACTTTTGATGAAAAAGGCGGTGAAGATGGCTGTTTCTTTGGCTGACTTTTAATAAATGTATCAATGCTCGAGGGCGAAAATTGCAAATTACACGATGACTATTATGTGTTGGACAAAAAGGATGATTTTCTTTTGAAGTGTTGAACATAAAAGCTCTAACGTAATCCCGTCGTTTGTGTAATGTTTAATAGAGTACTAACACTTTTGGCCGGTCCACGTTTGAAATTGGGCGTTTGAGTTTAAAGGCCTAAAATATTTTTTTATTCTAATAATAAAAATTGAAGAAAGATCGTAGTTAGAATAGAATTCTTTTTTATTCTAATGAAAACTGTCAAGATAAAATACCCAATATATCATCATCATCATCATCATCCAAAATACTCGAGACCAAAGATAGCCAATAAAAAATAAAAAAAAATTTTTTATTTTTAAATAGAGCTTTTAATGGTGAAACTAAAAGGAGATGGTAATGTAGATGGTAATGTAGATGCTTATAAATAAGCTAGTTTTTTTAAATATTGTATACTTTCTCCAATGTTTTTAAAGATTATTAAAAAGCATGTATAATTATATGTAACATGTGTTGACATATTTGAATTGGGATGAAGGTTTTTTATGGTCTAGATATTTTTTGGTTGAAAAATTCTCTGTTCCTGCTATGATTATTATTATTATTATTATTATTATTATTATTATTATTATTATTATTATTATTTATCCATCATCAAAAATATACTCGTGAAATGATTGGATTCTTAATTTTTAAAAAATAAACCAATAGGGTCCAGCATATGTACAATTACATGAAGCATGTATGAAATTTTTTGATATAGAAAATATCGTCAATCAATCAATCAATAAATCAATCAATCATCTAGAAGAATGCTATAATAAAATAAAAAGAATTCTTTATCAATCTTAAAAGTCATGCAATGACATGAAAGACTGTTCCCAAATGGGACCATACATGCAATATCAAAAGTTTTCAAAAAAGACATTGGCCACAGAATCATAAAATCACACGCCACAATGATCTCAAATTTATCAAATTAAGAATTCTCTAACATTAATCGTGTGGCCAATAAATACATTTCATTGTTCATTGCGAAATGCGTTTCACAACTATTCTTTCATCATAATGATGAGACGATAATGATTTTTAAGGTAATGATAGCAACGATGGTAATGATCATCAACACCATGATGTCCTAACCCCCGAAAGTACATTTACCTTTTCTTTTCTTTTTTTTTATATTAAATTTGATATGAAACTTTGAAACTTTTTTTAAGTTTTAATGGATTATGCAAAAATATATTGATATGAGATTTCTTTTTTCCTCGGAAATTTGTAAAAATTTTTTAGAGATCAGCTTTATATATTAAATTTGATACAGGAAAATCAAAAAGATTATTAAATTTTCGATAATCATAATTATTTTTATTACTGTTTATGTCTCGATTTGATTTGATTTGATTTTATTTTGATTTTTGATTTTTGATTTTGATTTTTGATTTGATTTTTGTCCTGTTTCACTGATTTCTCAACATGAGGAGTATGATAAATTGATACCGGGGATATTCTTTCCCGAAAAAGAGAATAAATGAAAATGGAAAAAAAAAAAGTTTCTATAATAGCATAATCGTCATGAATTAATTTCATAATACATTTATTTTTTTAAAAGTTATTTTTGACTGGGGATACATTTTTATTTTATTTTATTTTATAGAAAATGATAATATTAATCATAAATGAGACTTTTTTTTATTTTACTCTTTGTTTTTTAATAATTGAAAAAATTACAGTTATTTAAACTTTTCAAAAAATAATTATTTCTTAATAAAGAAGATAAAAAATTTTTTTATTTAATTTAAAATCTTTTTTTCTATTTTTTAAAATGACAAAAGAAACTATCTTATTTAAAATATTGAGTTTTTGAAAATCTTTATTTTTTTTTTTTACTTTAATGAAATTAAAAATTTCAATACCTCAAATGGTTTTTATTCTTATATGGACATAAATATGATAAATTGTAATATAGGATTAATTGATATAATAAAATTCATTATTAATTTAGGTTATTAAAAAACATTTAAAAATGATAAAAAATTAATTTATTAATTAAAAACTTTGAAAATGTTTTTCCTTTCTTTCCTTTTCCTTTTCCTTTTCCTTTTCCTTTTCCTTTTCCTTTTCCTTTTCCTTTTCCTTTTCCTTTTCCTTTTCCTTTTCCTTTTCCTTTTCCTTTTCCTTTTCCTTTTCTTCATCATTAACTTATAGATAACATTTGAGTCACTTTGTTTAAATCAAATCTATAAACATCAAAGTTAAAAAGCAATTTTATCATTAAAAAAAAAACCCGTAAAAATTTTCGAAAATATTTATGAAATTATTGTGGATACACACATATTTAATACAAACAAAAATTTTTCATCACGATACGGGTTCTAATGTTGACTTTTTATTTTCCCCAATGTAAATTAATGAGCAACGAGGTTGTAGTCTCCATCAATGAACTAAAAACATCACGAGCTTAGAAAAAAGATAATATTTTGGAAATAAATAGTATACATATCATTATAATTATTTTTCCTAAGAATAGAAAGTAGGCATTAAAAAAATAAAAAATAAAAAAATAAAAAAAGGTATCTTAATAAATCGTGAAAATTCATCCAAAATATCGATTCATTGAATATGATAAATTATTACGAAGAATTCCAATCGTTGAAAATAAATAACAAATTTTTACTCATATTATGATTTTCCTTTCCTATTCGTTCTTTGCTTTTTGCTTGTATATTATATTCATAAAAAATTAATATTGAAAATAGAAAAGATTTTTTTGATATTTTCTCAAACAAGCAATCACAACAATAACAATAACAATAACAATAACAATAACAATTGTCGACTCTATAAGCCACGTGAATGATATCTTTTTCATTAATGTCGGAGGTAAAAACTATCGTGACACGTGTCAAACAATGCACGCAATCGATCATCGTTAACTTTTTAAAATAGTATCAAAAACGTTTTTTCTTTGATTTCCAAAAACGATTCACTTTTTTTTTTTTTTTTTTTTTTTTTTTTTTTTTTGTGAATTATGAAAAGAAAAAAAAGTGAAATCTGAATTAACAAAAAAATTGTTTTTTTGTTAAAATTAGACTATTTTAAAAACCAATGTATTCCTATACTTTTTTTGTAAATTTTGCCCATTCAAGAGCCACGTGTATATAAAAATAATAATAAAAATAATAAAAATAATAATAATAATAATAATAATAATAATAATAATAATAATAATAATAATACAAATATTCCAAAATATTATCAATGAACATCTTAATAAAGTATCCCTATTATCCCAGAAAAAGAAATCAGCCTCTTTTTTCATAGTTTCTATGAATGAACTTTAATAACTAAATTTAAGCTTAAATATTTCCATCTTTCGAATTCTTTTTTATCACGATAAAAATTTTTCATTGATTCCATATTTGGGATACGATTTATAATTTTTCATTATATTCTCAACGTGGTCAATCTTTGAAACCTTTTCTTTAACCATTTGTGTGACTAAATTAAATATTTCTGCCTTTGAAATTTCCAAGGTAATCAGAAAATAATGCGATCAGTTGATTGCATTATTTATCCTTATCACACACACATACATACATACATACAATTGATATATATATATATGTACAATATCATATTAGAAAAACAATTCAACCTCAAAAATTTTAAATTTATTTCTTTATTGAAAAGATATGTTTGTTGACAGAGTGTCTCTTTAACGAAATTTATTGCATGATGGGAATGGGTACCCTCACCCTTTATGATTTATTACTGCGTATCTTTTTTGATATTTTCCCTCTGGTCCAAATCTTTTATCTATTACACACCTAAAAACCTAGCCCGATCTTCCTGACCTCATGTGACATTCAAGATTTTCGTTCTACATTGATTTATGGATTTTCCATTGTTAAAAAAGAAGTCGATCTTTATTCCATAACAACTGATTTTACATGATTGGTTTCCCCCTTTGTGTATCCGTCACTCATTAGCTTTTTGGCGTAAAAACTTGAATTACTTAAATGATTGTGTTCAACTTTTTGAAACTTTCTTGGCATAAATATTTCCTCGTTTAAAGAGGATTTAATTTGATGATGATCATAAGGGAATTTTTAATTTTTCAGATTTCTCCCAAATCTAAATGGTTTTTTTTTTGAAGAGATTCAGCCTACTACCGCACTGTTCACCCCCGGCCACTAACGTGGTGGAATAATCTTTTTCCAATTATAATGCATTATCTTTTATGAAATCGAGGGCTGTTTGGAGTTTTTAGATTCTATCGTGACCAAAAAGTTTTATTATATGTTTTGTGAGAGAGAGAGAGAGAGAGAGAGAGAGAGAGAAATTTTTACATCAGATATGACTTCACCTCGTTTAAGGGTGTATTCAATAGGTTCATTAAAGTTGATTGATTGATTGATTGATTGATTGATTAAATAATGTCTTTTATCTATCTTTTCTGCTAAGAAGATTAAACTTGGATTGATTTTCTTAGATCAAAATGGTAACCATTAATTTTTTATTTTTAAATTTTTTGGGCAATTATCACAATAAAAAGATTAGAGTTTCAAAGATAAAATAATTTTATCAATGTTATTACATTATATTATATATTTGATAAGTTATATCCAAATTACAAACTTAATCCAGGACGGAGAAACACACAAACATATACACATACACATACACATATATACACACACATATAATTCGAAATACTTTTAAGAAAACACATTCTCATTTGACGTAAATTAAAAACGCAATCCTGAAAATCTATTTATTTGTCGTACAAAAAAAAACGTATTCCGGAAATTGGTTTTTACTTTTTTGTAAATTTGAATCCGATACTTTCTAATCTTGTGAAAAGAGTACACATTCGTAATTTGAAAAACTACTACTATTACTACTACTACTACTACTACTATTACTATTACTACTACTACTACTACCACTATTACTACTACTATTACTATTACTACTACTACTACTACTACTATTACTACTATTATTATTATTACTACTACTATTACTACATGCACATGATTACCATTGAAATTTTGGACCACCATTGTTAAACCAAAACTTTTGATTATCAAACAGAATGGCTGTGCGATTGATTTGATTGTAGATGATAATTTTAAAAAGCACAAAAAAAATATTATTAAAATCTTCCCATTTAATCAAATGTTTAAAAAAAATTTCGGCTTTTTCCACGCTTTCAATTCCCTTTCTATGAAAAATGAAGAGCTCCTCTTTTACTGCTCTCGGTAATAGTGTGTTAATGATCGATCAAAAATTTGCGTTTTTTGTTGACAAGCCCCCATGATGATGATGATGATGATGATGATGATGATGATGATGATGATGATGTTTGATGGTTATGAGAAGAATAATGATTTTCAGTGAACATTTTGATCTGCCAAAATCTTTTAAAGTCGTCATTGAATTTAATTTTTTTTCAAACTTTTTTGTTTTCACAATTTATCTGAGACCCATTCTTAAATGAAATTGTGTAACGAAAACACAATTTTCTTTGTCGAATTCATCCTCGAGCATGTTGATGAAATACCCCTTTTAGAATAGCATTGTGGTAAAAAGACTGGAGTGGTCGTATATTGTATCTATCTAGAAAAGGTTCTAATTGGTTCAGAATGAGTGAACATGGCAAAAAAGTGTTTTGAGATAGTCTTTCATAATAGATTCACTTTTCAGGCTTTCTAATAATTTTTAACTGTATCATCCCTTTATTATACTTTCTATAT
>JAAOMT010000276.1:0-32929 GCA_016748015.1 Geosiphon pyriformis | reverse complement strand
TTATTATTATTATTATTATTATTATTATTATTATTATTATTATTATTATTATTATTATTATTATTATTATTATTATTATTATTATTATTATAAAATTTTTATAATAATTAAATAATTAAATTACAAAAAAAATAGATCATATACATATATATATATATATATGTAAACAAAAAAAAACAATATTATTATTTCTAATATAAATATCTGATCTTATTTATTTTATTTAATATATTGTATATATATTAGAAATAAAATAAATTCTTTAAAAAGAAATTTTTTTAATGCATTTTACTATTAATTATTAAATATTTGTGTTTAAAAAATATAATTATAACGTAAATTTTTATAAAAAAGCTATTTATCCAAATTGAAAATAATATATTTTTACATATCTTATTTTTATACAAAAATTTATTTTATTACAATAATTTTTTTTAATTTTTGTTGTTGTTGTTGTTGTTTTTTTGTAAAAATAATTATTTAAATAAATTTATCTATTAAATAATTGTAAAAATAAAATATTATTTTTATAATTATTTGTTAAAAAAACTTAATTTTATGTATTATTTATTATATATTTACATATTTAATAAATTTAATATCTAATTATTATTATTATTATTAATCAACTTTAATAATAATTTTAAATATGTAAAAAAAAAAACTTTAATATTAAATTTATTATTTTTAAAATATTATTGTTTAATTTAAATATATATATATTTAAAACTTGAAATTTTACAATTATATATATTTAAAAAACATATAAAAATTATATAAAATAAAATTTTTAATATTATTATTTTAAAATAATAATAATAATAATAATAATTTAAAAAGTTTAATTGAAAATTTAGTTAATAATATGTTATATCAATATTAATTTGCTTAAAAAAAATTGTTATTATTAAAAAAAAAAAAAAAAAAAACTAAAATTTTGTTATAATATCTTTAATAATTATGTTTTCAAAATATTTTTAATTTTATATTAAACAGAAAAAAAATCTTTTTTTTTAATTTTCCCTTTTTTTATGTAATATTAAAGCAAAATAAAATTTTAATATTAAAATATTAATAATTTATCATATTATAAAATGTTTTAAATTATAATATATCATTAAATCGTTATTACAATATATTAATAAAATAGATAGATTGGAATTTTTTTTTTTAAAAAAAAAAAAAATGAATTAAAAAATTAAAATTCGATTATTTAATACATTTACTTTTTCACAAAGTTTTAACAATTCTTCCAACTCCTTTTCTGTCTCAAGATAATGAAGTTCCTTATTTTTTTTGACTTTAATCCCCTTTAACCTTAGCAAAAAAAAAAATTTTAATTTTAAATGTTACATTCATAATAACAAATTTGCAATTTAATGAATTCTTCATAACCATTTTTTAGCTGCTTGATTGTTTTAACTTTATCCTCTTGTTGCTTATATGTCTAATGTGTGTGAACGGCGAGAAGCCAAAATATGAATATTTTCACACTAGTAAGTCTTTGAAATTTTTAATTCTTGAATTTATGAGTTTTCTGAAATTTATTAGGGAACGATTCTTCCAAAAGTCACTCTACACCTTTAAGTTTTACTCAAACACTGAGTATTCATGCTTTGCTATGGAGTCATGATAAAAACTAGACAGACTTTGCTGGTGCACACTTGTTTTTGACAAAGGTTCATGATCTAGAAAATTATAATGTGGAGTCAAATTTTTCAAAAAAAACAATCTAAATTATTTACAACCTTATTTTTGATTTTTTTCATATTCAATTATGAAGTTGCTACAGCCATTTTCTCTCGTAATATTTGTAAAGACCTTTTTTTTTGAAAGTTTTATCCATGTTAGGTTGTACCATGATCGCAAACAAAATAAAGACCATTGGCATGAAAGGTAATTAAGAGCATATCAATTACAAATTGTGTTGCTTGTATAGCGTTTCAAAAAACTGCGCTTACAATTATATAAAAATAAAAATATAGGATGATCTACGAAACTTTGTTTGGTAGATATAAGTAAGTATCAATCGAGAAATTACCCAAATTAAAAAAATTCATTAGCTCAATTATTTTTTACCCTCGTTGTCCAAGTAAAAATCATGTATTCTGGACGGATCCTTTTAAAGAAAACGGATTTGGTTATGTCTGACCCGCCAGAAGTAATTGGTCGTGGTGGAATGGGCGAGATTTATAGAGGATTGTTTCGTGGAAAGGTGGTTGCGGTCAAACGAAGTGAGGTACAATAATCAAACTGTAATTATTTAATTGCTACTTTTTGCTATAATTTTTTTCAACATTGATTCCCCCATTTTATAATTGATGTCATTAAAAATTAATTAATTTCTTCATCACCTTTACTCAATATATCTAACTGTGAATTGAGTTTCATAAAAGTGACCTTTTAATCTTTTCATTTATACTTTTGCAGGCTGATCTTGAATCCTTACTCGCCGAATACGCCACCATTTCAAAACTCCAAAGTCCACACATAATAACCTTTTACGGTGTCCACAAGCACCTTTCTCGAATCTCGCTGGTCATTGAATACGCACCAAATGGGGATCTTGCTTCTTACCTTCAGAAAAATCATCTCTCATGGCCTACTAAATCAAAAATATGTCACGATGTGGCACTGGGGTTGATGTATTGTCATAAGCACAATGTCGTACATTTCGATTTGAAAACTGAAAATGTCCTATTGACTCAAGATCTAATCCCAAAATTGAGTGATTTCGGGGTGAGCAAAGAGAAGGAAGATTTGGCGTTGGCCGAGAATAAGGCCGGTGGAACCTTAGCTTGGGTTGCGCCGGAAAGGGTTTGTGTTGAACCAACCATACGACGGTTTTTTCAGGAGTAAGTTGTAAATAGGGTCATTGATTTTTCATGATTTGTGATCTATAATCAATGGGATTTTTTTTAGATTCCCGACTCTTTCGGACGTTTACTCATTTGGATTAATTTTATGGTCAGGTATGAAATAATCAAGTGTAAAATATTTTAGAAAAAAAAATTCAAAGAATCACATCTATCCTTTCAACAGTGGCACTGGACGGCAGAACACCATATAACCAGAAATCCAATGACTTTATTCGTAAGGAAAAACGTCGTCGTGATCATACAGTCGATTTACTTAATCAACTCCCATACGCCACTCCAACAATATTTCGTAATCTAATTGACAATCTCACGAAATATGAGCCAAACCAACGTGGAAAGTTGACCCTCGCACGTTTGGAATTGGAAGAATTGTATGATGAGGATGATGATGATGTGATACATAAGGCTTCGAAGACTATGCGGTCTTTGGATCTTTATGATCTTTCGTCGGAAGATGAGGTCGAACTTGAAGTTGATGACAACGGTGATAATAGTAACCAAAATTACTCTCAGAAAAGTAATTTTACAAATCCCACTACCTCGAGTGAATCAATCACCTCCGACTCTGTGATATCTTCGACAGCAGAAACACTAATTGAATCTTACAAGACAATAAACTCCACTGGCTCAATAGGCACACTTGTCGACACTCCATCCTCTTCAGTCGCCTCGATTAACCAATCAGACCCTCTTCTGGCTGATAAAAATTCAATCGAGTCCGATCCTCCCAAAAATTTCTTTGATGATAAACTGTTGGAACCACTTTTAACACCAGAACAAGTTGAGCTATTGAGCTCCATCACTAAAATAATTTACGAAACTTATCAATTGGGATTCATCAAATCCACCTCTGCAATCAACCAACAACTTCGAAAATTCCCCAATATTATAAAACCAGAGGAAATTCTTCCTAGCTATATTACACTTTTACAGTCTACCATCGTTGATTCTGAACAAGTTCCTAATCTCGAGACACAACGTATCCAGTTCTCTGCTGGCTGGCTGTATGAAATTGGTTATCGCACAAAAAAAGATTACACAAAGGCACTGGATTGGTATTTGAAAGCCGCCGAGGCAGGAAATGGTGATGCACAATATCGGGCGGGTATATTTTATGCAGATTCATACGGTATAGAAAAGAAAAACTTGTTGTTGGCTCGTAGGTGGTTGGAAAAGGCGATTCAATCCGGACATGAAAAGGCATATCAAAAGTTTACTTCATTAAGATGATTTCAAGATATTTTATAAAAATAAATTTATAATATTGGCATAAATTGAAAAATCTTAAACTATTGGATTAAATTATTAGATTCAAAACTTTTGGTAGATTTAAACTGTCTTTTTATATCTCAAAGTTTCTTATTAGCATTTTTAATTACTAAATGTAAAGTCAAAAGCTTTTGTTTTTTTTAAAAATCTCCTTTTAAGATTCATTGATTCATTTTTTTCCGGTTTTTTATATATTTTTTGCAAATAATTCCGAGTTACAATAAAAAACAGTTTTTATTTGAATTTTATTATTATACAAATTATAATTAAACTGTATTTATGTATATAATTTAAAATTACAATTATGTAATAAATTAATTTTAAGTTTTAACTAATAATAATAAAAACATATAATAAAATATTTGTTAATATAATAATCATTATAATTTTTAATGTTTAATTGGTAATTCGCCTGGGAATAATAATCAATCTATTAATACTGTGCGATACAGATCAATAATATGCAAAACCAAAACAATCTTGTTATACTTAAAGACAACTTGGTCACACGACTAGCCATGTGCACATGAAAATTACATTATTTAACAACCTGGAACCTTAGGTAACTACTTTTACAAAATTCAGAATATAGCTACTTTTCTAACAAAAGTTTTATTTGATGTGAAATGGCATTTGTGGTTTCAAATATAAGAATTAAGCTTACAATTTTGAAGGTAAATTTATTGATTTTCATTGTAAAGTTAATTTTTTCAAGTCCAGAAACATGCAAAAGACTCAACTTATTACTTTAACTTACTTTTACATTGCTTATTTTTGATTCCAACTATTATCAAAGAGCTTTTACTTAAATTAGACTGCAATACTGTTCTTGTTGTCTGTGCCAAAAACAATTTGTTATATTGTGATATCCATTCTTGAATTGTTGAGATTTTTGGTACTTTATTTGGTTCTAATTTATTATTATCTGCAAATTCTTTTAACTTATTATTCATTTTTTTAATTGTTATTTAATCTTTAACATATATATTTTTAAGCAAAAACATTTATTCAAGTATTTGTTTGCTTCTATCTTAATTATCAAATACTGTGTTTTTATACAATGCTTATTTTTTATTCTAAAAGTAGTCAATATTGATAACAGATTTTATAATTGCAAATATATTTTGGTTTAGATTTTAGATTTGTTTAATATTTATATATTAATTGAAAAATTATATGTATACTTATGTATTTTTATATTTTTAGCAATAAATTTTAATGTATAATTTATAATATACATATATGCACAATTTTTAAATTAAAGTAATTAGTTTATTTATACAATAATTTTTGACCAACTTCAAACCTTTTTTTTATTGTTATTTTTAGGATATAGTATTATATTAGTGTATTTACATATTTTAATATTGTTTTTTAAGCATGAAATTTTTTTTTGCTTATTTTATAGATAAATAAATATATTATAACAAGCATATAATAAAATTTTTATTATTGAATTGTCTTGACTTATTTAAATAATAAACATATTTTATTAATTAACTAATAGATTTATTGTTATTTTGTATTTTCTAATTTGTTGTTTAAATATATATTTTATTTTATAAAAATTAATTCATTTATTTAAAATACAAGTAAGATCCGAAAACATCTGGCTGTTTAATATTATGTATTAAATTAATAAATACTTATAACCAAATAGTATTATGCTATTTATATGTATTGTAATACCAACTTTGTTTTAAACACTATTAATTAATTGATTTTTATAATACTACAATATTTTTTTTTTTGTAAAAATTAAAAATAAATGTGTTATTATTTATTTGTTGTAGTGCTAGAATTCTTTAATTTTTTTTTGTTAACACAGATAAAATAAAGCCATTAGGTTCAAAAGTTCTAATTGTTGATACAACTACTATATTTTTTTCAATCTTAAAAAAAATAGATTTGAATATAATTTTAATTAATAGCTTTTTAATTATATTGTTATCATTAAAACCAAAAGCAGCTAATTCAAAATATGCTGTTTTTTTTCCAAAAATATTATAATATATATTATTAATTACTTAGAAAAATCTTATTAATTTTACTTTTATTAATACAAATAAATTCTGGTTGTAATAGATTTTTCTTATTTTAAACAACTGTTATAATAAATTAATGTTAATTAAGTATATTGCTAACATATATATAGAGTTAGTATAATATAAATAAAAAAGTAATATTGTTATTTTCTAATTATTAAGATATTTACCAATTATAAACATAAGAACTATAGTGTAAATTAGATAATATTATACCTTTTATAAACAAAAGAATAGTTTTAAAAAATAAGTTTTACATGTTTAATATTAGTTATAAGAACCAGAATTGGTATTTATATTTGAGAATTTTTTACTAATTAAATAAATATTATATTTTTTTATTTAATATTAATTATTTTATATGTTTAATTGACAAATTATCAAATAATATATTAATAAAAAAAAATTTATTATTTTTTAATAAATTGTAATTAAATTGCTATTGAAATATATATTTAATATATTATTATTCAGATAATAATCAGCAAAAACAAATTGTTTTTACTTATTTATCCAAGTTTTTTAAGCTTTTTATTAGAATTTAAAATAATTATTATTATTAATTAGCTGTTTTTAAATAATATTTTTATAATAATATTTTGTATTATTATATATATGTATATATATTATATTAATTTTAATTTAAAGAAAAAACAAATAACAAACTTTTATAATTATATTTTTAAATTAAAAATTAGTTAAATTAATAAAATTATAAATAAAATATTACAAATTATATATATATATATATATATATATAATATTAAATATAGTTTATGTATTGTTTATATGTAATTAATTATTTAAATTTATATAAAAACAATATTAAATTAAATACTTTAAATATTTTGTTTTTACTTATTTATTCAAGTTTTTTAAGTTTTTTTATTAGAATTTAAAATACTTTATTATTTAATTTAATTTAATTTTAAAATTAATATTGTATATAAAAAGTAAAAAAGTTTTAAACATAATTTTTTTTATAATAATTAACAAAAAAAGTGTTTTTTATAAAAACAATTAAATAAAATAGTTTAAAAATGTTTTTTTTTAAATATTAATAATATAAAACTGTTTTTAATAATTTTTAAAGTATTTTTTCTTTAATTAATAGTTGAAATTTTTTTAAAAAATATATTAAAATTTGTTTTAATGTTGTTTTTATTTTTTTAAAAGATTTAAAGTTTTTAATAATAAATTAATTAATAAATTAATTTTTTTGGTTATTATTATTATTATTATTTTGCAAATAATTAAAAAGACCAGAAAATTTAAAAACTAATAACAATTGCTTATATTTGTTATTATTGTATTAATTTTTTTTGTAGTTCTAAATATAATCTTAAATAAAATTTTTATTATAGTAATTGGTTTTTTTTTAATATAAATAACAATAATAATAACATATTTTTAAATATGTATTTATTTAATTAACTTATTAAATTATTTAATTTTTAAACTTTAATTAATTAAATAATTAAATTTTTTTTTTTGTTTTCTAATATTGTTTTTAATAATGCTTAAAAAACAATTTTCAATTATTAAAAGTTTTTTGAATAAATAGTTTTTATTTTAGTTTTTTAATATTATATTTAAAATTAAATTAGTTTTATTGGTTTTTTGTTTTATTTATTATTTGAATTTATTGGATTTAAGTTAATTTTAAAAGACAATATTAAGTTGTTTATGTAAATTTTACATTTTAAAACTTTTTAAATACTGTTATTAAAATTGTTATTGGTAATTTTGTTTTTTGATTACATTTAAAATTGGAAAGTCTTCTATAATAGTTTTTGTTTTTTTTTGTTTTTTTTGTTATACTTTATAATATTTTTTTTTAATAAGATTAAAAATGCTTTTAGTATTTTTGGTAAAATTAATCTGATTAAATTAAAATTTATAAGCTTATAATAATTTATTATTGTTTATTTTAAAAATTTTTTGCTGCTATTATTGTTTTTATTTGTTAGTTTATATTAATAAAAAATTATTATTTTAAAAAATACTTTTAAGTTAAATTGATTAATTTTTTTTAAACTGTATAATTTTTAAAATTAATAATTTGATTTTTTATTATTATACAGTTTTATGAATAAAGTTTAACTACTATCTAGTATACAGAACCAAACTAAATGGCTTAAACTAAATACAATTTATGTATTTACTATATGTAATCCATTTAAGCCAAATAAAATAACATTATATATTTACATAAACACTAATATTATTGTTTAAATCAGAAAAAAAATAGCAAAGTCTATGCTTACTAAAGCTAATAGTGTTACAAGAATGTTTTCTTGGTATATTTTAATTGTTGATCTCCTGTTTTAATTGCAATCAGTCTCTCATGAGTTTCTCTATTTTATGTGTTGGATAATAATGATAATATACTGAAGATTTTTTCTTGATGTTGTGATGTAAGTCTTCTCTTTAATTCTAATTGTCTTTGTATGTTGTGTATTCCTTCTCAGAGGCTAATCTGAAATCTACGCACTGTCTGGAATCTTCTTTGAAACTATCTTTGCAATTGTCTAATGTGTTTCTTTAATCTAGAAACATGGAATGTTAATGGTCTTTTCACAATTTCCCTAAGTATATAATAAAGCTTTTTCAATTTAATTAGTAACCATGTGAATAATCTTGATTAGAGATTATTTTTCCAAAGGATTCAAAGATAGAATGATAGTTTCATTTGCTAGAGAGGGTATGTGAATTCTATTGTTAATCTCGTAATTGTGATATTCATTCAATTTATTATTTTTTTATTAATTCTTTTTGAATAAGATTTTATTTAAATATTTGTTGCTTCTAGTTAAAGCTGTTTTTTCTTCATCATTAAAAACTATTGTATATATATATAATTATTGTTTTACAAAATAACATCTTGTAATACTCTATTTCCGTTATTTCTAAATAGTGCTTGCTGCTATTATGAAATAGTGCTTGCTGCTATTGTAAAATAGTACTTGCTGTTATTGCATGATAGTGCTTGCTGCTATTGCATGGTAGTGCTTGTTGTTATTTGTAAATCATTTCTTTTTATAAATTGTTGCTGTGCTATTTCATAATTGGCTAATTTATATTATTTATAATTCCTATTAAATTCTTGAACTGTAACAACAGTAAAAAAACTTAATAAAATTAAGCAATTAAACTATTCTATCTAATAATTTTTTCATTAGACTATATAATAAATCTAATATCAAATTATTATTTTATATCAAACCAGCTTTTTTTATATTTGTTTTATATTTAGATCTAATAAGTCATATTTTTAAATAATGTTTTTTTACTAAGTACTTTACAAATTCAATAACAATTAAAATCATCTCTTTTTTATTTTTAAGAGCCATAATAGTTTCAATATACTAATTTTTCAGCACAAAATTTTTACAAATTATTATATATAAATCTATATTCAAAGAACACTTAGAAAAAATCTAGAACAGCAAAAAAAAAGGCATGTAAATACTTATTAATATAACTCAAAGTTCAAAAGCTTTTACCAAGATCTTTTTACAAACACCAATATTTTCAATATAAGTAAAAACATAATTTAATAGCTTTATCTTATTATATAGTAAGCACAATACATCCAAATAAATTTTATTATACAGTCTTTTTTTAACTACTACTGGTAGCTGTTTATAAACAGTTTTTATTAAATATATATACAAATTGGTAAACTTTTTGCTAATAAATTCAAACTGTATATGTAAATCAAAATATTATATTTATACAATAAACAATTAATTTACTTTTTTAATTAAAACACTTGAAACCATATTATAATCAAGTTTAATTTTTTATTGAACATAAAAAATTGATTTATATATATTATAAGCAAAATAATAAGTATTACTAAACACAGCTGTATTATCAGCTATTATATACTATTTATATATCTTAATCAGCAAAAAAAATAGCAAGTAAGTAGTTTTATTTGTCATTAAATTATCCTTAACATTATTTAGAACTTTCAAATAACTTTTAATCTTTACTTACTGTTATCAGTAAAAATTTGAAATATTAATTAACATGAAATTATTTTTATAATTTTTATTATTAATTAATATATATTATTATTTCAATTTATTATTTATTATCTTATCAAATTATTCAAATTATTATTTAATTAATAATTTGATTTGTAAAATACACAAATTGTAATAATCAAATTACACAATATTTTAAACTATATAACATTCAAAAATTTGCTAAAATTTGTCAAAATAATTAATAATTTACTAAAATACTAAATAGTTTATAGAAATAATTTGTATTTTGTTAAAAATATATCTTTAGTACAGTAAAATAATAGCAAAAAAAAATACAAGTTCATAGACTAGTATAACAACAAGTTATATAAAAAAAAGCTTTGCTTTTTAAGAAAATATACATTAATTAAAATTATCTTTTATTAAAAATATTTTTCTTAATATTTATACAAATTATTTCAATAAAAATCATATTAAAAAACAACAAAATTCATAATTATTTCACTTAAAATTCTCCAAATTTCAATTAATATTTTGAAATTGATTAACTACTAATTTTAATAATTTGTTAATAACTTTAAATCTGAATAAAAAATAATTTTTTTAATAAAATTTCTTCTTTTTTTATATTTTTTATATTATAATTATTAAGGTAGTTTATAGACAAAATTCTTGTAAAAGAGCTAATTTTTACTATAAAATAACTACTTATTTTTAATAAGTTTTTAAATAAACATTTTTTAAAAAAAAGTTGAATTTTTTTGCAAAGTAACTATATAGATAACTAATACAAAATTGGCTATTTTACTTATAAACTTAGCAATTTAAATTATAGAAAATAATTTGAAAATAAATTCAGTTATTGGAGATTTACTAATTTCTAATAATTAGAAATTAACAGCAAAACAACAATAACAATATTCAAAAAAGAGACCAAAAACTTTTGGTAATATTTGGTGCTTTTTTATGAATTAAATATTACAACAACTTTAAAGTAGCAACTTTAGTAAACACAATTACTTTAGAGTATTATTAATTAATATACATATACTGTAAACAGAAATTTAACATCTAAGACAGAATTAAAATTTTTAAAAAAACACTGTATTAATACATTGAAAATTGTATTAACAATTATATTTTTAAAGACTACAACATTTCAGAAGTCAAAAATAACCTCTATAAAAATTTATTATATTATTTTTATATAAGCATTAAAGATTACAATAGTAAAACTTTTTATATATACTTCTAAAAATTTAACTACAGTATTATTTAATATAATAAAGAAAAATATTTAGTACAGTTTAAATTTTTTTGATTTAAAATCAGAACTAGAAGCTAAAAAAAAACAAAAAAATATATTTCAAATTAGCCATACTCTTCATAATACATTAAAGATAACTATTAAACACTTACAAACACCAAAACAAAGAATCAGGGTTAAATTACTACTTTCTATTACATTATTTTTAGCTTTATTTGTTTAAGTTCAGATATTAAATTCATTATTAAACTATTTTTTAATACTAAAAAATTTTATATTATCAAAAAGTTCAATACAACAGTCAAAACAAATCTTTATTAGCACAAATCTTTTCGATTTTTTAACAAAAAATTAGAGTAATTACTTTAATAATAATAAAAACATTTCTGAATTTACTAAAAAAAAACTGTTGAAAATGAAAATACAAAAAAAATAACAATTACTTATATTATAAAAATTATTAAATTTACAAAAAAAAATGCCAATATTAGTTCTTAAAAATAGCTTGCCAAAGTTTTAAAAGCAGAAGATATAAATAGTTAGAATACAACAAAAATATTAAAAGCAATTTTTTACTTTCTTTAAAGAACAGCAGAAAAATGATTCAAAAACTTAGGTAAACTATTTGAAAATTGGCAAGCATTTAAAAATGCTTTTTTAAAACAGTTTATTGACAACAATACTTTAATTACACTCCAAAATCAGTTTTAAAACATAAAACAAAAACTCTCTGAATTTATTATGATCTATTTAAAAAAGTTTAACAAACTTTTTAGAAGTATTTAATTATTAAAAACCAATAACTATTATTCTAATACTCAGATTTTAAACCAATTTATTGCTAAACTTAAGAATAAATTAATCAAAAAAGTTTGTTTACATGCTTCAAAAAATTTAGCAACTAATATTTAACATATTAAAGCCTATAAAATAGCCATAAAAGAGGCCAACTGTACTAAACTTGTTAACTTAATTATTAGAGAAACCAGCTTAGTAGTTAAAAAAAAAATTGATTAATTAATCAAAAAAGTTAAAAACTATTTTACCAACCAACAATAACAGTAGCAACAAAGATACCAATTATCTTAATAATACAATTAAAACAACTATTCATTATTATTTAACAACCAATTTCAAACTGCTATTATTATAGAATTTTAAAACACTAAAAACAAGATTATTAAAAGATGCAATAAAACCAACAAGCAAAAAATAATCAACATTATTCTTAATTTCAACAATTATATTACCAATTTCTACTACCAGCTTATTATTTTTTAAAGCCACAAAATCAGAACAGTTATTACTAATTTGTTCTATAACCAATTTTACAACAATATTAACAATTATTACCTGTTGTTACTTATAGAAATTAGGAATATTATAATTAGAAAAATAGTCAATCAGAAATAGATGTAATAACAAAAGAATTCCAGAATTTTTTTGAAGGAATTACAGGATTCCAGAATCCCAGAATTCCAGAATTTCTTTGAAAAAATTGCAAAGATTTTAAGAATCTCATATAATACTAACTATGTATATATAGCAATAGCATTAGAAACAAAAAAAGTATTCAGACAGATTTAGAATTCAGTTCAGTTCCAGTTTAATATCTCCTTTTTTATCTATTAATTAACTCTCACTTTATAGATAATTAATATTTACTAAAGTAAATTTATTAACAAAATATCAAATAAAACATATATATTATTACCCAATCCATATTATTATTGCTTGATTGAGAATCTAATTACTTTTCTATTTATTAATACTTAATCATACTGGAACAATAGCTCTTGATCATAGCTATTAATGGGATACTAATTTTTTATTTTCTTTTCATTTTTTTTACTTTTTTTTTATTTATTTTTATTTTTTTTTGTTGTTTGTTAATTTACTAACAGATTAAAAAGATTAAGTGTTGAGAAATTAATGTCAAAAATAGCTTGATAAAAGACTCAAAAATAAGAATATAAAATTTATAAATTAATAAATAGCTTACCAAAAAGACATGACTACCAGAATAAACTGGCCATCATGCTGAAGAAAAAAATTTGATGGAATAATCATTCTGGAAGGCTACTAAAACAATTATTAAATTTCTGTTTATTATACAAAAGACTTCAACCAAAACTTTCAGATACAAAAACCTTCAGATATTACCAATACCATCTAGCTATTGAGCACCAAGTTATAGGTTTGTTATTTGTTTTAATATCTTACATAATCATCTGTAATACTGTTTAACAATACTAAATATCTGCCAGAAAATTGGTTTAGCAAACCCAATTTTTATCTTAAAACCAATTTTTAATAAACAACAATAGAATAAATTTTAACAATTAATTGGTTTTCTAAAGCAATTTGCAGCAGAAACTTACATACTATTATATTCAATTTAGTTACTTAACAATATCAAAAGAACCAGATTTTCAACAAATTGTATTTTTTAAAAATAAAATTACAACAACAAAACAAAACTCTTTTAATAACAATTACACTATTTTACTAATTAAAATTGCCAAAAATACCAATTTTTTAAATATCTTTTCATTCAAATTTAAAACAAACAAATTACTATTTTTGCTTAGCAATATAACTATTATAAAACAAAAAACAATTACTATTATGTACACCAAAACAGAAGTTAAAAAAAAACCAATTCAATTAATCTTAAATAATAGATTTGTTAAAAATATTATTACTTATCAATTAATATAACAGCTTAAGCAAAACATTAATAAATCTGCTTAAATAGTTATTGTTATAATGAATAGTATGAAAAAAATTCCAGTTAGAAAAATCAACAACTTTTTTTTTACAATTGATAAAATTATTATTTTAATCAAAGTTCTAGTTATAAATATATCTTAATATTAAGTTCTTATTAGAAACAATTGGCTTCTTAAGGCCAATACAAATCTAAATTGAAAAACTTAAGAATCAAAAATTTTATTTTAAGAACAATACACTAAAATATCTGTTACTTGTGATATTTTCAAAAAATAATTTAAAAAAGCTTTAGTGTTCAAATTTGAAAAAAAAACCAATTATTAAAACTTATATAACTCTTAAATCAATATCCAATTAGACTAAAAAAACAGAGCAGCTATTTAAAACACTTATATTATAGTCAACATTATTATGATCTAAAAAAACCAGTTAACAATTTATCTTTACAATTAAACCAATTAGTAATTAGTATGTTTCATATTTAAAACCAGAATTAAAAAAGCAATTACTTTATATTTTACTTAAATACAAAATTGTAACAAAAGGTTTTTATTTATAAAAGCTTGCATATTGTTCAAGAAAAAATATAAAACTTGTACTTTTTATTATTGCAAGATCTGTCACCAAAAACAATTTAGCAGTCTAAAACAAAGCAAAAAATAGAACAATATATCTTGTCTTATATGTAAAAAATTATTGTCTAAAGAATATAATTGGATTAATATTGCAATAAAAAAAGAGTGTGCAATTAAATCTGTTAATCTGTTTTATTAATTTCCAAAAAAATCAGAAGAAAAACATCTTTCAACACAATATATAACAGTATTTTTAACAAACTTTATTATTACCTATACAATACTAAAATAATCTATAATCTTACTATAGTCTTAATTAATAGAGCCATTCAGAAAAATATTTGCTAAATAAAAGAAGCTAAATATATTAAATATATTTCAAAATTGCTGAATACAACTATAAAAATAAAATAGAAGAATACTATTAAATTGTCAATTATACTTATTTTTTCAAAAAAATTTAAATTCAATAGTTAAAACAGATAAATATTTAACTATATAAAAATGTGTTATGTTATATAATAACCAATTATGTCTAAAATACTATTCTCTCAGCATATTATTATTTACTAAAAACAATAAATATAAAATTAAATTTGAAAAACCTAAATTAGAAAAAAAAACTGCCAATAACACTAATTTACTTAATTAAAAATTAATTAGCATTTTAACTAAAATATTTTAATAACAATAATTAAGAAACTAAGTAAAAAAAAGCCTATAATATTAATATTAGATATAATTTACAATATTTAAAAAAAAAGATACTTTGGTTTTCTAATCAAAATTCTTAATTAAGATTAATCTTAAAATTGCTCTCAAAATTTTACTAAAAACAATAGTACAAATTGCTTTATAATTATTATTGGCAAGCAAAAAAATCAACATACAAAAAAAATTATAGATAAAGAATACACTAAAAATATTATGATAATATTACAAAATAAAATAGATAAATTCTTTAAAATTAAACATACCAAAAAAATTGCTTAAACTATTTATCTATTCTTAATTAATATTTTGGGTTTTTAATCAATAAACAATAGAGAACAACTAAACAAAAGTAATAAAAAAATACAAGGTTTTGGTTTAACTGGGCAATTTACAGTCTTAATAAATATAACTCTTAATATACAAAATAAATTTCACCAGATTTTTTGACTTTTTTAACCAATTACTATTTACTATTTAGAAAACATTACAAAATTTATACTTGCTTAAAATCTACTATTACACAATAAATTTTTGAATTAAATGAACAAATTTGCACAAAAAACAAAATTGCAATTCCAAATATTTATATTCTTAAAAAAATAAAAGAATTTTAAATTATATTTTACAACTTTAACAATTATTCTATTATTTTATTAAATAAATTAAATTAGAATTATATATAGTAATATTTTTCAAAATAAAATCTCTTAAATTGTTTCTAATTTCATTAAAAATTGTGAAACATACTTTTTTTTTAAACTCAAATATTATTTTTACTACTAAAAACTACTATTTAATTAAGAAAAAACTTTCTCAAATTAATATGAACTTATTAAAACTACTATTACAAAGACAATTAAAGTAGTTTATTATAAAATATGCTAATATATTCATTAAAAATAACAATAATCTAAAAAAAACCAATATTATTTAATATTAAATTTATATAGAAGATGTTTTACTAAAATATTAATAAACTTACTAAGTTTTATCTATCAATTATCAATTTATTAAAAAAAAAATTCAACAAATACTTACCAATAAACTTATTTAATCTTCTAAAAGTCTTTGGACTTTACTAATTGTTTTTATAAAAAAAAAACAGCAAAATTCAATTTTGTGTAAACTATTGTTATGATTAAAACTTATAGTTTTTATTAGTTATTATATATATTAGTTACTAATGTTATATAATTAGTTAATTTATTTTTAGATAGTAATTATTAATCTAACTGTTAACCTAATTATTAATCTAATTAATGAGTTAATTATTAATTTGATCATTGACTTAATCAATGGCCTAATTATTGACTTAATTAATAATCTGATTGTTAATTATTTTTAATAGCTATATAAATAATAAGTTTTTCAACTATAGAAAAATATGTACTAATAATTAAGAATAAATAAAAACAACTATTATTTTAATATTTCTTATATTATTTATTTCTCTTTCTTTATCTTTAAGTATTTGAACATTTTGAGATAAAAGATTACTTGTTAGTATTTATCTATTTTTTTTGATTTATATAATTGTAGTATTTAAAAATTATTAAATAAAATATAATTAAAAAGCATATCTAATATCTGATATTAAATTCTAAAAACACTAATATAAGACATAAAATTATATTAGTATGTTATTATTTGTTGATAGTACAGACTATTCTTTTATTTTTAGATTCTCTAGTTATCTTTGAAAAAAATAGTGACTAAGATATTTTATGAAACTGATTTTATATATTAAATCTATATTTATTTAATTTATTTTTTAAAGTTAAATTTTTTTTAATCTATTCTATTATCCTATAATTTTATTTTCTCTTGTTATCTATTAATTTGTTACTCTAATCTATAATATAAAAGTGGTGTTCTCTATAAAATTGTCAAAATCTATTTTGTTTTTTATTGTATAAATAATTATTCATATTTGCTATAATAATCAAAAAAACACTTTGCAGTACACAATAAAAACAACCTAGATTTTGTTAAACTTAATTCTTTGCTCTTCTGCTTAATCTGCTTTTCTATTAAAAAACAATCTAATAAATAATTTCAAGATTTTTAGAACTGGTTCCTAAATAAATATTCAGCTGAAATTTATATAGTCTATACAATTTATTTTTTTGATTAAGCTTACTTTAAAGAAATTATTAAAGAAAAAAACAACTATATTAATCAACTTTTATATTCAACAATCTTTAATTAACAGCTTCTTAATTTTAAATATTTGAATTATTAAGTCTATATCTGAATTGCTGTCTATTAGTTAACTAAAAATTCTTTTAAAACAGAAGAAAAAAATTATCAAATCACTTCTGTTTTTGATTTTTTTTTAAGTAAATCAGATTATTCTATACAAGCAACTACTCTTAAACCAATGGCTATTGACTCTATAAAAGCAAAAATTCTAGCTGTTTTTTAAGATATACATATTACTTTAGGATAAAAAAACAACATCCTATTATTATTATTCAAAAATAATACACAAAATTGAATTAAATAATTAAATAACTTTGAAAAAACAGCCACAGGCAATTAATATAATGCTGACTACAAGTTTTAAATTGTTGGTAGCTATCTTCAAGGTTTTTCTGCAATATGGTTTTTACAAGAAACCAATACTAATGCTTAATAAAAAATTATTAGATACATACTAGTAAATACTGAAAAAAAAACACATTTTTTACTACTCAGTTTAAAAACAAATTCAGAACTCTTATCTTGATTTCCAAATAACATATAGAATTAAAAAAAATCTAAGATCCTGACGAAGTTATAACTAAATATGTTAAAATAATTAAAAAGCTTATTAAATAAGTAAATTCTGAAAAAAATTGGACAAAAAAGCAAAAAATTCATTTTTTTACAAAAAAATTAAAAACTAATTTATTTTATGCTCTTTGGCTTCTTTTGGCTTTAAAAAATAATCTTATTATGGATATAACTATTAAACTTATTCAAAAAATTGAAGATAATTAAAGAATGTATTTAGAATTTACTTTTCTAATTTTTGCTTTTGCTTTTGTTATGGTTCTTGCTTTTTAAATAACTGTTATTTTTTTTGTTGTCCAAATCCAAAACTCTAATAAACAATTAATAGATAGACTTACAGTTAATTTTGTTCAGCTATTAAAGCCTTTGGCAAAAACAGTCAAAGATAATTAGCAATTACAAAGATCCAAATTTGAATTACACTTTAATTAGCTTTAGCAATTACTATATTAAAGACAGTAAAAATTATGGTTTATTTGTTGTAAATTAACTAAACACTTTTTAAGAGACTATAACAATCTTTTATTGTTTTTTTCAGCTCTTAGAAACAATAATAACTAGAACAACAGATCTAACAATAATAATGCTTCCAATCAAAGACCTAATCATGTCAACATCAAATTCTTTGAAGAAAATTTTTTAGTTAAAGCCACTGTTCATTAACTTTAAACTGATAAGTACATTTCTAAAGAGTAAGATTATAAGCCAATCAGAAAAAAACTTCTTTTATACTTTTAATTTAATTGATAATAACTATGACATAAATGAATTAGCTATTAATCTCTTTAAATTCACAAAAAAAAAGCCAAGGTTGATTTTGTTTTAGACTCCAACAAAGTTTTAACTTCTACTGTTAATAACAATAAGTTATTAAAGACTAAAATTTTAAGAATTCTCCAAAGTTAGAATCTCCAAAAATAGTACAAAAATCTGGCTTCTATTTTATTGTTAAAATCTTATAAAAATTTCAGCTTATATTATCTTTGACCAGTTAATGACTTATCTACAATTCAGAAAAAATATTCACAAATCTTTAATTCCAAAAAAAAAAGACACCAAAAACCAACAAAAATTTTTGTCAAGCTAAACTCATTGACAATAATAATGTTACTCTTAATTTGTAAAGCCTAAATAACTAGTTATTTTATTAACTTAATTCTAAACAGTGAATTATCTATAAATGTTATTGCTAAATACTTCTTGAAAACCATTAATAAAAAGATTAATGAACTTTTAACTAGATTTATAACCAATATGCATAGTAATAAAAAAAAAATTTTGGCATAGTCAAAGCTATCTTTGTTTATATTAATAGTATTAATATTGAAACTAACATAGAAATATCTAAAGCAAAAAAGTACACCATAATTGTTAATAATAAATAACTCAAAAAAACAAAAACTTTACTTAATTATAAACTTTGTGAACTAATTATTAGATATTATAAGAAGTTTATTGTATTTAAGTATTATTATAAAACAACTTTTTTAATAATCAAGCAAAATCAAGAAAAAAAACAATTAAATAAATCAGATAATAAAAAAAACAAAAAAAAACTGTTGAATTTGTTTATACTAATTTTATTAACAATAACAAATCACTAAACAATATTAAAGCTAACAAAAAAAAATTATTGTAAATAACAAATTAATCTGTTGGCCTTACTATAATATACTCAGAAAATCTTTAACAAAAAATTTGGCAAGAAAGCCAAATACAATTATTAATTACATAGTCCTTATATTTAGTGTTAATACAATAAACTTTTGTATTCTCCTAATAATAAATACATGTCTTGCCCAATTTATTACAAAGATTAAGAACCAATTAGTTTAATACCAAGAAAAAAATAAAAAAAGTACAAAAATTCTTTGAAAATAAATTATTTGAGATCCAATTACTAGCTGTAAAACAAAAAAAATCCTTCTTTAAAGAAAAAAAAGTAGATATTAAAAACTTATTGACTAAAAACACTTTAGTTATATCAAAAAAAAATAATATTTTTGAACATATTCATGTAATACAACACATTATTACCACCAAAAAACTTGTTTTATTTACTTAAAGTTTTCTTTGTTTAATTATTACAATGATAAGTTTATCAAAAAAAAAATAAACTGGATAAAAAATCTTGAATTTATACAAAAAACCAAAAATAAATAGGCCTTTTCAGTTGTAATAGTATTTAAAAAAGATAGAACTTTATACTTCTGTGTTGACTACTATTAATTAAATACTATTACTAAAAAAAACATATATTTACTTTCCAAGATTGATGTAATGTTAAATCAATTCAATAGTGCTGCTTTTTTTTTAACTATTAATTTAATTACTAAATTTTAGCAATTAGAAATAAATTCAGAAAATAGAAAGAAAACTGTCTTTATTACCAAGTATAGTATCTACAAATTTACAGTTATGTTTTTTGGTCTTACTAATGCTTTTCTCATCTTTCAATACTTAATAAACAAAGTATTTAAATCAGTAAAAAAAAATTTGTTTTAGTTTATTTGAATAACATAATGATATATCTCAAATCTAAAATAAACACCTTGAATATTTGCAAAAAATTTTTGATCTTTTCAGAAATGCTGGCCTTAAAATTAACCCAATCAAATTTTTTTTTGAACATTAATCTACCCAATTTTTTGGTTATTTTATTATAAAAAATAGAATTTTTTTTGATTTAGCCAAGATTGAAAAAGTCTAAAACATTAAACAACTAATAAACATTTATGAACTATGTTTTTTTCTTGGTTTGGTCTCTTATTACTAAAAATTTATTAAAAATTGCATTTTTTTTTAATTAGCTATTTAAAAAAACTGTTAATTACTATTGAGATATATATCAACAAAAAGCTTTTGAAACTTTAAAGAAAAAACTAATTATTAAACCAATTCTTAAGCAATCTGATTTGAATTAATCTTTTATTTTTCACATTAATATATCTGGTTTTAGACTTGGTGTTATCTTATCCCAAAAAAATAAAAATAGTAAAAAATATGTCATAGTTTATGCTAACAGATTTTTTTCTTCAATAGAACAGAATTATTTAGTTATAGAACAAAAATGCTTAGCAATAGTATGGTTTATTAGTTACTAAAATAAGTATTTCTTTAATGTAAAATTTTTGGTGATAATAGATTATTAAGCTTTGGTTTAATTGTACAACAAAAAAAAGCTGAAACATAAAAAAATAACTTACTAAATACTCCACCTAAATGAATTTAATTATAATCTTTTTTTTGTTTGTATTGAAAACAAGTAATGATGTTTTGTTTTTGCTTTTTACTTTTTTTCACACAAAAGAGCTTATCATTAAAATGCCAATATTTTTTCTAAACTTATTATTCAGTAATATTACAATTTTTATAAACCAAACCAACTTAATTATTAGTAATTTTTTTTTAACTAAACATGATAATAGACTTGAGCAACTACTCTGTATTAATAAAATTTTTGGGTAAAAAACAATATCCAATAAAATATACTTGACAGCAAAAAAAACAATTGTACAAACAATTAAAATTTTATTTGATTTATTAGAACTAGTTATACAAAAAAAATAGAAAAGATTTTGACTGTTTCCAAAGAGTCATTAAATTTAAAAAAAAAAATTATAATCTACAACATATATACTAATTTATTAGCTAAACACTTTAAAAAGATTAAAACAATTCAGAAAACTCTAGCTTATTATTATTGGCCTATCTTAAGAAAAAACATTGTTAATTACATTAAAATTTGTAATATTTGCCAAAAAAGAAGAAAGTCCAATCAAAAAAAAGATATTTATTCAATTTTTGTTGGTCAATTATTTAAAAGAATTGGTATAAATTGTTGAACTTTTAACAATAACTTTTAATGACAACAAATATATTATTACAGTTACTAACTATCTTATAAAGTGAGTAGAAACAAGAGCTACTTCAAACCAAATAGTAGTTTCAATAGCTAATTTCATTTATAAAGATATTATTTATTACTATGACTGTTTTAAAAAACTTTTATCTAATAGAAGAAGAGCTTTTCTTAATACACTAGTTAAAAAACTTTGTAAAAAAATAGGAATATATTACAAACTTTCTTTTTTTTATTACTTTTAAACAAATAATCTAATAGAATGTTTTAATAGAACATTATGTAAACCCTAATCAAAACCAGTAAAGAAACAAACTTATAAGACAAAGTACTGTCTTTAGTCTTGTTTATTTATAGAACTATAAATTATAACATAACAATAAACTTTTTTATTTGTTTTATAAATAAATAACAACTTTACTAATAAAAACAGATATTAAAATAATACTCTTTGAAAAAATCACAATAAGAAATTATAAAGACATTTTGTAAAAAAAACTTGGTACTATTTTTGACTTATTAGTAGAAACATAAATAATTGTCTTTAAAAAAATAAAACAGTTTTAAGAAAAGCTTAAAAAAAAAACTTATAAAACACTTTTTTTAAGTGTTGATAATTTAGTTTTAGAATACTGTTTAGACAAAAACAATGTTTATGATAATAAATTTTCTAGCCAGTAAAAAAGATCTTTTATAGTCAACAAAGTTTTAAATAATGGTTTTTATATCTTACAAAATTCATATAAAACAATTTTTAATGATTATTCTGTTTATAGTATACAACTTAAAAAATATTACAAATAACTTAATTGATTATCTGTTGTGATAATACTGGCTTAAATAATTAACAAAAATTAAATATAAATAAATACATCATTTTTAAAACAAAGATATCTTCAATTAATATAAACAATTATTTTTTGAATTAAAATATTTAAAATGTTTTCTATACTCTTTATGATGTTACTTATAGAATATAAGAAATATAGTATTATTAGTCAGTAGATATTAGCCAATCAAATGTAGACATAGTAAATATGGAATTCCAAGATTCCTTTCAGAGGAATTGCAGAATTCCAGGAATTTCAGGATTCTCTGACAAGGAATCACAGGATTTCAGAATTCCAGGATTCCTCTCATTAGGAATTGCAGGATTCCAGAAATTCCAGGATTCTTGTTACAAGAAATTGAGGAATTGAGGAATCTCAAATATGTATATATAGCAGTAGCATTAGAAGCAGAAAAGACAGAATCAACACCAAGAATCCTTAGCTTAGTTACCACAATCCTCAAATAAATAATTATTCATTATATCAAATTCATTCTTCACTATCAACACTTTATATTGATAGTAACTGATACTTAACCATACTGAAACAATAACTCTTGATCACGGCTATTGACGGGATACTAACTTGCAAATTGCCTTGGCTTATTTCTTATTTTCTCTTTTATCTTTCTGTATTTTTTTTGTTGTCTACTAACTTGATTAAAGGATTTATTCTTAGAGAACTTACGGAAGAATAAAACTTACTTAAAAATACTTACTCTTGGAGGACTTATGGAGGAATAAACTTACTTAAACAATACTTACTCTTGGAGGACTTACGGAAGAACTGACATCAGGAAACCACACTGGTATACACTTACAGAGAATATCATACCAGAAGAATCATCAACTATCAAGCTAAGCAAGCAATCGGCAAAACTATGGTGCCAGGAAACTACTGATAAACTGTTATCATTGAATCTCTGTCCATTATACAAAGAACTCAATTGGAAAACCTTCAGATAAAATACCTTCAGATTATCATCATTACCAATTGCTTTAAGCACCAAGTTACAGGTTTGTTATTTACTTGACACCCCAAAGAATCACCTGTAACATTTGGTGCTCTCTGTGAGGTATAATCCTACAGAGAACCAGCATCAACAACTAATCAACAGTGGCAGAATCAGAAAATATAGGAGCAAACCATTTAGGATTTACAAAATTTTTGTTTCAACAATACAGCCAACAATTAGAATTAAACAGTAATCATTACTCAGCCGAATCAGCCTTCAACTTCTACGTTAATAACAAAATCACTGAATGCTTAGGAGGAACAGTTAACATTGAAGCAGCAAGAGAAAACTTCTATACAGAATTATTCCAACACACCAACTTCCCAAGGAACTATAGTTTTGCACCAATAATCAGAGAAATTAATCAAATCATTAAAAGATATATGCAACAACAATTTCCTATTACCTATGCAGACAAAGATAAAGGAAAAATACAAACACCAACAGCAACACCAAAAGAAATACAGTTACCTAGTTGGAAGAAACACAGAATGGAATCACCAACTGCTCGATCATATCACTACATACCTGAAAGTGCCATCAACATTTCATCAGCAGACATGTCCACATCAAATGCAATATCAACATTTGGAAGATTTCAGTTCCAAAGCAAACAATGGAAAGAAGACTTACTAGGACCATACAGAGTGTATTTTGAAAGATTTAAATCATGATTCCCAATGTCATTAGAAATTCGATCACCAATACCCCAACCAGATTTTAGAGCCACTACTCCATGGGAATTATCAGAAGAAGAAGAGGAAGGAAGTGAAAATTAAGGATTCACTTACCAAAACCCAATCTCAAAAAACTCAGAATTCAAAACCCCAAATTTTCAAACCCCAATAAACCCAAATTTAGAAAATTCAGAAAACACAACTCCAAATATTCAAACACTGCAAAACCTTGAACAAATTAATCAGAATAACTTATCTCTGAATATCATTATTGATCAACCACCAATTGATCCAATAGCCAAATCTATACACCAATTCATCCAACAGCCACATCAACCAAATCAACAATCTCTTCAACAACCTGCCCAACAGCTTCAACCACTGCCACAACAACTTTAACAACCTGTGCAGCAACAAATGGCATATGCACCTATAGCCAAACTTGAAAAATTTACTGGCAACAAAGATGATGCACAAACATGGATAAATAACATCACCAAAGCAATCGTCGCCAATAATTGGGACAATGCCAGAGCTCTTCAAGTGATCTCCTATTTTCTCCAGGATACTGTAGATGCATGATATCAGAGTTTAGTTGCCCCACCACAAACATTTCAGCAGTTCAAAACTGAGTTCCTGAGATATTTTAGCAATAATAATAGCATCAACAGATTAGCCAACACCTTCAACACCATCAAACAAGGAGACACTGAAACAGTCACCACTTATCTAGGACACTTCCATAAAAATCTGCGTCAGATTCAAGCCATTGAAGCTAACTACTTCACAGCACCACAAATTTTAAATCAGTTTATCAGAGAATTGCACAGCAGCCTTCTCTAATAGGTATGCCCAATGCACCCAGCTGACCTACCAACTGCAGTCACACAAACTAGAGATTTTGAAGCTGCAGAACTTGAGACTAACCACGCCCAAGCCGTCAACTTAGTGATAAATAGATTATCTGAATTGGACTCCAAATTGAAACAATTCAGTGATTCAATTAATCAAAAATTGGAAGAATACTTAGCTGACAATTATGCAATTTATCAATCATCTTAATGGCGCAGCAATCCAGGAAACTACAATCACTCCTAAAATCAAGTGCATCTCTTAACATCAGCCAATCAGCAGTGACAGCCAAAGACGTGTGTCTGTCACAACTATGGTAAACAAGGGCACATCAAAGCCAACTGCAACACTTATAACCATCTGCAATCAGGAAATCAATATAGAAACTTTGATTGCCAATTTCAAACTCCAAGATATTAACAAAATCAGGAACAATATCAACCCACTTACTTGCCAGTAACGCAACCAATGTATTAAATACTTACACCAGTATATCAAACTCCGATTTATCAACTGCAACTGCAAGTAATATATCAACCACAGCCACAAATCATCTATTAACCCCAACCAATTCAAACACCACCCCTGAATCCAGCTCAAATAACATCAGGCAACCCTCGATCCAGAGTCACTCAAAACTGGAGATTGGCAATAGCTGTTTACCAACTGATCCCCAGTTCATTAAACCCACAATCAGGATCACGTCCACAGAATTTGAATACCAGTCACACCCAAAACCCAAATTCCCAATGCTATTTAAGTTTCCTGGTTACCCCAGAAGATGCCACATCTAACAACTCAAAGCCCAACCAGCAATTACTTATCAACACAATTCCACCAGCAACCATCTTCAATGACAAATTCCTAGCAGCTATCTTTCCTTTTGAACTCAAAGAAATCACACTAGTACTGTTATTTAGTGGAGCTATCCTCAAAGAAAAACCCATCACAGCAATATACACAGATGCCAGAGTTGATGGTTACCCCATCAAACTCATCCTAGATAGTGGATTAGCTGGCAGTATCATTACAAGACAGTTCATGGACCAATTAGGTCGCCGAGTTGATTGTGCTGCCAATGCATGCATCATCACTGCTGATGGCGCCACCAAAACACCTATTGGTAAGATTGATGATTTCCCATTTGAAATTAATGGTCTTGTCACACCGATTAAAGGCTTGGTAATAGAAGCCACTCAGTACCAAGCTTTAGTTGAGAATGACTGGTTATCAAAAACCAATGCTGTACTTGACTGGATAACACAAGAGCTCCAGTTCAGACAGAATGGCCAACACATTTGAGCACTGGCCACGTGTGGCCATTTCAAAGCTCCTTCAAGAAAGGAACCATTGATCGAGCTGGAGAAAGAAGAAAAGAAGCCTACTTGGGAAGCATACCAAGTTTCTTGGGCTAAAGACGACCACAACAAACTACTGCCCATACTCTCATGAGACGACAAAAGGAAAAAAAAAGAAGAAGAAGAACTTACCTGGAGAACAAATCAGAGATATTGGAGTGATGACAGCCAAAGTGAACCAACCACAGAATAGACTTGGGAAGAGAAAAGAAAAGGGAAGGAACAAAAAGAAGAGCCAGCACAATCTACCACCTCTACATATGTCCCATATTCTATACAACATCAGGCCACCTACCATTGACCTAAACTCGAATGCGTCACTTGTGGCAAGAAATTGTCAATGATAGGCACATGTTGTGGCAACGACAAAAATTAGCAGACAGCAACATGATACTATTGTCACTCATGTGTCATTAAATGTGATGGCCGACCACTAAAAATAGGAAAATGGGACAATATGCCATGCCTAGCATGTGGAGAAACACTTCTGGATGAAGGAATGTGGAATGACATTCCAGGGTGAGGAGAAACATGTGATAAAACATGCCAGTACACAATCCTAATAAACAATTGGGTACGAAAAAAGACCTCAATCGATGATGCATGAAAACAAGCCTTAAGATGTTTGAAAGGCTACCCACATGACGAACATGAGATCTAGAGAATGACATATGCAATAGCAGAAGGAACTACAGCCAGTGAGTTACAGGAAATCAAAACCAATCCATTATCCCTCCCAGAGCCAGAATATGTTAGAACGTTTGATGTTTTTGGCAACATTGAGAATGATCTTGAGGAATTTTACAAACACTACCAACAACTAGCACCCACAAGAAAAAAACAAGAAGAGCAGTTAGCACAACTAAACACTCGATTATGTAACCACTGTTTGATCCCATGTAACTTTCAATATTATAATGAGTGTGACCTCATTTACAATCCACCAATCTGCATAATCTATACAATCCCAGAGGAAGAGGAACCAATCAGCAGCTGCACATCAGAATCAGAATCACCATTCGATTCTGATTCAAACTCCAACAACAATAACAATGAAAACACCGGTTCCAGCTCTGTTTAATATGGCAACAACAACAATACTGATTTCAACTCAGATGCAAACTCTGATACAAAATATGAACAATATATCGCAATCCCTGACCTCACTAGGGAATTGGAACTAAAATGATTCAGCAATAATGATGAGAGTATTATGCCTAAACATGCACATGATACTGATGCTGGGTTTGATCTGAAGTATCCAAGAAAAGATGCCATCAAATTGGAACCATATTCATGCACCAGTATTGATTTGAAAGTAGCACTAGAAATTCTAGCAACAACAATGGTTCAATTAGCATCTAGAAGTAGTTTAGCAAAAAGAGGGATAAACATCAGAGGAGGAATAATTGACATGGGATATGTGGGAAATATTATCACTATGCTACAAAATAACTCAGAAAAGACCTATATAATAGAGCCCAATGAGAAAATCACACAGACAATATTTCTACTTCTGGTTAAGATAACTCAATTAGTGTCAGTGGGAAATAGGGAAAAATTAGGAATAACAGCAAGAGGAATACAGAGATTTGGATCAACGGGTAGAATAAACGTACCAGTCAATATGGCAGAAAAAAAAATTGTTGACCAAAGAGAAATTATCTCGATGGGTCAAGCAATTTCCATTCCACCATATGGCCAGTACATAGTAGAGATAAAATGAGAAGTAAAAGAACAGAATCAGATTTTTGAAACAAAACCAACCCTTTGTGAATCAGGAGAGATTGGACTCATTAATCTCTACATACCAGCCAAAAATTACAACTACATCAAAATTCCCATCTATAATAACACAAAAAATGTCATAGTAATACCAGCCGGAACCACTATTGGATACTTAAGCACTGAAATAGAGAATCAACCACTAAGCACCATTCCAGACTTTCCACAGCTTTGTGAATATGTCAATATCACATTACAAACAATATACGGATGAAGTAAATGTTATTTGCTCCAACCAGAACAATTGGAACAAATGAACATAAGAAACTTAGATCCACTCCAATGTATGCAGCTCAAGATATTGCTCAACAATTTCAATGACATCTTTGCCAGTGAAAACGAGTTTGGCTGAACTGATATCATCTAGCATTAAATCAAGACTGGAGATGCAATGCCAATTAAACAAAAAGCATACAGAATGCCACCAGCCAGCCACGAGATTATTCATCAAGAGATAAACTGAATGCTTGACAATGGGTTAATTCAGCTATCAATGAGCCCATGGTCATTACCAGTGGTACTCATCCATAAAAAAAATGGAAAGATCTGATTTTGTGTGAACTACAAGAAACTCAATAGTGTAACTCGTGGAGACAACTATCCAACTCCACAGATACAGGAATTATTCGATGCTTTTGGCAGGAACAAATGGTTCTCAACATTAGACTTGGACAGTGGTTACTGGCAAGTAGCCATGAATCCAGCTGACAAAGAGAAAACGGCATTCACCATAAGAGAAGAGAATTTTGAATTTGAAGTAATGCCATTCGGCTTAACCAATACTCCAGCCATCTTCCAATGGCTAATGGAAATTGTTTATATTGGCTTACTGTGGAAATCAGTAGTTATATATTTGGACAAAACTAATGTATTCTCAAAAACATTTGATGATCATCTTCATCATCTTTAACAAGTGTTCAAAAAACTAAGAAGAGCAGGACTAAAGTTAAATGCAACAAAATGCTTTTTCAGCAAGACAGAACTAAAATTCTTGGGACATATAGTCAGCAAAGATGGCATCAAAATGGATCCAGAGAAAATAGAGATAGTAAAGAACTTTCCAGTGTTGACCAATATGACAGAACTGAAATCATTCTTAGAATTTGCCAGCTACTATCAACGTTTTATCAAGAACTTTTCCAAGATAGCACAGCCACTCAACCAACTGCAAACCAAGAATACAAAATATGAATGGACAGAAAGTCAACAAGAAGTTTTTAATATTCTGAAAAGAAAGCTTATTCAAGCTCCAGTACTAATCTATTCAGATCACAGCAAACCATTCATTATTACCACCGATGCATCCAGCCAAGCATTGGGAGTAGTACTATCTCAGAGAGGAACAGACAGCAGAGAACATCCAATAGCATATGCTAGCAGAGGTTTAACACCAGCCGAAAAGAACTATGAAACACTAAAACAAGAACACTTAGTGATATACTGGGCAGTTATGAAATGGAAAAAATACTTGAGCCAAAAGTTTGAAGTATACACAGATCATAAAGAATTAACATCACTTCAAAAACAAGAATTTGGAGATGGAAGACAGTCAAGATAAAAAATGGCACTTGCACCATATAATTATACTATACATTATAAAAAAGAAAAGACAATAGAAATGCTGATGGTTTGTCACAAATAAAACAAATCTAAGAACATTTCAACCCAAAAATATAACAAAACCAGAACAATATCAATAAAAAATATAATAAAAGATGAACATACAAAAATATTAACAACTACAACATTATATAAACACTCAACAGTTCAAGGAGAATTTATCTCAAATGGAATGAAAGAGTATCAAACAACAATCAAAATATTTTATCACTTACCAAAATATACTTTATTGAAAAAATAGAAGAGATCTAAAGCAACCAACCAGAATAATTACAAAGCCAGAAAAAGAGACAATATTATTCAACATGCACTCAAATCCAACAACAGGACACTTTCACAAAGAAGCAACCATAGAAAGAACCAAAAAAAGATACTATTAGCCATCAATGTATCCAGACATCATCTAATATATTCAAAATTGTGATGCTTATCAGCAAAAAAGAGATATGAAACCCAGTAAATCATTAAAACCAATCAAAGTGGGACAACCATTCAACCATATTGGAATTGATTTAGTTGGACCATTAACAATTACCAGCAGAGGAAACAGATACATAGCAATAGCCATGAACTATCTTATTAAATGGCCAAAGGCGAAAGCAATTCAAAGAGCGGATGCAGAATCTGTTGCCGAATTTATTTATCAAGATTTGATTTGTTAACATGGATGTTCAAAGGAATTATTATCAGACCAAGAAACTTATTTTGTGAACAAAACATTAACAGAATTGAGCCAAAGATTCGGAATTAAGAGACCACTATCATCACCATACTATCCACAAACCAATGGACTAGTCAAAAGATTCAATAGAACATTGTGTGAGGCAATAGCTAAGCTTAGCCAAAAAAACCAGAACGATTGGGATTTGTTGATACCATCAGTACTATTTGCTTATCAGACAATGAAGCAAGATACTACACAAGCAACACCATTTGAATTAGTATATGATAGAACAGCAACACTACCAGTAGAAATAGAAGTCAGCACATACCCAACTGAACCAATAACAGAAGAGAATTTCAAAAACACATTGTTAAGAAGAACATATGACTTAATGAAAACATTAAAAAACAAACGACAAAGAGCAGCTGATAACATACAAAAGTCACAAGAGAAACAAAAAGAAAGACATGATAACCAACTACCAGATAAACCAGTTGAACTCAAGATTGGAGACAAAGTACTACTATATTGTACCAAAGCAGAAAAACAATAGAGTAGAAAATTTGACCCCAAATGGGACAGACCATTTCACATAGAAGAAATTCTAGGAAATGGAGCTTACAAATTAAGATTAAATAACAAAATCTTGACCAAAGCAGCACATGGAGATTGACTGAAACTATACTACCATATAGCATTATCATCCACTAGTAATATTTTACAATTAGGAGTACAGAGAATACTAATCCAACCAGATAAGATTCCACGAGATCTGGAACCAATCATTATCATTTGACAACAACATGTCCAATTGATTGACAAAAGAATATATAAGAACATGGTCAATCCAACAGAAGAGATCAGGAAAATGGAAATTACAGACAATATCTATTCACTAGCCCAACAAATTTTTCAATTAATCCAACACCAGGAGATAGAAATTACAATCAATCAACAAACCATTCATTACAAAAATACAGCAAAGATACCATAAAACAAAGCACAGAAAAGACTTGAAAATGTTGTTGACAAGATCATGACCAAAATAAAATTGGCCATAAAAGAACAACAAATAGTCGGATTATACCAAGAACTTACCAGAGAAACTTGAATTTAGTGAACACAACAATTTTCAAAAAATTATTGTTATTTTTACTTGGAACAACATGTGAATATTCAGAACTTATATACAGATAAAACAAAGCAGTTATTCGACACAATAATACTACAACAACTGGAACATTTTGTGGAGAAAAACAACTTATCCACACAAGCTCGAGCTATATACCGAATACACACAGCATTTCAGGATTGACCAGAAATTCTACTCAACAAAGCAATAGATACAATTACCAGTAATCAATTGGGAAAAATTACCAATGCTCAATTTGAAAAATTACAGACTTAAATAACACAAGTAATTCTCGAAAATGAAATTCAGGAAATACTTCAAGAGGAAGAATTAAAGGAATTAGATTTTGATAAAGCTTAATATTAAAAGGAGGGAATAATATTACTCATAGAATATAGGAAATATAGTATTATTAGTCAGTAGATATTAGTCAATCAAATGTAGACATAGTAAATGTGAAATTCCAAAATTTTTCTTAAAGAAATTGCAGGATTCCAGGAATTTTAGGATTCTCTGACAAGGAATCGCAGGATTCCAGAATTCCAGAATTCCAGGATTCCTCTCATCAGGAATTGCAGGATTCCAGTAATTCCAGGATTCCTGTCACAAGGAATTGAGGAATTGAGGAATCTCAAATATGTATATATAACAGTAGTATTAGAAGCAAAAAAGACAGAATCAACACCAAGAATCCTTAACTTAGTTACCACAATCCTCAAATAAATAATTATTCACTATATCAAATTCATTCTTCACTATCAACACTTTATGTTGATAGTAACAGATACTTAACCATACTGAAACAATAGCTCTTGATCATGGCTATTGATGAGATACTAACTTGCAAATTGCCTTGGCTTATTTCTTATTTTTTTTTTT
>JAAOMT010000176.1:534118-613435 GCA_016748015.1 Geosiphon pyriformis | reverse complement strand
AAAAATACGTCCTCATTATTTCATTATTTGTGCAACAACAACAACAACAACAACAACAACAACAACAACAACAATAATAATAATAATAATAATAATAATTGCATGATGCGGCACTAAAACAGAAATTTTTTATTTTGTTCAATGGCCGCTTTTAATTCTTATTTTCTTTATTTATCATTGACCGATATGTTTAAGTTGCTTTAAATTTTCATAAAAATATTATATTTTTTAAAGACAAATATTACCAAATAAACTATCAAAGTAATTTTTATTAACCATAGAGAGCTTAATTATTTTTTCAAAAATATAAAATCGATAGCGGCAACAATATTATTAAAATTTGTCGTGATTCCAAGTAAATGTTATTTTTGTTTACTTTTGATATCATCAAACCTCCTATTTATTCCCGCCACCACCCATTTTGTTTATCCACCATAAAATTAAACCATGAAGTCATCAAGTGCTTTTTGGTGCAATCGTCAAACTAACTGGTATTTCCATGGCTCGAAGAAACGCATTTGGACTTCGAAATTGGTAAAATCACAAAATTTCAAGACTTGTTTACATTATCATTCTGCCCAAGAATGTCCCTCTGCTTACAAAAAGAATTGCTTGCAATAAGCATATAACTATCGCCAATTATAATGTGTATTTGAGATGTAGATTATTTAATTAAAGAGTGACTTGAAAATTCGATATGTATACACAAATAAGTTCATAAAAAGATCGAATTCTCCGGGAAATTAGCGATAAAAACTGCCTAAAAATCCAAGTAAACCGAATCAAACACCTAAATCTACAAGCATTGCATCGAACCAAAGATATTACACCTAGTATTAAAATATATACAGTAATTAGTCATTATTAAATGTACAAAATAAATATTATTTTCCAAACAAAAGCTTTTAAAAAATTCTCCTCAGAAAATAACCTATTTTATTCACATAATAAAAAATTTTAAGATTAAAATAACCAATTTAAAAAATTCATTATTGCTACTTGTGCTCAAAGTATCAAGGAGTTTTAAATATAATTCTAATTAGGTGTATAGCATGCTAGTTAATACCAGAACTTTTAAGCAGCAATAAAATGGTTGATGAAATAATTGAGAATCCAATCTATTTTTCACTTAATAATGATATAGTAGATATTCTGATGGTAGTTTGTAATGTTATAAATAAATCTATAAGACCATTTGTTTAATATCAATGAAATTTCTAAAAGAAAGTTTGATATAATTCATAAAACAACTGTATTTAATAGATTAATTTATTCGAATAGTATAAAAAATCATAGTTTAATCAAATATAAAAGAATATAAAAAAAGAGAGTCAGCCATCATTTATTTACTGTATATTATCTATTTGCCTAATTTATTATTTTTTTACATTATTGATAGTTAAATATTTAAAAATCTATGTCTATTAAGGTTAGACACTTGAATAATAAAATTGTAATAAATCTTATTTATTATGAAACATGTGAAAAAATATTTATTAACAAAAATTTATTTTATTTTGGTAGAATAATTATTATTACATTGTGCATAACTTGCGAACTTAATAATATTCAAAATTAATTGATATAATGCGAAATTAAAATTTTCGAATTATGACAACTTATAATAATGAACAAATATATATGTAATGATTTTATAAATTTTATTTGAAATATAAATTCTTAAAAATTAATATGATTTAACATATTATTAAAACAAAAATTTATTTAAAAATTTATAGATAAATTTTTATAAATAAGTTTTATATAAATTAATTAAAAACTTTTTAAATAAAAATCAAGTTTATTTTGTTGAATAAATTTTTAAAAAACTTTTTCTTTTTTATATTTTTATGATTATACTCTAAGCAAAAAGTAAAAAACTGTAAACAAGTACCTGAAATTACTGTTGGTATCTTTACTTAAAATATATTTACAATTATAAAAACTGTTTAATAGCATTCTATAAAAATGCTTTTTTTAAATAATATTAAAGTAGACAAGTTTTTTGCTGGTTTTAGAACACTTTTTTTGGCTTTAAATAAAAGTATTTTTTTCAAAGTTTTTTTGATACAACATATTAAAGATAATTTTAATTTGATTATTAGTATTTTAAAGAGTCTTAAAATTCTTAATTATAAATTAATAATTAAATTGTTTTTTTTGTAATTTTTTTATTTGCTGTTTAGATAATAAAAAAGCCAAAGCTATAAAAAAACAATTTGTTTTTTTAATAGTTTTAATACATAGTTTTATTAAGACTATAAATGAGAATTAGTTTTTTATTCTAAAAAATAACCATAAAAACATATTTGTTAAATTTATAATAAATTAATATTTGGTTTGGTTCTTAATATATTAGATTCTAATTAATTATTATTGGTTTTAAAAACAAAAAAAGTTATATTTTTACATATAACTTTAAAAATTATACTAATTAAATAGAAATTAAACCACTTTTTTTTTTGTTTTTTGAAAATACTGTTAATTTTAGTAATATTAAAAGATATTTATTAATCATTAAAAGTTTTTTAAGTAAATAATTTTTATTTTAATGTTTAATAAAATTACAAAAATTAAATTAATTTATATTAAAATTACGTTTTAATTTTTATATAATTTTTTAATTTAAAATTGGTTATTAAAAACAATATTTAGCTTTTATATATAAAGTTTGTATTTTAGACTTTTTTGAATATTATTATATTTGTTATATTTGTTAAATTACTTTTTTTTACCATTTTTTAAATTGCAAAATTTTCTGTAATATTTGGTTTTAGTTTTGTTTTTCTTGTTATTGTTTTTGTAATATTCTTTTAAAGATTATTGTAAATAATAATAATATAAATAATATAAATATTTTTAATAAAATTGTCAGTTAATAGTAATATAATATTATATATTTCAAATTATATGTGTTTTTAGATGTTGTTTTAATTTGTTAATTAATTTGTGTTAAAAAAACAACATTATAAATAAAATATAGCATAAATTAGCCAATTATATATTAATAGTTAAATAATATAATATTAAAAAATTCAAGAATTCTAAAAATATTAAAAATTCCAAAAATATTGATAAAAATGTTAAGGATTTTAAAAATATTAATAATAACATAAAAAAAGCGTAAAAAATAATTAGAAATATCAGAATATTTTATATAATAAAAATTATATATATATATATAACAACAATAACAAAAGAAAAAAACCATTTAAATTAGATATTTAATAATTAAAACAATTTTTTTTTGATAAAATTACATCTATTATCTACAATAAAACTTATTTATTAAATTATTAATTTTATAAATTATTTATATTATTAAATTACTTATTTCTAATGTTTTACTTAAATCACAACCAATATTTAAGACAATTATTTAAAAAATCTAATATGCTAAAACAATAACTTTTAATTATAATTATTAATAATATATTAATTTTTAATTATTATTTTGTTTTTTTTGTTTTTATTTTTTTTATTTTGTTATTATTTTATTTTGAATTAAATTAATTGATTAAAAAATAAGCACTAAAGTTAATATTATAGATAGTCTAATAAAAGATGCAAAAATAAATACAAAATAATTTCTTAATAATTAAATAATTTATTAAAAGTATAAAAAACATCAAAATAAATAAGTTATTATATTAAAAATGCAAAATACTAAGTATTTCTGTTTTTTATACAAAAAATTCAACAATAAAAATCTTTAATTCTATTACTAAAATATAATATTAATTTATAGGCCATTAATTAATATATTTATTTATAATAATATTAAAAAAAATTTTAAATTAAAAAAATTATTATTTTTTAAGATATTTTTAAGAATAAATTATAAATTTTTTATCTAATTATACTGTTTTTAAAATTAGTAAATTGATTTTTTAAATTTATAATTTTATATGTTTTTATTTTTTTATTTTATTTAATAAGTAGTTTTAAAGTTTTAATAAGTTATTTTATTAATATAAAGTCTTATATTAAGACTAATGTTTTTCTAGTTCTTTTTTTTGTTGCTGTTGTTAATTTTACAATTAATTTTGAGTTAATTTTTTTGAAATCTAAACTGGTTAAATTGGCTTTATTAATTAAATTAAATTATTTTGATTATAAAGTTAACAGATATTTTTTTTAAATGCTAAAATAAAAAGGTTTTTTATAATTAATAAATTATATACAAAAATAATAATCTTAAGTTTAAGTGTAAAATAAATAGTTTTTAATAAAATTGTAAATAATAATATTTTTAATAAATTAATAGTTCTTTAAAAATTATAAACTCTTAATATTAAGTTTAATATAAATAAAACTGTTGTATAATTGGCTAATTTAGTTTTTAATAATTTGGTTGTAATTATGCATAAAATATTGATTAAAAGAGTTTTTTTTGTAATTTCAACATATTTTAGTTTTAATTAACTTGAATAGTTAATTATATATAAAAAATACATAAGTTATGACTATTTGTAAAATTTTTAAATTTTATGTTATAGTTAATAATTGGACTACAGTTTATTAAAGCATAATAAAAAAAATTTGTGTATTTTAAAAATATGACTAATTAAATTATTTTAATATTATTTATAAGTTATAATATTTAATAATAAAAAAATAAAAAAAGTTTTATAATTTATTATTTAATTTTTGTAATTTTTAAACTTATATTTGTTAGTTTAATTGAAAATTAAAATTAAAATCAATTATGATTTTTAAATTATTATTTTAATAATAAAATATTTTTTAATGTTTAAACTTTTTATTAAAAACATTAAACTTTATATTTTTCTTTAATAATCATAATAATAATAATAATAATAATAATAATAATAATAATAATAATAATAATAGCTATTATATTAAATTTGGTTATTATTCTTGGATTCTATAAGAACGTTTAAAGAATACCAATAGAAATTGCTAAAACAACATAAATTGATAATTTATTCAAAATTATGGTAAAATGGAATGTGAAAGAAAAAAAACCAATTCTAAGGGGGAAAGAAAGTAGGAGTAAAATTTCCAAAGATATCTTTGCAGAATAGTTTTAAACTCTTTAAAGAGGTAAATTTAACATTTCACTCATTGTTTTAATAAATTAGAGATTGCGCGGGTTATAGTTAAATGTCATGGAATTTATTCTGTTGGTATGATTCAAAGAGTAAACAATAAAATATTCAACTTAAAAATAATAGCAATAAAATGAGCGAATATTATTTTTTAGGTGTGAAAAAATAGCCTTCATAATAAATTAATAAAAGTATATATTTTAATATATGTTCAAATAAATTTAATAACCATTATAAATTATATAAGTTATAATATAATAATAAAGATTATCTAAAATATATCACTTATGAAAAGATATTAGAGTTTAAAATAATTATTATTAATTATGATCATCTAAATATTATAAATAATAAAATAAATAAGCGTTAAATAAAAGTATAAATTTTATTAATGATTAATTGATTAATGATAGATGTAATTTCTTACCTTCTGGCAAATAGACTAATTCTTTATAAAGTAAATTAAATTTAAGATAAAATTTTAATATATTGTATAATGATTAAATCAATGAATTAATCAATATAAACCAACCTTTAGAAAAATCAATCATTTGTAAAGTTAAAAGGCGACTTGTATAAACTGTCCCTGGATGAATTCCTGTTGTTGTTGTTGTTGTTGTTGTTGTTGTTGTTATCTTTGTTGAGGTTTTTATTATTGAGTCATTCTTCAACATGTCTTCTACATATTTATCTGATTCTAAAAACTGAAGGCACTCAACTTTTGGCTCTTCTTCTATCCTCACGACTTCATCTGAAAACTTCTTTTTTCTTGACTTTATCTTATACCGCCGATACATCTTCCGAAGTTCGATCAACTTCTCTTCAATTTCTTTGGCATTAGGACGATTCTCAGGATTAGCATCCCAACACTTTTCAATTATTTCGGCAATACAAGGTGGAATAAAGGGGAAGGTAATTTCAGGTCTAATACCTTTAAAAACAATATTGAATATGAGAGCATTATCATGAGGACGGTCATAAAAAGGAGGCTTTGCTGTTGCTAATTCCCATAATAACATGGAAAAACTATAAATATCACCAGCCATTGTAAACTTTTCTCCTCTTAAAACTTCTGGTGGAATGTATGGAATTACTCCAAATATTCCTTTCTTCTCCTCTGTTGCTTTTTCTGTTGTTATCTCATTGTTTGTAAGTTGACATAATCCGAGGTCTCCAATATTTACTCTATCAACATAATATTGTAGGATGTTGCCCGAGTGTAGGTCACGATGAACCATACCAGAAGAATGAATATCGTCAAGTCCCTTAGCTATATTCCAAGCGATCGATAATTTATATTCCCAACTCGTAGAATGAAAATTTGTTGCTAAATGTTTTCGCATATCTCCATGTTTGGCAAACTCCATCACAATTCCATACTCGAGTGTTTCAGGGTTTTGCGTAATTCCATATATTAAAGAGAGATAACCTAAGTGCCCACCGTTATTAATAAACATAACTCTTTGATTATTTAACTATTGAGAAAGTGTAAAAAATAATAAATAAAATAAAATAGATAATATGAATAAATAAATAATAGCTAAATATGAATTAAATAATTATAATAATTATAATAATAATAATAATAATAATAATAATAATAATAATAATAATAATAATAATAATAATAATAATAATAATAATAATAATAATAATAATAATTTATTTACCTCTTTAAAAACTTCTTCACTGTTCTTTATAAATTTTATTGCTACTTCATCAATCTTTTTTTTTAACTTATTAGTTCTTCCTCTCCTATATTCCAGTTTACTATCATGTTTTATAGTAGATTTATCAATTAATCCATCAATAAGGGTTGCTTTATATATTATACCAAACCCTCCTCTACCAATTTCGTGGATTTTCGACAAATGCTCCCATGTAATCCATTCATAATAATTCAAACTACCACTATCATCTTTATCTTCATTATTAGGTGGAATATAGATTGGATTCTTAATCATTTCATCAACTACTTTATTACCGCTTGAAAAGTCGAGGTAAAGTTTTTTAAAAAATATGAACTGGCATGCACTACACTTATTCAATTCAACTCGAATGCTCTCTTGACATTGTTTACACAATTTGCAATCATGAGTATATGGAGAAGTTTTTTTAACATAGGCTTCTGAGCAGGTTTTTCTAGTTTGAAAATTCGCCATAATGAATAGTTTATTATTCGAAGAGGGTTTTTTTAAAGCTTTATGTGATAGTACGTTTAGAAAATAATTCCTCAAATGCAAAGCCAGTGTTCATGTTTAACAAATCAATTTATTAACTTAATTCATCAAAATATGATTCGCTACAGATCATACTAAATATGTTAAACAAGTTTCCCCTTGTTTCAATTGTCTTATCGAATAACACGATTTAGGTTTCGTGTGATGCATAAGAAATACCTTGCTGCTAAAAAATTCTTGTGCACCAAAACAGAAAAGGCCGCTTTTAATTTCTTATTTCAAACTAACATAATTATTTGATTGAGGTATTCCCAAAAGAATTTCTTCTCTTATATCGCTTATAAAAATATTAATCGAAGGATGCTAAATAAGAGTGGTTTGGATTTCAAATTGATCAGAATAAATAACTCTGCATTAAAAAAATTATCTTTTAAAATGTTAAATTCAATAATGATAAGATTAAACACTTGATGAAACTTAATCATTTGATAAATTAATTTTGAAATTTTACTTAAAAATTTTATGTAAAAAAACCATAGTTTTGCTTCTAACTTAAAATTTAATTAAAAAAAAAACAATTTTTTTGAGATTTAAAATTTTATAGAATCTTTTTTTCTGAAAACCAGATATTTGAAATTTATTAAAAATATCATTACTTTTTTTTGTTTTGTAAAATTTTTTATACTTTAAATATTCCATATAACAATTTTTTATTAATATTTTATATAAAACTTAATTAAATTCTACAAAAATCAATAATTATAAACTTATATTTAACTATTTTATTTATTACTTTTTAATAACAAATTAGTAGTAAAACTACCTTTTCTTAAAGCATTTCTTTTTACATCTGTTTAATTAACCAAAAAAAAATCAAAAATACAAAAAAACAAATTTTTTTCTTTCAAAATTAATATAACCCAACTTTTTTGAAATATCAAAAGTAACTGTTTTTCGTAAAGCACTACTTTTGGTTTAAAGTTTGGTTTTTTTATAAAAATATAATATTGGCTTTTTTTAGTTTCTTTGATATTTTTTCATTTTATTACAACTGTACCAATTATAATATTCAATCTTGATTTGGCTATAAACAAGAATTTTCTTTAATTTTAAATTATAATAGCAACAAAATATCTGACAATATTAATTAAAATTAATACAAGAGTAAGTTATTTAATATATTTCAATATTTTTTAGTTTTAAAAGCAAAACAAGTTATATTTTTACATATAACTTTATTTAATTAAACTATAAAATTATCTAATTATAAAAATTGGATTAATAAAATAAAAACTAAAATGTTTTTTTTTGTTTTTTAGAAAAACTTTTGATTTTAGTGGTATTTTTATGTTATTTAATAATAAAATAATTGAAAAAACAACTTCAAATTTAGTTTTATTTAAAATTATTATAAGCATATTATTATAAATTAAATAATATACAAAAAATAAATATTATATAATTAAAATATAATCAAAAAAAAATTTAATATGAAAAATCAGTTTTATAAATATTTCAAGTATTATTTTTTCTAAAAAATAAAAAAAAAATTTAAAAATTTAAAAATAATCTATACTATTAACAAAAATAATATAATTGCTATAATATGTCTTATGTTAATACTTTTATAATTTAATAACAGATATTATTTGCATTTTTAAAAAAATGATTATTTAATATATTTTGTAAAACTAATAATATACAAATAAATAAATAAATAAAAATAGTAATTAAAAATATAAGTAAATTAAAATTATTTAATTTTAATATAAATAATTTTCTATAATTTTAAAAAGTTTTGTTTATATATTTTCAAAAAATAATAATTGATTAAATCAAAAATTAAGTTAATGATTAAATTAATAATTACATTAATAATTTATTCTAAAAATAAGATGGTTAATATAAAAAACATTAGTAACTAATATATATAACTAAATATAATTAGATAATTAATATAGTTAAAAATTATAAAATTTAACTATAGTAATATAATAATAAAATTTTTTTTTGTTAATTTTTATAATAATATAACAAAAATATAAATATTTATTAGTTATTACAAATTTTTTCTTCTTTAAAACTTTTAATAAAATATATAAAATAATTTTATATTTATGAGTTATCATAATTTAAAATTTCTAATTGCTATATTATTTTAACAATATTATAAAATATTGTTCACATATAAATTATTCTTAACTATATTAAAAAAACAAATATTATTAAGTTTATAAATTATATGTAATATATTCAATATATTATTCTACCAAAATAAAATAAATTTTTGTTAATAAATAGTTTTTCACATGTTTTATAATATACAAGATTTATCACAATTTTATTAAAAAATATTGATCAAGTGTCTAACCTTAATAGATATAGATTTTTGAATATTTAATTATCAATAATATAAAAAAACAATTAATTAACAAATAGATAATATACAGTAAATAAATAATGGCTGACTCTCTTTTTTTATATTCTTTTATATTTGATTAAACTATGATTTTTTATACTATTCGAATAAATTAATCTATTAAATACAGTTGTTTTATGAATTATATCAAACTTTCTTTTAGAAATTTCATTGATATTAAACAAATGGTCTTATAGATTTATTTATAACATTACAAACTACCATCAGAATATCTACTATATCATTATTAAGTGAAAAATAGATTGGATTCTCAATTATTTCATCAACCATTTTATTGCTGCTTAAAAGTTCTGGTATTAACTAGCATGCTATACACCTAATTAGAATTATATTTAAAACTCCTTGATACTTTGAGCACAAGTAGCAATAATGAATTTTTTAAATTGGTTATTTTAATCTTAAAATTTTTTATTATGTGAATAAAATAGGTTATTTTCTGAGGAGAATTTTTTAAAAGCTTTTGTTTGGAAAATAATATTTATTTTGTACATTTAATAATGACTAATTACTGTATATATTTTAATACTAGGTGTAATATCTTTGGTTCGATGCAATGCTTGTAGATTTAGGTGTTTGATTCGGTTTACTTGGATTTTTAGGCAGTTTTTATCGCTAATTTCCCGGAGAATTCGATCTTTTTATGAACTTATTTGTGTATACATATCGAATTTTCAAGTCACTCTTTAATTAAATAATCTACATCTCAAATACACATTATAATTGGCGATAGTTATATGCTTATTGCAAGCAATTCTTTTTGTAAGCAGAGGGACATTCTTGGGCAGAATGATAATGTAAACAAGTCTTGAAATTTTGTGATTTTACCAATTTCGAAGTCCAAATGCGTTTCTTCGAGCCATGGAAATACCAGTTAGTTTGACGATTGCACCAAAAAGCACTTGATGACTTCATGGTTTAATTTTATGGTGGATAAACAAAATGGGTGGTGGCGGGAATAAATAGGAGGTTTGATGATATCAAAAGTAAACAAAAATAACATTTACTTGGAATCACGACAAATTTTAATAATATTGTTGCCGCTATCGATTTTATATTTTTGAAAAAATAATTAAGCTCTCTATGGTTAATAAAAATTACTTTGATAGTTTATTTGGTAATATTTGTCTTTAAAAAATATAATATTTTTATGAAAATTTAAAGCAACTTAAACATATCGGTCAATGATAAATAAAGAAAATAAGAATTAAAAGCGGCCATTGAACAAAATAAAAAATTTCTGTTTTAGTGCCGCATCATGCAATTATTATTATTATTATTATTATTATTGTTGTTGTTGTTGTTGTTGTTGTTGTTGTTGTTGTTGTTGCACAAATAATGAAATAATGAGGACGTATTTTTGTACTTAAACCTGTTTAGTAATGATATTTTTGAGGTTAAAAGGGTAAATGATTCTATTAATTGATTTGTCAAACTATGTGAACATAGAGAATTAACATAAAATACGAACTCCCGCTTTTAAAAAATTACTTTCTAAACGTACTATTAATAAAACCCTTTTCTTATAATAATCTATTAAATTTTATCTGCACCTATCATTTATCATTTATTCACACTATGGAAAACAAAGAAATTAAAAGAACTCGTCCAGAGGCTCATGATTGCAACCTGTGTAAAGTGTGTCAGATTAGCATTAAAGATAAAATAAATAATGTAAGGAATTATTGCACTGCATGGAAATTCATATTTTTTGAAAAACTTTACCGCAACTTTTCAAGCAGTAATAAAGTAGTCGATGAAATAATTAAGAATCCAATCTATATTCCACCTAATAATCAAGATTATAGTAATATGTTTAATGGTTATTTGGATTACTATGAATGAATTTTATGGAAGCGTTTGTCAAATATCAAGGAAATTGCTAGAGGAGGGTCCAGTATAATTTATAAAGCAAGCCTAATTGATGGATTAATTGATGAGCATAGTATAAAACATTATGATTCAATAGAATTCGAAAGAAAAAGAACTAATAAGTGGGAACAAAAGATTGATGAAGTAGCAATAAAAATCATAAAAATGAACAGTTCAGAAGTATATAAAGAGGTAAACAAACTATTAATATATATATTTAATTTATATTTACCTATTATTTATTTACTGTATATTATCTATTTACTTTTTTACACTGTGTTGATAACTAAATATTCAAAGAGCTATGTTTATTAAGGATTCAATATGGGGAATTACGCAAAATGCTGAAACACTTGAGTATGGAATTGTGATGGAGTTTGCCAAACACGGAGACATGTGAAAATCTTTATCAACAAATTTTCATTCTGTGAGTTGGGAAGATAAATTATTGATCGCGCGTTTTATAGCTGAAGAATTTGAAACCCTTCATTCTGCTGGTATGGTTCATTGTAACCTACACCCGGGCAATATCCTAAAAGTTGACCCTTTTAATGCTAGAATTGGAGACCTCGGATTATGTCAACCAGTAAACCTGTCTCTTATACACATCTTATTGTTAACAATAATTTATCTTCAGGCCTAAAAATTCAAATTGTGTGGTAAAGATTTTTGTTAAAATTTTTGGAAGTATTCATTATTTTTTTGCATTTTTTAGTAGCCTTTTTACTATTTATATACATAGCCTATATATTTAACCACAATAAATGCAAATAAACTAAAGCATTAATATTTATAAATTTAATAGTTTTAACAATTTACAAAAAATATACTTATCATATTAGTAAACAATAGTTTTATTGAGATTTACAAAATATTTAGCTATTCTTCAAGTTAATATATTTAATATAACACAAATATATATTAACTTTAATAAAATTGCATAATTATTTTTAAACAAAATATATACACAGATCTCTCCAAAAAAAATTCGTTTTGAGTTTTTAAAAATTATTAAAATTAATTAATTAGTTATTTCTTTAAAAATCTGATTTTTTTAAAAAAAAGTTCTTTTTATTCAAATTTTAAATAGTACTATTGGTTTTATAAAATTTCAGTCAACTGTTTAAATTTTAACTTAAGCTATTTAAAACTTACCTAAACTGCTTGAAATTTATTAAATTCTATCGAAATATTTTAAATTTTTATTGTTATATTTTTTGAAATATTGTAAATCAATACTACTTTTATTTAATACTATTAGCTAATAATAATTAATTAATAGCAATAAATAATTTAAAATAAATAATAAATGAATTATTTAAATAATAATTAGTAAACAATAAATTAAAATAATTAAAATAATTTGAATATTTTAAAATCTAATTTTTAATTAGTAATAACATATATTTTAAATAAGTAAATAGTAATTAAATTATATTAATTTGTTTAATAAAATTAATAATTAAATCTATTAGTTTCTGAACAAATCTAATATAATTATTTAATAATATATAAATACTTTATTACTTTTCCATATAAAAACATTTAGTATAAATTTTATGTAAAAATTGAAGTAAATTTATTTTTACTATTATTTTTAAGAATATTTTTTTTGTGATATAAATTACTAATTATTTTTATAAAATATATTTATTATAAATTAAATATAAATTGTATATAACCAACTATTTAAATCAACTAAGATTATACTATATTATTATTTAATACTATTTTTAAAAAATCTTAATTTAAAAATTAAGTAATAATATTATTATTAATAGCTTCTAAATACTTATTAGTTACAGATATTTCGACCATATATTATATCTTTTCAGTATATTTAACATAATTTCTGCATTAATTTTACTTTTAATTATTATATTAACATTATTTTACTTGATTTTTTTTAAATTAACATAGTGTTTTATTATTAAAATTCAAATTTTTTTATAATATAAAAAAATAAAATATCTTATTAACAAACCAATTTTTTTCAACCATTTCAGTATTTTTAAATTTAATAAACAAATATGTATACTATTTATTATAAACAAAATTTATCAAAACATAATTTATATTATATAAATTTGAGACAAATAATTCTGTTAATTTTAAATAGATTAATATTTTATTAAATTTTTTTTTGATTTTTTATAATTTTACAACATTGTATTTTGTTAATAAAATTTAAATTAAAACCAGTTTAAATTTTATAATAAAATAATTTTAATATTTTGAATTATTATTTGTTAGATTATTAATGTTGTTATTTATAATTATTTATTAATATATAAATAAATATTAGTTGTGCTTTATAATATTTTTGTTTATCAATATTATAATGTTTTTTTTTAACTTTTTATTAAAATACACATAAATTAATAATATAAATATATTATAATATTTTATTAAAATATAATTCAATTACTTTTAAAAAGTTAATTTAGATTTAAAATTTAGATTATTATTTTTTATTTATTAAGTTTAACAAGTATGGCCCAACCATTATCTAGTACTCTAAAACAAATTAATTCTAAACTAAGTGTAATTTACGTGCTTTTTACATGTAACCAGCTATTAAAGCCAGTTTAGACTATATTATATTAATACTTTAGAAAAAAACTTATCTAAAAAAAACATCTTTTGAACAATTTCAAACAATATAACACTATTACTAACTAATCCAACCAGTCACTCAGCCGTTTTTATGGCATCAGTCTGAACAGCAGCAAATTCATGTTTCCAAAAAAACATCAAATTAAAAAAAACATTATTATCAACAAAAGATAAAAATTAATAGAAACAATATTAAAATAAAAGTTAAAACTATGTTATTTTTTGTTTTAAATGTAATTATAAAAATAAAAAATTTTTTTTATTCAAAATTAATATATATTTATATATAATTTTTTTAAATTGTATTGATATAACTTATTTATTTATTTATTAATTTAATATTAAATTTATTTTTTTATATAAATATAAATATTTTTATTTAAGAATAAAATAATTTATTTGCTTTTTTTTTATTTTTTATTTTATTTTATTTTATTTTATTTTATTTTTTATTTTTTATTTGCTTAACGAGTACAGCCCAAAAATAATCTAGTATTATACACCAAAGAAATAATCTAAACTAGATGTTAATTATGTACTTTCTATACATAACTAGTCACTCGGACCAATCAAGAACACACTATGCTGAAACAATAAAAGATGAGAATAATTTCAACTCACAAATTTTTTCAATAACACCATTCAGATTCCTAAAATCAAAAATAAACTCACTAAAAAATAATCTAGTAGATTCAATACTACTCCTAATCTTAGCACCCAACATCTGCCACAAAGCTATAACATACTCAACAGTATCTTTACTTAAGAGAGAAAATTTGGTGGCCTGCATATTATTATAATCTATGCCACCAAAGTCAACTTCAGATCTAAAACAAGCAATATTCTTAGACACACCAACCAAAAGATTGGCAAAATTGTTAGAAGCATATTTTATAGAAAAAAGATTTTTCTTTGACTGAACAGTCTTAACAGCATTATCATCAAGGAGATGAGATACCAAAGCAACCAAAAAGCCAACAGACTTAACAATAGACTTAACCAAAGCAGCCAAATTCGAAATTTGCTTTTCCAAAGAGTCCAATTTGGACCCAACAGCAGAATCAACAGCCACAGGAGGGGCGGAAGCCACCAAAGGAGGAAATTTAGACATAACAGGGGGAGCAGATGCTTTAGCATAAGACAAAGAACCAACAAAATGTGGTGTGAACACCTTAAGCATCTTAGGAAAGAGAGATGAAGCAACTTTACAGTCTACAGCCAAGTGACCTGTTTCTTGACACTGAAAACAATGCCAACAATTAGGAGTCTCCCACCAGATACAGCACTTTCTAAGCATACCAGTATTGGTAACAACAAGATCCAAATCAGCTTGGGAGCCAAATATAACTAGAGCAAAGTAGAGACAATGACTAGAATTAGAAGACTGAGGAATGAAACAAGACTGGCCACCAACTTGAAAAATTATATTACTGATTTCAAAGGCAATACAGCCAGGAAGAAGATTGACCAACTTGGCCTTAAATCTATTATGAAACAAAATAGTCTCATTTTGATTCACCAAGAGAAGGATTCTAACACAATCTTTGCCCACCAATACTAACTAATGATTCAAAACAGACATGGCAGAATCTAACTTCTCAAAATAAATCACCACATATTGCCAAATGCCAGTAGGCTTTAGCATAACACAAGTAACCATACCAAAAACACTAAGAGCTGTCTTAATGTCAACAGCAGACACACTCAAAGGCATATTACACAGTGCAACAGCAGCAAAAGGGGATCCAGACTTAAAAACCACCAAAGACTTGGCAATTTTAAGAGTGACAAGATGAACAAAGCTTGTAAGCTCAACTAAAAATGCAGCATCTAAAGAGGTTTGAAAAGCAAATTCCACACAAAAAAGTTTTACATTGTCTTTTGAAACAGACTTAGTACCCAAAAAACTATGTACAGACTAAAAAACAGTCTTAACATAAGCCAATTTGATTTTAAAAATAGCACCAGATACCAAAGTGGAGACCATCCACCCAGCAAACTTTTGATGACTAGCAATAGTTTTCTAAGCACCACCAAAAGTAGTATCAGAAACTAGAGAAAGAGATGATTCAGTTTTCATCTGATCAGCCCAGTTCACAAGAACAAGTGACTCAACAGGAGAAGATTGTTTTGCTTCTAAAACCAGCAATGATTTGCCAGAAGACACCACATTTGGCAATACAGCCAGTAGTTGATCTTGGCCTATTTTGGATAATGTGCCAGATGATGCTATGGAGATCTTATATAAGATCTTATTTGGAACCACAAAGAGATTCGGTGTAACAATAGCAGAAGCAGGTAACTGCTCCCACTTTTCTAAACTTTTGGTCTTTTTGAGAAGAGGAAATGCTAGAAGCATCAGATATTGAAGCTATAAAGGGGAACACCAGCTTGTTAACTAGTCTATTATTAAATACTTCTGGGCTCTTAATAGGGATGAAGGTGACAGTGGAATTAACCCAAGTATGTCTCTTTGAGAAAACTTTGACTGGTAAGAAACCAGCCAAAGATAAAGAAGTTGCTTCAGTGGCTACCAAAGGCAGTTTTTTATGATTACTGGGTAAAAGGAAGGCTTCTAAAACGTTTTGCTTAGTTGCTTCTACAACAGAAAGAGCTCCTTTGGTTGAAATTTTATTAGATATCTCAGGACAGATATCAGATGCAGCTTTTTTACTCTTTGCTCTGGTCGTGGTCATAAAATTAAAGAGACAAAAAGTTTAATTTTTGTTAACATAAATAAAAACTTTTTTTATTTTTTTTGTAATTTTGTTAATTTATTAATGCTAAAATTATTATAAATTTAAACAAAGATATTTTTAAAAGTTTTATTTAAATTAATTTTATATTAAGTTAAAATTATTAAAGAATTTTGAATTTGAATAAAAATAAAGATTTTTTAATGTAACTTTTAAAAATTTTTAATTAATTCAAAATTATTATTACAAAAAAAATAAATAATTTTTTTTAAAAATGGAATATATATTCTATTCATTAAAGCTTTAAGATGTATTACTTATATAAATAATTTTATAATTATTAAAAGTTTATCAAAAATATTTTTAAGGAATAAATAAATTATAATTTAAACCAAATAATAATAATAATTAAACAAGAAAACTAAAGCTAATTACAGTTTAAAAAAATTAAAATTTATTAAAATGAAAGTTGATTAATATTTTATTTTATAACATGTTTTAAGAAATCATAAAATAATTGCAACCAAATTTATCTAAATCTTAAAAGAATTAATTTGAAAAGTTTTAACTTGAATGTCAAATAATATTTATTTATCAAAAATTTTAAATTTAACAAACTGCAAAAACTTTAAACCTTTAAAACTCCAAATGTAATAGACCAGAAGAGGATTGACGAAGTATCTGAAATTAATAATTTTTGATTAATGATAGCACATTTACTGTTAGCTAAATTCTCGGTTTTGAAGAACATAGGTTTAAATTTAACATATAAAATACTTTTCAAGCGCGAATAAAAGGGTTAACAAATAATTAAGAATTAAATCTATTACCCACCTACTAAAAATAATTATTAAGGTAGTCTGAATTATTATGAATGGATTCAATGGGAACGGTTAAAAAATATAAACGAAATCGCTAGAGGAGGATTCGGTATGGCTCATTGTGGGAAATATCTTATATGATCGAGATTTACGACGTTGGATTAAGTCAACGAGCAATCAATAAAATATTAAACTTTGAAATAATATTTTTTAGGTGAGAGAAAATATCATTTATAATAAATTAATAAAGATATATATATACTTTAACATATTAATATAAATTTTATAATTTATATAATTTATGAAAAAGATCAACTAACTAATAAAATTAATCTATTAAGAATCGTCTAAATATAATAAATAGTAAAAGAAATAAATGTTAAATGAGAGCATAAGTTTTATTAATGATTAATGATAGATATAATTTCTTACCTTCAGGCAAATAGACTAATTCTTTTATAAAGTAAAATAAATTAAGGTAAATTTTTAATATGTAATAATTAAATCAAAGGAATGATCAATTAAAAAGTTTATCTCTTATGAATTAAATCAAATCAAATCAAATCAAATCAAATCAAATCAAATCAAATCAAATCAAATCAAATCAAATCAAATCAACTAACCTTTAGAAAAATCAATCATTTGCAAAGTTAAAGGACGACTTGTATAAACTGCTCCTGGATGAATTGCTGTTGTTGTTGTCGCGTTGTTCTTTAAAATTCCTTTTACGTATTTATCTGATTCTAAAAACTGGAGACCCACAGTCTTAGACCTTTCACCTATAGACTCCCGAAACATATCCAGAAGTTCTTCCAACTTGTCTTCAACTTCTTTGGCAGTAGGACGATCCTTTGGATTAGGATGCCAACACTTTTTAATTAATTCAGCAATACAAGGTGGAATAAGTGGGGAGGTAATCTTAGGCCTAGCCCCATTTAAAATAGCCATTATAAGGATATTATCATGAGAATAATCATGAAAGGGAGGCTTTCCTGTTACTAATTCCCATAATAACAAGGCAAAACTATAAATATCACCAGCTGAAGTAAACTTTTCTCCTCTTAAAACTTCTGGTGGAATGTATGGAATCACTCCATATATCTTTTTCTCATCCGTTGTTTTTATTGTTGTAGTTGTAGTTGTAGTTGTTATTGTTGTTGTTGTTGCTGCTGCTGCTGCTGCTGTTGTTCTTGAACTTGTTGTCGTTTCTGAGTTCGATGTTGATGTCGTTGTTTCTGTTGTTGTTTGATGGTTTGTAGGTTGATATAATCCGAGGTCTCCGATTATAGAGCTACAGCCAAACATACTTTCTACGAGTAGGATGTTGCCCGAATTTAGGTTACGATGAACCATACCAGAAGAATGAATTTTATCAAGCCCGCTGACTATTCCAGTAACGATCATTAATTTAGAAAGCCAACTCGCAGAATGAAAATTTGTTGATAAATATTTTCTCAGGTCTCCACGTTCGGCAAACATCATCACAATTCCATATTCGAGTGTTTCAGCGTTTTGTGTAATCCCATATATTGAAGAGATATTTATCAAGTCGTCCTGGTTTTTATAAATAAACATGGCTCTTTGAATATTTAACTATGAACACAGTGTAAAATGTAAATAAACGGTAATATACAGTAAATAAATAATAGGTAAATATGAATTAAACATAAATATAAATATAAATATAATAAATGAATTGTTTGTTTACCTCTTTAAACACTTCTGAACTGTTCGTTTTTATAATTTTTATTGCTACTTCATCAATCTTTTCTTGATATAGATTATATTTACTTCTTTTATATTCCATTTTACCATGATGTTTTATATTCCACCTATCAATTAATCCGTCAATTAGGGTTGCTTCATAAATTATACCGAACCTTCCTCTACCAATTTCCTTGATATTCGACAAGCGCTCCCATGAAATCCATTCATAGTAATTTATTTCATATTTATTACTATTATTCTTATTAGGTAGAATATAGATTGGATTCTTAATTATTTCATCAACTACTTTATTGCCGCTTGAAAAGTTGCGGTAAAGTTTTTCAAAAAATAAGAACTGGCATGCAATACAAAAATTTCTACTATTGTTTTTAATACTCTGTTGACACTCGGAACACTTATCGCAATCATGAACTTCTGGACGAGTTCTTTTAATTTCTTTGTTTTCCATGGTGTAAACAAGTGTAAATAGGTTGTTATTTGAATGTTGATAAAATAGAGGTTTTCTATAAAAGGCTTTATTTGATAGTACGTTTAGAAAGTAATTTGTTAAAGACGAGGTTCGTATTTATATTTTTTCTGAATATTCACATGGTTTAATAAACTAAGTAGTTTTAAGTAACTATAATACACAAAGAGCCAAACAAGTTTTCCATTGTCTGATTGTCTTGTTGCCTAAATTTAGATTTCGTGTGATGCGTAAAGAATTCGAATGCTTAACTTTATTATTTGATTGAGATTGATAACTCTAAATACCAATTTAGAGTTATCGTGATGTTGTTTATCAAAATAGTGAGTATTTATGATTGATCGATATGCCTTAAATTATGAGACAATAAACTTTAGCATGACTAATAAAGCTTTTACAATTCCTATTGCATTTTTTTCAAATTGTAACATTATAATAATCGTTTGAAAATAAGTTATGTTTCTTTAAAGATAGATATATTTTTATGTATTAATATAAATATAATGTAGGATATAATATTGAGATAATTTTTTGATTTTTCCAAATTAATTTATATTTTTGAGTAAACATAAAAAAGTAATGGCGACAACAATGTGATTTATTCCCGTCACCACCCACTTTGTTTATTCACCATAAAATTGAATTTTCTCATTCACTCCTATCAATTTTGTATTATAGGATTCATAATTGAAGCAATGATTAATAATTAAATATTTTAAATTATAATTTTAATATTTTAATTATAATTTTAATGTTTTAATAAAATAATATCTTTATTAATATGTAAACAGTTCATAATTAAAATAAATAAACAAAATTTAGTAGATTAATTAAAGATTACAAAATAATTAATAAAAGCTAATATTTTTAATCCATAAGCCAATTAAATGGATTCATAAAATTAATTAATGAATATTAATTTTAATTATATTTAAGATTTGTCAAATAAAACTTTTTTATTTTAAAAATATGTTAAAATTAATTTTTTTATGTTTACAAATACAAACATTAAAAAATACAAAATACAACAAAATAATTATTAATAATAAATCAAAAAAATTTATTTAAATATGCAAATGTCTTCTATTAAATTTAATTTTGTAAGATAAAATATAAAATAAAACAATGTCTTTTTATATATATTTAAAAGTTTTAATTAAAACATCAAAATTAATTTAAGTTTTATCAAGTCTTTTAATTTTATTATTGAATCTTAATTCTAACGATGATAAATTAAGATAATTTTAATATTTCTTAATTAATAATATACATTCGCTGTTAAATTTCAGCCTAACAGTAATCTGGCTAATGTATATAAATAACCTATTTAGTATGAATCACAGTTTGATGAATAAAAGATTAAAATAAGTTGATTTGTTAAAATAGAGAAATAACATAAATACGAACTCCTAAACATACTATTAATAAAAGCTTTTTAAAAAAAACCCTTTTTCGAATAATTTCTTCCTATTTTATCCCTTATTCTTTGTTTTTTATTTATACCATTGAAAACCTTGAAATTAAAAGAACTCGTCCACATGCTCATGATTGTAACGAATGTAAACCGTATCAAAAGAGCATTAAAAATAATTGGGAGCGGCCGGTTCATATTTTTTGAAAAACTTTACCAGGACTTTTCAAGCGGCAATAAAGTAGTCGATGAAATAATTAATAATCCAATCTATTTTACACCTAATAATGAAGATGATGGTGGTAGATTGAATTATTACGAATGGATTCCATGGGAGCATTTATCGAATATCAACGAAATTGCTAGAGGAGGGTTCGGTATAATTTATAAAGCAACCCTTATTGATGGATTAATTAATGAGTGGAGTATAAAACATCGTGGTTCAATGGAATACGAAAGGGGGAAAAAAAGGAAGTAGCAATAAAATTTATAAAAACAAACAGTGAAGAAGTATTTAAAGAGGTAAATTATATTATTATTATTATTATTATTAAATTTATATTTACCTATTATTATTATTAAATTTATATTTACCTATTATTATATTATACATCTACTTTGTTATTTTTACACTTTGTTGATAGTTAAATATTCAAAGAGGTATGTTAATCAAGGGCTATCTATTCAATATCTCTTCAATATATGGGATTACGCAAAACGCTGAAACACTCGAATATGGAATTGTGATGATGTTTGCCGAACGTGGAGACCTGAGAATATATTTATCAACAAATTTTCATTCTGCGAGTTGGCTTTCTAAATTAATGATCGTTACTGGAATAGTCAGCGGGCTTGATAAAATTCATTCTTCTGGTATGGTTCATCGTAACCTAAACTCGGGCAACATCCTACTCGTAGAAAGTATGTTTGGCTGTAGCTCTATAATCGGAGACCTCGGATTATATCAACCTACAAACCATCAAACAACAACAGAAACAACGACATCAACATCGAACTCAGAAACGACAACAAGTTCAAGAACAGCAGCAGCAGCAACAACAACAATAACAACTACAACAAAAACAACTACAACAACAATAGCAATAGATAAGAAAAAGATATATGGCATGGTTCCATATATTCCACCAAAAGTTTTAAGAGGAGAAAAGTTTACTTCAGCTGGTGATATTTATAGTTTTGCCTTGTTATTATGGGAATTAGTAACAGGAAAGCCTCCCTTTCATGATTATTCTCATGATAATATCCTTATAATGGCTATTTTAAATGGGGCTAGGCCTAAGATTACCTCCCCACTTATTCCACCTTCAATTGCCGAAATAATTAAAAAGTGTTGGGATCCTAATCCTAAGGATCGTCCTACTGTCAAGGAAGTTGGAAGAGAAGTTAGAAGAACTTCTGGATATGTTTCGGGGGTCTATAGGTGAAGAGTCTATAGATGAAGAGTCTATAGGTGAAGGGCCTAAGACTGAGAGGCCTGAAATAATACAGTTTAAAGAATCAGAGAAATACGTAGAAGAAATGTTAAAGAACAACGCGACAACAACAACAGCAATTCATACAGGAGCAGTTTATACAAGTCGTCCTTTAACTTTGCAAATGATTGATTTTTCTAAAGGTTGGTTCATTTAATATAATTTACAAGAGATATTTTGTTTAATTGGTTAATTCTTTAATTTAATTATTATATATATTAAAATTTTACTCCTTAAAAAAATTAGTCACTTTCACCTCGCCATTTATTTCTTACGAGGCGGGTATCTGTATAAAAGATATAGTAAAGAAATACTTCGCCAGCCATTCCTTGTCTGAAAAACTTTAGATGACAAGCATCGTTCCAGTAGTGAATGTGGGATTTTTGAGATTATACTGGATTTCGATTTTAAATATTTAAAATGAACTGTGGTATGAATACTCATGTTTAGTCGAGTTATGGAAAAGGAGCCATATTCGAATTACTAGATATAATTCTTACATTGTGTATTGGAACTATAGCCCAATGTCGATTGCCTGCCATCAATACTTTCCACCACTTCACACAAGCAGGTCGGTTGTCTTCTGTATGATCAGCAATCACAGGTGATTGAGAAGATATCAGAAGGGTTCGACGTTAGGAAGCTCCCAAAAGATTAGGATGGATGACGTGAAAATTTTATCCAATGACATGTGACGTCACGCGTTCAAATTTTATAAAACAAGATATATTAGATGTCAATAATAAAATGCAATAATTTAATTTTTCTAATATTAATTAATTAATAATATTAAAATAAAATAAAATAATATTGATATTAAAAAATTTAATTAAGCCAAAAATTCAATTAAAAATTATACGTATATAATCTTAAAATTATATGTTAAAATAAATAATAGATAATTAATTATATATGTAAACAAAGTATAATTTGTGTTTATTTTAAAAATATATATGCATTAATATAATAAATTGTGTTTAAACTATACTTGTATAAACAAAATATAATAATAATAATAATAATAATAAATAACATTAAAAATAATTATTATTTTATTTATAATTTACCTAAATTTATTAAAAATTTATTTATGATTTTTAAGTTTTTAGTTAAAAAATCCTTGTTTTAATATTTTAAAATATAATATATAAAATTCAAAAATAAAATAAAATGAGTTTTTTGGAATTTCCACACTTTTGATTACAAAAACAATTCATAATTTGTTAATAATAAATTATAAGTAAATTTACAAAACTTATATTATAGCATTTCAACATCACAAAATATGAATTCAATTTCTCATTTCAAGTCTATTAAATATAAAGTCTGATTTAAACTGAAGTACAGAAAAATAGATATGGACGCTGTAATAAAGTTGAAAGACACAGTTAAATCTCAAGAAAACAGTTCTAGCAAATATACCTCTTTAACTCCCTTTAAACCCAATCGTGGCATTTCAGTTTCAAATTCAAAGATACACCCGTCACGATGGAACACTTTGGAATTTTATTTTTATTATGCAGTTTTCATCATTTGCGTTCCTATGATGTTCAAGATCGCTATAGACCTTAGTAAAGGTGAGATGTTTACACATTTTCTTTTGCTGCTTTGCTTTCGTTGAACTTCTCAATTTTTACAAACTGAATCAAATCTTTGCAGATACACATCCTAATTATCGACTATATTATAACTTGCTTGAACGTGGATGGATTTTTGGGCGTAGAGTGGTAAAGGCAAACTTCATTATCAATAAACAGTCTTTTCATCAGTATTTCCTATATGAATGATTTCTGAAAATTTTTCTAGGATAATAGTGATGCACAATTCGCTAGTTTCCGCGACAATTATGGCATCCTCACAATAGCAATGTTTGGTTATCTATTTTTAAGTCATCTATATAGGATTTTCATAGCTCCTAAACAACCATCAAAACTTCCAGGACAGCACCTCTTTCGTGCATATTTTTTTTTGTTATTTGCCCTCGTTTTTCTCTATGTATTATACGGAAATGGGCTCCTCAAAATATTAGGAATATTAACCGTGAATTATAGTATATCAAAAATATTAAGAGGTTCGCGATTCAATATCATCGTTACATGGGTTTTCAATTTGGCCCTTCTTTTTTTAAATGATCATTATAAGGGATACACCTTTACGATGATTGACGAACGGCTGGCTTTCTTGGTATGTATGTATTGCCTTACTCTCAGATGAATACTCCTTTGATTTTTCGCAGAGCTCCGTTGATTTAATTTTCTTCATAGGATTCAAATAACGGTATTATAAAGAGATGGTTCATAACCTTTAACGTGTGTTCATTACGCATGATCTCTTATAACATGGACTATTACTGGATTTTTCATGAATCATCAGAGCCTTCTGAGGTAATCTTGGGAGAATCTTGTGTAAATTATCCATTTATTCACTCTTCCTTTTGTCTTACGATTTGAATAATAAAATATTCACCGCTTGCTGGGAATCCTGCTCTTCGCACATCGCTGTCATGATGGAAGTGATTTTTCACCATCGCGTGTGGTGTGCGCTGGTGAATTTTTTGTTATCCAGTCTATGTTTGATTATTGTTCTGAATTAGTAAGCTTTATTTGCCAAACAAAATTACTTTGAAATTAGAGAAATGATAGAGACCACGCCCCACTCACGGTCAAGGAAAGAATCAATCGATCTTGCTTTGCTGAAGATTATAATTACATTTATTACCTGAGTTATGTGTTGTACACCCCCTTGTATCTTGCTGGTCCAATAGTAACATATAATAATTTCATATCTCAGGTGAGCCAATAATGATTACAATAAAAAAATTTTCACTCATGTATATATTATACAACGCGGTTAATCAATTTCTTATCTGACCATTTTAGCTAAGATATCCTCAGAGAATCAGCCCAAGGAGTATCCTACTATATGGAATCAGACTTTTAGGTGCAATTTTGTGTATGGAGTTTATGCTTCACTATATTTACGTTGTCGCCATAAGTAAATCAAGGGCATGGGACGGTGATACGCCAGCTCAATTGAGTATGATTGGCTATTTTAATTTGAAGTTGATTTGGCTCAAGGTACGACACAAACCACAAGTAATCGTCGATGCATTCGCTCAGGTTTTCAAACTCAACCACCACCTAAAATTTTAGTTGTTGATAATATGGCGTTTTTTCCGATTTTGGGCAATGGCGGATGGTATTGAAGTAGCTGAGAACATGACGCGCTGCATGAGTAACAATTACTCTGCACAAGGATTTTGGCGAAGCTGGCATCGAAGTTTCAATTTATGGAATATTCGGTAGGGTTCAAAGCTTCTCATTTTTGATTTTATTTTTCTTTCCATTCTAGTACTGACTTATTAATCGAGCTTTACCTTAGCTATATTTATATACCACTTGGCGGAAGCAAACATGCTACCATCAATATACTAATTGTTTTCACTTTTGTAGCTCTTTGGCATGATATATCCATGCATTTGTTAGCATGGTCATGGTTAATATGGCTCTTTATTCTTCCCGAAAACTTTCTAGCAAAAGTATTCTCGGCAAAAAAGGTGAGATTCATTTGTGTTCTTTCTCAATGACATTTTGAATATGAAACTAATGGACATTTTTAGTGGGTCGAATGGCCATATTATCGTAATGTATGCGCGGCAGGTGGAGTCTTTAATATTTTGATGATGATGATTGCTAATTTGGTTGGATTTTCAGTTGGGTTGGATGGGCTTGCTGATTTACTCACGCAAATCTTTTTAACAATTGATGGTAATAGAATCAATTTCATTTTTTTCGTGATGTTATTTTATGTTTCGCCTTCATCATCATTCCCTTTTCCTGTCTAGGCTTTCTTTTCCTGATAATTTCCTGCGCGGCCATATTTGTCGCTGTTCAAGTGATGTTTGAAATCAGGGAAGAGGAAGCACGTAGGAATATATACAAAAAAGGGAAAAATTAATTAATCCCACCACCGTGACTAGAGGTCTATCTAGGTTGTAAGTGGTTGAATAAAGAATTTAGGATCTACCTTCTCTAACTATTAAAGGCGCGATTTATAATCTTGTTCTACCATATATTATAATTGATAACAAAACCCGAAACGATGCAAAAAAAACCTGAATCTCGCAACTCGTGAAAATCTACAAGCTAAAATTTTGACCATATGATATCATCAGGTTCCTATTCAGGAATTGCAGAGAAATCTATGAAATGCTTGTCTAAAATTATATTTTGTCCCTTTTATGGATATCCCGTTCTCCCGTATGTTCGCTATCATGTAAAATCCTGTTTAGAAATAGCGCATTTGCAGAGGTTAAAAAGGTCGATACGTTATAAATAGAGTACTACTCTCAGTAGTTTATAGCTCTAACTCTTTTAAATTCGGTAAAAGAATCTTAGATTCCCTACACTTGATATTATTAAGTCGCTTGTACAAATATTTCCCTCTTCAAAAAATATTAGTAATTTAACATATAGAATTTCAAAATTTTCAAAAATCGAACTATAAAGATGGTTGACCGTCCGAGAATTAGAGTTGCACCTCTGCATGTTCCTTTTGAAAGACGACGTCAAACCGCTGCTGTTTTTTTATGGATGATATCGTTACCTGTCACTTTGTTTTTATTCTTTATCGCGTGCACCATTGCCTTCACGTGGCCTTTTATTATCGCATACCTGCTATTTGTTTTGTTTGATATTGCACCAGAAAGCGGGGGGCGTAGGTTTGAGTTCGCAAGACGTGCCTCTTTTTGGAAGTGGTATTCAGAGTATTTCCCGATTAAATTGATTAAAGTAAATTTTCATTTTAATATTTCAGGCGAAATATCAATCATGAAAAAAAATACTAAAATTGTCACTTGATTACTTTGTTTTTAATTTATTTTAGCAAGCCGAATTAGATCCCTCGAAAAACTACGTATTGGGTAAGCATAGACTTGGAATCTTTTAGCCTTTTTTAGCGGCATTTAATTTTAAAAATCCTCAACTTGACCTTCTGTTTCGTTTTTTTAAGGTTATCATCCACATGGTGTTATCTCTGTCGGAGCCTGGACAAATTTCGCCACGGAGGCCAACAATGTTTCAGATATGTTTCCTGGGATCAAATTTCATTTATTGACTCTTTCCACAAATTTCAACATCCCACTATATCGTGATTATTTGATGGCTCAAGGACTCGCATCAGTTTCGCGACAATCATGCGAAAACATTTTACATGGAGGACCGGGAAATTCCATCTTAATTGTGGTTGGCGGGGCTGGTGAAAGTTTGAGTGCTCATCCGGGGGTTTATGATTTGACATTGAAAAAGAGGCTGGGTTTTATCAAGCTTGCTATTCGGAACGGGTAGGTCTGACATCTTTTGCCGCGACCCGAATTCAATATTATATGGTTTAATTAATATCGCGTTTCTTTTTGCTTTTAAGTGCTTCACTTTGTCCTGTCTTTTCATTCGGTGAAAATGACATTTGGGAACAAATTTCAAACGAAAAGGGGGGAATAATATGGAGGCTCCAAAAAAAAATACAAAAACTAGCAGGTTTTACTTTACCTTTGGCCCACGGTCGAGGGGTCTTTAATTGTAAGTTTATTTGAATTTTGTTCCTAAAGAGAGAATTGCATAAATAATCTCACAAAATTTTCTTTTTAAAGATGATGTGGGGTTATTGCCGCATAGGAGGCCTATCGTTACAGTTGGTAAGTTTAGACACTCGAAAAAAAAGTTGTAAATTCAATTATAATTAAAATTTCCACTTAATTTTTTTTTCAGTTGGCAAGCCAATCGAAGTCCAGCAAAATGATAATCCTACAGAAGAATATATATTAGAAGTTCAACAGAAATATATTAATGAACTATTTGATATTTGGAATACCTATAAAGATGTGTATGCAAAAAATAGAAAAAGTGTATTGACCATAATAGAATAAATTACACAAAACAATTTTTTTTTAATAATGATGCAAATTCTTTCAAGGAAAAGGAAATGGTTTTTGAGATTGAAATGTTTCGCCTGATAAACAATCACATTACTTTGACTCCGGCATCTTTTTGTTTGGTTAAAGATCTGCAAAAAAGCCATTTGTAGAGCCTGACCCTAAACCACGATTATTTTTGAATTGGCTGGGTATGGTTTCTTCCTCAGTATCACTATCGTCAGTATCCATATTGGCACCTGAATCGCCTTCACTGCAATTATCATCGAATTCGTCTTCCAAATTAACAAGAAATCCCACATCCCAAAATTTCACCGAATTATCGTGAGAACAACTCGCCAAATATTGTTGATCATAGGATAAACGGATTCGTTCTATTGGGAGGTCTTCATGATCACCAATAACTCCTTTAAATTTGTTTGGAAGTATTCCAGCGATGCTGTTTTTTTTTTATAAGAATTATTAAAGTTGAACTTCGACAACGAACCCCAAGTATAATCGGGCTTCTACCAACCGTATAATGCCGTCACTAGAACCAGTACAAATCAAATCCTCAGTTATTTTGACGATGGTATCGATTGAATTTGGATGTCCAGGAAAGCGATCACTGATATCTCCCCAATTTCCCCAGCTAAATAAATTTAGAATGCCTTCTTGTGATCCAACAACAACCTTGCGACCATCCTAAAAATTCAAATTATCCATATATCAATATGTTTTAAATCAAATTCAAACCAAATAATCTTACTTTCACAATAGCAATGGATAACAATTCATCCTCTTGATTATCTGACATGGCGACTAAGTTTGGTCGTCTTATGTCATATACTGACAACGCACCATCTCCACTGAACGTAAATGTACGATATGAATATTAAAAAAGTGAAAATACAATTACCAAAAGCACAATTTAGAAATTAAAAAAATAGTTTACCTCGTTGCTAACAGTGTTTTGCTTTCTTGACTGAATGCAAAATCTGAAATAAAATCTTCGTGCTCGGAGTACTCCATAATTTCATTACCTTGTCTTATATCCCATAACTGGTAAGTAGGATAAAGCAATTTAATAAGTGTTTGAAAACCATAAACAAAAATAACAATCATGCACAACATTCCTTGATAACACCTCCATCGTCGCCAGTTGCAAGTAACTGTTCGTTCAATCGCCGAACACAATTGATAGGCTCGCTATGCAATTTATTTATAGTTTGAATTATTGGACAATTCGTAATGAATAAAGTTGACCAACTTACTCGTGGGCATCAGCCTTCCTGATGAAAATTATGCCGGTAAGTGCATCAATTACTTGAATTGATTTGTCCTTTGACACACTATACAAGGCTTGCATTTGATCGGCAATTAGCTAATCATTGAAGTTCCCTACACATGGAAGCATTCTTACTCTTCCATCTTTACCGTTTCCTTGGTGATTGAATTCAAGTCCCCGACACGATTTTCGATGGGGACGTATATGAAATAAGTTTTCATTTGCCGTATTAAGGTCTTTGGCATATTTATAGCTAAAGAACTCGTTTATATAAAAATTATGAGCTTTGACTTATACTGTGAATCACTTTGAAAATTTACCAAAAAATTTCGCCAGTAATAAGACCCGCTGCAATTATATCTTCTTGTGGGTGAAAAGCCAAATCAAAAACTTGATCTTCAAAAAATAAGGGGCTAGGTTGATATGTTTCTGCCTTTGACATATAAATTTTGAGGGTCAAAGTTGGGTTTTAAATTTATAGCAAAAACTGGTTTTCGGGGAAAGCTTTATACAAACCGTATTAGGTATCATTTTGATGGAACTTAAAAGGCCAAAGTTCTTAGTGTTGGGTTAATTAGCTGTGAATTCTAATTATAGCAAAAGGTGTGAGGATACTTTTTTCAAATAAATTTTCCCCGGAAAACTGCTCACGATCAACCAATGAGCGTCTGCGGTGTAGATCGTGTTAGATAGCTGGAGTAGAATCTAGTTACATGGCTATGAATGGAAACAATTCGTTTTGATGTTTCTGGGATTTTTGTGTTATTGTTTCATAAACGTTTTTCACGTTTACCGTTACGCGCATCCAAAGTCAAAAATTGTGTTTTTAAAAGTACTGTTACTGTAAATATACATGTTGCGCTTTGGTACACCTTATTCTTTTCTTCAATAACGATAAATATAATAAAAAAGATCTTATTCTTTCATTTTTCTAATTAACATTGCGTTTCCTTTCTCGTCACGAGTTTCAAAGATTCACGAACTTTTCATTTTTTGAATATTTCCCTTTAACATATTCCTCTCAATACAAAAATACTCCCGTCTTACCAAGAATTCGCGTTATTTCCACGACTATCTGAGGTTGTCATCTTTGTTCATCCATACCAAACCCCTAATGGCTGAGAGTAGCATGGGTTTTGATGACGAGGAAACAGTCGACCCTTGCTGCATGGGGTGCTGTTTGATCATTGAAGAGGGTAATGTCGTAGCCTTTGGTGAAGGCATATGGCATGTACAATGGTAAAAGCTTATGCCCTTACCGGCAATACAGTTCTAGTTATATTCAAAACCAACACTTTTCCCAATCCTCTTTAACAAGTCACCAAAAACCAAACTAATTTTTAATTGTCTAAATTAATATTTCTTGTAAACACCTTCTTATTCGTTAATGACTGTTCTGACGTTGTATTGATCAGTTTTCGGTGTGCGAAATGCCACAATTTGGTAGAGCATGATTCAAATTTATTATTATTGTCGGATGGTAACCCGATATGCGAAAACTGCTCGTATAATTGCCATGTCTGCAAAAAGCCAATTCTGGATGAGGCTATAATGACAGGTTAGTATGCAACCTCATTTTTTCGAATCCGAATTCTCGGATAGGAATAAATTTGGAAGCGAGAAAAAGGAATCTGACATTTTCTGTAGCATATTCTAATGAATAATTCATAAAAATACCGATAAGAAAAGCATTACATATAGATTATTAACAAATTTATTAATATTTTATCAAGGGGATGAATCATTTCACGTGGAATGCTTTCGTTGTCGACAATGTCATCGAAAAATTGATGATCTAGTTTTCGCTAAAACAAGTCAGGTATTTTGCATTAAAAAAATTAATACTTGAATATATTCTACCTTTCAAATGTATTGATATATTTCTTCGTCTTTTTTTAGGGAATATGTTGTATGTCTTGTCATAACGAAAGAGTAAATAGAGTCAGACGAGCAAAAGAAAAAGAAAAAGAAAACAGTGTACTTATACCGCAAACTTCATTTGAAAAATCATTACCATCCCTTCCGCAAGAGCGTAAGGTAAAAGAATACAAAATTATGATAAAAATCTGTTTGTTCAACCACCATGAATTTTTTGATATTTGAAAATTGATATTATTCTTATGCATCTCTATAGCGCAATAACCTCCAACTACCTAGTCGTAGTGTGAATCCCAAACGATCTTTCGAACGACCTGCCAATCCTTCAAAAATTACTCCCAAAACCTCTGCAGAAAATATTACAAAACCCCATACTCTTCCCCCTTCTGGCCCAGGCATTGCCCGTCGTCAATCTCGAATATTCGATGCAAGCTCATTTGGGGATGTTTTTAAAAATAAAGTCACGACCCCTGCGAGTAAAGCTTTTGAACAACTTACAACAAAACCAGGAAATATGCGAAATGATCATTCTGATAAATATAAAACACGTGGAGACCCATCAGAGTCCTCAAAAAGAGCTGGATTTTTTTCCAGAAGAAATGAATCAGTAGACAATTTTTCGAGAATCATGCCCTCTCGGAATCGTGAAGACATCCCTGAGACTCATTCCCGAAATTCCTCGATTGCTAGTTTCAGGAGTGAACCATCATATGATACATCTGGCCGTTCATTTTCACTTTCCAGCCAAAGAAGTGATCTGTCAGATAGTTTTTCAAAAAATCATACTCTTGTTTCAAATCACCCAAATGATCGTAATCAAGGCGATATCATTAATCGTAAAATAGGGTCATCTTCACATCGGAAAACCAAATCTCCAAATTTTATTCACCATGCTGTTCAACATAGTTTACCCAATATTGAAGAAAATTTTCCTGCATTTGAAAGTAATTCAAACGGAATTTCACATGAGACAACACCAACTCAGAGAAGTCCAACACAACAAAGCCCGACCCATTCTAGTCCACGCTCTCGTTCTCCTTCACCTTCTTCACCGAGATCTGCATCACCTCCCACTCCACCTTCTACTTCCCCTACTAGTCCGCCTTCTTCGACAACTGATGGTTTTGAGGTATTGTCATACATAGCTAACCCTAATACCAGCTCAAGTATTGAGGCTGGCCCACCACTGCTGCCACCATTATCTTTTACAAATAGTGATGATGATGATGATGATGAGTTATCAAAGTTGTTGGCGAACGTTAAACTTGATAGGAGCTTTTCCACTCGTAATAAAAAACGTCGGTCAAGGATTGTTAGCTCTGATGAAAAAGCTTCAGTATCTAATAAAGTTAAAGAGTGTGATGATAAAACATCTGACTCTTCTCCCTTGTCAACACCTAAATCAGATAGGAAGAATAGTGATTCTTCAATAAATTCCTCTGGTAGAGAAAGTTTAGTCCCTACTGTCACTATTGAATACGACAATTCTGAAGTAGGAGAACTGAAACAGGAGTTAATATTATCGCAAAAAAACCTAGCTGAGGCTGAGAATAAACTTCGGAAGATTAAGGTATTTTAAAGATAATGATAATAAGGATTCTATTTTCTTAATGCTAAAATTATCTTTTACCTTTCTCTAAACAGCGAGTCAGTCAATTAGCGTTTGATGAATATAATGAAGAGTATGATAAAGAAGTTACTTTACGAAAAGAGGCTGAATCCAACGTTGATAAATTGCGTGTTCAGTTGGCTTTACAATCTCGCCAAATGTCTGCTTTGGCCAAAGAAAAAGAAGAAATGGTCCAGATGGTTAAAGATTCTAAACTTGTAAAACAAGAATTAGAAGAGATGAAGCAAGGTCTAAAGGAATTGAATGTGCAAAAAGAATTAGTAATCAAGGAAATAGAAGGCCTGGTTAAAGAAAAACAAGCTGGTCTTGGCAGGTTTGTACTGTTATTAGATTTTTATATTTTGTATTTTAATTCCTCACTTTGTAATCTGCAAAAATTTTAGTTTACCTTCTAGCAAGGATTCACACCGTGATCTTCCAGTTTCACTCGCAAGACATATATCTACTCATCTTGATCAAGTTAAACAGGGCTATCTTTCTGACATTATTCTTTTACAGTCGCAACGTGACGCGCTGAAACAAGAAACTGACCAGCTTCTCAGCATACGTGACCAGTATATTGAGGAAGCTCAAAACCTAAATGCGAAGAATTTGGAGCTCGCAGAATTGAACAATGAATTGACCCGTCAGATTGATACTAATTCCAGAGTTAAAACCAATCATAATGGGTTTAACTTCTTTCGGGGAAACAAAACATCGATTACAACCGGATATTCAGAATCGAACAACGCCGTTCAAGCTCCTTTTAATAGTCCAGGGCATTCCCCAGGTGGTTCGGTTCACAGCCTTGATCCCCAAAATAACGAAGTTACGCATCAGGTCTCTATGACAAAGCTTGTTCAGCGTAATAGTATCAGTCGTGCAGAAGCTCCAAAAAAATTCAAATGGAAAAAATTTAACAAGCTTCTTTCCACCAACAATAACCCAATTACTGACCACAAAACCAACACAAACACAAATGGGGTTATTTCACCTTTAAATTCTTTATCAAAACCATCACCCCCAAATTCTTTAGACAATCGTTCTGAAGTTCGTTCTGAGGGTCGCACAGATCTCTCACATAAAAAAATGGCAAGCTTGGGAGTCTTAAATCAGGAACAAAAGAAAGCTTCCAATGAGTCATCTTCTCCCCGAGCGCATAATTGGCAGCAAACTTCCTTTTTGCGACCAATTAAATGTGAACATTGCCAAGAAAAAATGTGGGGGCTAACTGAAACACGGTGCAGCGGTAAGAAATTTTTGATTTGATATTTCGTTTTATATGTATTCAACTTTATGAAATTAATTACTAGTATCCAAAAATAAAATCCAGTATGTGGGGTTTGTAGCCATACAAAATGTTCTACCTTGATAAATACAAATTGTCTGGGTACTCCCGACATCAACGCAGACAATGATTTCGATAGCATTATAAATTTGACTACAGCTTCAATGTTTGGAAATGATTTGGTGAAACAATTAGAGCTGGAAGGAAGAATAGTGCCTTATTTGGTCCAGAAATGTATAAAGGCTGTTGAGGCACGAGGTAATGAATCTTTTCGTTTTTTTTGAATTTCTTTGTTGTTCTTCCTGAAACTCGATTAAAATCACGACTGGATGAATTTTTTTCGAAGGTATGGATTTCGAAGGAATTTATCGAAAATCTGGTGGGGCCTCGCAAATGCGCACCATTGTGACCGCCTTCGAAAATGGGGAGGACTTAAATCTTAGCGATCCGAATGAATTTAATGATATTGGCGCTGTGACAAGCGTTCTTAAACAATATTTCCGCCAACTTCCCAATCCCCTATTCACCTTTGATCTCTATTCAAAGTTCTTGGAAGCTCTTTGTGCGTATCATGACTCTCTTTTGGAATGAAAATTTTGAATCCTTTTTCATTATTTTGCTAATGACACTTGATTCTTAATATTTCTTAGCATTAAACAGTACAGAAGAGAAACATGAAAAGTTTTTTCAATTGTTATCACAGTTGCCCAAAGAGAACTACGTTACTCTTAAATATTTGATGCATCATTTGTACAGGTAATAAGATTAAATTTTTCCAATTAACTTATCTAGTTTTACTCATTTTTGATTTTTATAATAGAGTGAAATCAAATGCATCAGAAAATCTTATGACTGCCAAGAACCTTGCTGTAGTTTTTGGTCCTACCCTTTTACGTGGTCCAAACGCAAATACCGAAATTCTTGACATGAATCTCAAAAATTCTGTTGTTGAATATATAATTCAGAACACTGAACGCTTATTCCCACAAGAGGTTGAACAAAGGTTGGATGGGTTTATATAATTTTCTTTTTTGTGGGATATTCCTCTAGAGAATTCACCGAGTATATTTTAGTGCTATAAATTTTGAATTTCATATTTATTTATATTTATTTCGCATTGAGCGAATGTAGAAAAGATGAAAAGGTTGCACGAAAGGACAAAATCGACCAGGATATCGATGAGAGAGACAATTACATAATTCAATAATTTCGAAAAATTTTTGTATTGTGAGAGAAGAATTATTAAGAACTGGTATTTGAAACCAGGAAGAGAGGTGGTCATTAATCCCTACCTATCGCCTGCCTATATCTTCAATGCTTCCTTTTTCACCATTCCTTTGTACTTTTTGTATTTATTTTTTGTGAAGTTTTCTTTCAATTTTTCATCAAAAATGGTTTCCTTTAAATTGGATTCCGCGCATTTTTATAAAGTAATATTTCAATTAGTGAATAATTTCGCTGCACCCAACTCTCTTAATATCCCCTTTGCCATGTTCCATTTATTTTGTACAGAGATTATAATATATATATATATATATAGTTTTTATGATAGAATCTTAATCTGAAATTCCCAATCTTACGAAATCTGGGCAGACAGTGTAGGCGGTAAAGGCTTATCGAATTCGTGTCTGAAGGAGATGCCTGTTGAATAGGCTTTTTCCCTTTATAATTTGAACCTTAACAGACTATTAGATCCGTCCATAAAATTCGATCCCATACTCAAATATTAAAAATCATTTTTCGAATTTGAGATGCAAAAAAAAAGCCTGTGCCTTTCTCTCAGTCAACCTATTAAATCAAGTGGAATAATTTTGTCATGTTAGGGACGTGGCTTTTCAGAGGCTCCTAATGGGCGCCTTAGTTTCTTGATGATTTCTTGGCGAAAAAAATATGGTATACAGAAAAATCTTTTCATATAAGGAATAGCCCGTTCATTGCTAAGTAACCTTACACAAATTTTTGACAGACGCATTAGTTTGTTACCTTTAATTATGTCGATAAAATTATGCCATAACGCACGATGATGTAAAGAAGTTTCTGCATGTGCAGTCTATAACGCATCTTTAAATTAATAAATAGATTTGTTTGTTGTTTTATTAACTTAAATGAACGCAGGACAGAATCCTGCATAATCATATCCTTCATTGTTGTACAGTTAAATAATTTCCCAGTTAAATAATTTCCCAATTAAATTATACTCGGATATTAGCGCCATAGAACCAGTTTATTCGGAGAATAGTAAATAAATAAACGCAGTTCATCAATTTTAAACAGGTATTACTGCCGTAATTTTTGATCGAAAATAGCAATCCAAATATGCTGTTAAATTAGTATTTTAACATTTATTTTATAATATATAAAAGAATAGAGAAATAACAAAATAAAATAATCAACAATAATTACTTTAAATTACACAAAATAGCAATTATCGATAGTGATAAAATAAAATTTATTATACTTTTTTCAGTTCTTAAACAATATAAAAATTTGATTTTTGAATATTTGAATCATAAAAAAATTTGTTGAATAAATATTTAATTAATTGGTTAAAAAATAATAAATTACTATTATTATGATTATTATTATTATTATTATTTAAATATATTTACATACTGTTAATTTAAAAATAAAAAGGTTTCTTTTTTTAAATGCTATTTAAATATACATGTTCCATATTAAACGCACCTCATGATTTTTTTACACGTGACCAGCCATCTGGTTTGTTTTATATAATTAAAATTTGAATTAAAATAAATTATAGTTAAAATAATCAATAAATATACCTATATAATATAATTATATAATTAATTAATGATGACATCTTAATAGGTTGCAACTTCAAAATATATAAATACAATTAATTGCAACTTAGGTAATACTTATTTGTTATATTCACAATCTATTTTTAATAATAATAATAATTATAATAATAATAATAATAATAGTAATATATATAATGTTAGCATAAAATCAATATTTCATAATATAGCATAAATTAAATAATTAAATAAAATATTAATTTTTAAATAATTAATAACAATTTATTTTATAAATAATATTTTAATTATTTAAATTAAGATTATTTTCGTATAATTTAGTTAATTCAATATTTCTAATAAAACAATCTTGAAACCTTGAAATCCTGAAAACTGATGAACACAATCATTTAAATAAAATATTTTTGCTATTTTTGCTTTATAAATCGTTCATACTTTAAAGAAAATTATTAGCCATATGTAAACCAAATGCATATGCATACAATCTGCTATCAATGGACAAATTTTCATGTTTTTTCTGAAGACCTAAAGATTTTTGGTATCAAAATTCAAGATGAATATTTATAGACATTAGATCGAAACTTCAAAATATAATTTTCTCTTGCCTTGTAAAACCTGGTAAAGATTTGGCAAGGCAACCTTAATCACTTGGAGACTCCATTCGTCATCTTCAAGTGATTGTTGTAGATTTAAATTTTCACGCAAAGTGATGTCAATCTAGAAAAAAAAAATTATTGTCTTGTGAGAAAACAAAAAAATTCATTAAAATCAAATTTATTTTGAAAATTCATACTTCGACATGAACTATTTTAGTTTTTGAATCAGTCAAACCTGGTTCATAGCATATAGGATCCGAGATATATTTAACTATCCCAACATATCCTGTTTCCTCGCGAAGTTCACGGAGTGCTGCGGTTTCTGCAGTTTCACCTGAGTCAATTAATCCTTAAAATTGACAAAGTATTCTAGAACCTATGTAAGGGATTCCATTGCTATGAGAGCCTAGAAACTTACCGGAGGGAAATTCTACGGTGTACTGTCCCAAAGCTGGACGATATTGAATCACCAAAATTATTGTTGGTGGTAATTCAGGCGAACGAATTATTGCGTGTACATCTATAGCTGAATATTCGACCTTTATGAATTAGTTTTTTATATATCGAATATATGAATAAATAATAAATAATAGCAGGTACCATCAATATTTTCTACCCGAGTTTTGGATTCAATAGTAGTTTTTTTTCGACGGCAGACTTCCCACAATCTCTTTACATTGGCCTTTGGGTCAGTGTAGCAGATTTCTTCTAGCTCCAACCATTTTCCCGTACCAAGAGATCGAAAAGTGTCAGGAGCGGATAAGTCGACAGCTAATAGGTTAATTTCTGGAAGTTCAAAGATAATTTTTGACATGATAATAGTATTTGGCGGAAAATAAAATTTTCATTTTTTAAATGCGTCACGCGACTCTGAACTTCTATTGGGTGATCACAATGCGGTGTAGGTAAAATCTCATCCCAGATTATCAAAAAATTATTTCGCTTGATTTTTTAACCAAGTTTTCAGTATGAGCGTCACAAGAAAAGTTAAGATTATTGTCCCTTGTTCCTCTGCCAATATTGGACCCGGCTTTGATGTCCTTGGGTTAACGTTATCCATGTTTCTCACTATTGACGTGGAATTTCTCGAAAAGTATCCAGATTCCAACAAGTCTAATTATAACAAAGAAATATTATTAACCTACTCAGGAGAAGGTTCTGAAACAGTGCCGCTCATAGTTGAAAAAAACCTTATAACAAAAACTGCTCTATATGTATTGGCTTGTCACAAAATTGAGGGTTTTCCTGTTCCATTGAAGATACATGTCACAAACCCCATTCCAATGGGGCGCGGGCTTGGGTCTTCAGGCTCAGCTGTCGTAGCTGGTGTGATTTTAGGAAACGTTACAGGAAATTTGGGATTGACAGTGGATCGTTTGCTTGACTATACACTAATTGTTGAACGACATCCAGACAATGTAACTGCTGCCTTAATGGGTGGGTTTGTTGCTTCGTATTTGCGTGAATTAGATCCAAAGGACACCGATGCCGAAGCTATTCCACACTCAGAAACACTCGACGATAATGGTTTGATTGTTGGTAAAGCAGCCGGCATTCCTGAGGTACCCGTGGGCATAGGACATTATATTAGGTTAGGGTGGGCAAAGGAAATAAAGGCTATCGCGATTATCCCGCAGTTTGAAGTATCAACTGCAAAAGCTCGTAGCGTTTTACCAAATACATACGAAAGGCAGGATATCGTTAAGTACACAACTTCGAAATTTTCTTTAGAAAGCGAATATTCACATTATAATGACTACCTGTTTTGATTATGATGACGACAGGTGTTTAATTTGCAACGGCTAGCAGTACTGACAAGTGCGCTTGCAAGGTCACCCCCAGACCCTGAGCTGATATTTCAAGCAATGCAAGATAAAATACATCAACCGTATAGAAAACACTTGGTAAATACTTTAACAACCTTATATAATTAAATTTAAACTTTTAACACATTTCCCTTTTAAGATTCCCGGACTCCCCCATATACTCGCTAGCGTCAAACCAAAGACTCATCCTGGCCTTCTGGGAATATGCTTGAGTGGTGCTGGCCCAACAATTCTCGCTCTTGCAACACACAATTTTGACATAATCTCTGAAGCAATCACTAATGCGTTTACCAAAGAGGGTATAGAAACGGTGGTGATGGTATTAGAAGTTACAGAGGATGGTGCAAAAGTGGTAGAAATGCAATAAATCTTCCTATTAATAATCAATGTCTAATTCCGGTTACATTATTAAAAGGCGATAAATCAAACTTTCTAATTATAAAATTATTTTTTTCAAACAGAGTATATACAAAAATTCCAGACCAAAGAAATCTAAACCCAAATAATACAAGAATGATCACAGAATATATTCCTTAGCAACTGTTACTGATTTTTGAACATAAAATGTTGATTTATCCTCATTACCAGATTCCTTCCTCATTGTTTTCAGAGTGTTCCTTTCATCTCTAATGATCTCATATTTCTTTGAGTAGCCAACGCTCCGCTTCGGCGGTCCATTTCCGAGAATTTCTTTGCATTTCGGGAAAGTCTGGTTTGCATAACAACCATAGGAATCGGCAGGAATTCGCATAGAAATGAAACAGCACCTACGACAATATATGCCACGATAGGACGATTAAGTGGTTTGCTAAACCATAAAATTGCTATGGAAATGAAATAATAATTCAATCAATAACTGAAGCACAAACAGTTAAGCAGGATCGCTATTCAACTTGGACTCACATGCAACCCCATATTGGGCTATACTTCCCAAATTCCAAAGTAACATGATCAGAAGCAATTTTTCCGGTGTACAAATGAACATTTGTTCACCTTCATAGGTATACCAATCGTAATCCTTGTGAACTTTTAGTTGAGTCTTTCTAACATCCTCTGAAACTCCTTGAGCTCCAGCTATATTCCCTCCTCCCCCTGCGCTGAATATTTTTATAGCTCGTGGTAGATTCCTGATTCTTTTAGGATGACTGATCAGGGTAAGCAACGTAAACTCAGCGTTTATCAATTGTGTGAAAACCTCAACCCAAAAAGATTTTCCTTTCCCTCTTGTTAAGTGTATAACATCGACGGCGATAAGAAAGTAAAGAGTCATTGCCAGGACAAGACGCAAATACGAGAAAATCCTTATAACAGTTTCACTACGTCCCCAACATCCTTTAATTTTCTTCCAAGTGCTTAGTTCATCATCATCATCAGATCCAATGACCACTTTTCTTTGGTTTATCTCACTTGATGATCTAATTGGATTTGGCCTATCGTCAATCTTTGCGTCCAAGGGATGGTCATCATCACCTTCCGAAGAATGAATTTTTATCTGTAAAGGATGTACCATTTGATAGGGATATTTTTCTCGTTAAATTCGCGCCCAAGAGAAAAAAGTCTTTATAAAGTGGCCGAGAAAAGTGAGGATGGAGTATCGCGTAGACACGTCTCGTTATCTTTTAGACTAGTATAGATTTGATCAGAAATTTGATTTTAGAGCAAAGGTAAAAGAGATGGCTCCAAAGGCAGGAAAATTAAAAATTTTCTTTGTAAAATTTCTTTGAAAAAAAATGCTAGATTGCACAAGTAATGCTGGAGGAAAGAGATACAGAGAAGACAACAGCCCCTTTCTAAGGCTTTTATTTTAGTGATAGATGGGCTTTGCGGAAATAGTGACAGAATATGCAGCAGACTACTATTTTTGGGCTGAGATGGTCGCGCCTCGATTTGAAATTTTTTCCAAATGTAGCTAAAAAAACTAGTAAATTTTATACGTCCATAAAGATATAATCGTTGAACGTCTTCCACCATTATTTAGATTGTAATCGAGTCGCCAAGAGAGCGACAAAAATTCTTTCGCATGGATACACAAACACATAAGCCCTCACAGCCTCTTTAGTTCAAGACAGGAATTCAGACGATTTTTCCTGCTGAAATTTGGGTGCGAATTATATCAATAGTACACGTGACAAATTAATAAATTTCGTGTTTTTTATACTGAACCCTTACTGTAATATGTGCGACTTTTCTTAAGGTGAGTCTAAAGAGTTCATGCGAAAACGTGAAGAACGATAAAAGAATTTTTTGTTTTTATAAATCTAATTTTGAAGTCTATTATTAGGAAAGGATTTAAGTTGAGAAAGTTTTTTTTTTTGGAAAATTTAAATGATTGTGAAAAAAAAATTTCTTGCAAAAATTAGAAAATAAAATAAAACAAATTGAATTAAGCCAATTATTCTATTAAGCGAGAAGATACTCATATAATAATAATAACTTGACATCAACTAAAAGGATACAATTTGCAGATTTACTTTACACTCCTGGGTAAATTAGAAGAGTACACATCCTTCATTAAATTTAAATTTCAAATTGAATAAGCTGGCCTGATTGCTTCTATTACTCACCAATAAATCCCAGTTTAGATAAATAAATACCTTTTGTCCCTAAAGACATGGTGAAAATCCACTATTGGCTGATAAAGGGAACGAAGAATTTCATTACCGCACAATTAAAAATTTGCAGACTTCAACGATTTTAGGTAGTAAAAATTCCCCAAATTATTTTCTTACAAAAACCATAACAAAATGGATTGTAATAAAGTCCTTTATCAACAATAATAATGAGACTAGATATTACGCCAGAATGGTGATTGTATTTTGGCGGTGTACAATGCCGAAAGTTACATTTCTATCAATCATAGCAATTTACTTTTATCCTTTGTTCTTTAGTGAATGCCTCATTATTAATTGATAAAAGATAGAAATACTAGTTGCTTAATAATGCTTATCAGGTCAAAATCGCGAAAATAAATACCCTACCTTTTTCTCTTCCCACTTCCCTATTTCCTGAGCTAACTTCTCAAAATACTGATATCGCCGCCACCTCTGCTACCAAGAAAGGTTACCTCTACCCCATGCCCCTAGTGCAAAGCAAAAAGATTTCGAGCGACAAAAGCAAATCATCTCTCGATTTCTAACCTACAAACTCCTCAACGATATAGGGTCAAGGTATCAATTTCAAATGATTGATACTTAAGACCCTATTGGAACGAACAAGCCGTGGAAATTGTGGTCACTCATCGTGATAGGCTTTGCCGATCTGCCTTCAAATAGATCTTTTTCCTCCATTCTGCAAAATTCGTGGTTCTCTTCGACGATGCGACCTCCGATGAACATGAACTCTCACAAGACATTTTTCCCATCAAAAGTCTTTATACGCCTTATGGAGGGAAGGAGAGCTGCCTACCATCAACGAGAGCGTCAAACAGGCGAAAAGCGTAAGGGAAAAGTGATAGCAGCTCATCGAAAATTTCAGAAGATGGAAGATACTCTCAACCACACACTATTAATCAAGGTGTATCCAAAACATCTTCAAAAGCAACTCTTGAAGCGGTGCTTGGGCTTGATAAGATTTGCTTACAATACTGTCGTCAATTGGAGTCGACATTACCGTTTTTATACAAAAAATCCTCTCAATCCATCAAAGGTAAACATAAATTTTACATAGATGTTCAATGAACGCGAAGACAAAAATTTAAAGATATATTTCAAATGACTCATCGATTTAATAAATGTCTTCATTTAATGATGTCAGGAAGAAATTCTTTTTTAAGTTTCCCAATAAATTATTGTTCAAACCTAACCTATTTTTTCATGAAAAATACTCCTGAAAAGTTAATGTGAAAGCATATTTAATTTTTTAATTACACATTTTTTTAAATTCTTTTTTCGTTAATGTGAATTTAAAACGTAAAATCAAGTAATAATTTTCAATTAAAAGTTTCTCATTTAGATCAGCTGCCAATTAAATAATAAGTTTTCTCAGGCTTGAATTTTTGTTTTGAGCAGCACAAATGGTTTTGCTACCCAAATGCCCCTTTCAGCGGATCAGCCTCAGGTTTTTCAAACATAATGTCTTGCTATCGAAACACTCTCCTTTTCCTCCTAAACTTTTACTCCAGAAAACCTTGGGATTGACCTCTATCGACCGTCATTTGCGGTTGTTAACCTTTTCTTTCTGCTATTGTCTGTTTCAGAAACTCTTCAAAGCAACTCCTCTTACATAATGATTCCTTTAACAGTTTTTTTTTGCCAATATATACAGGTCTGAATTCCTTCAGTAGTTCTCCCTACCCACTTAATAAAAGCTCTGATCAAAAATTTAAGTCAGCAGAAGCTCTTAACCTATTCCGCAAGGTTGTAAGAAGTTATAAATGTTTTCCCGTTGTTTCTTTTATCATTTTAACAAATATATTTTTAAAAACTTTACACAGTTAAAAGAGATTCCTTTGAGGGAAAATATATATACGATTCCCAACCTTTTAACGTTATCTCGATTGGTTGCTTCCCCAATTATTGGATATTTTATCCTAAACCAGAAGTATGAAATCGCGTTAGGAATTTTTATTTATGCTGGATTTACCGATCTTGTAAGAATTGATTTTGATTAAATTTATGCTTTGCCACATTGGTCATTTAATAAATTAAATATTACTTAAGTAGTTGGATGGAGCTATTGCGCGACAATACAATATGCGAACAATTATTGGAACAGTAATGGACCCTGCAGCTGACAAGATCCTAATGACTGTAATGACTGTCACCTTAACGATGCAGGATTTACTTCCATGTAAATTCAAAAATTTTCTCTAAATATGTACAAGCAAATAATTTTAATAACCAAATAATTTATTTTATCATGAACAGTTCCATTGGCTGTTCTGATACTTGGTCGTGACGCTGCTTTGATCCTGGCTTCTCTTTATTATCGATATATATCTTTGCCGCCACCTGTATTTAAATTATTGATCATGATTTTTGTTTCCCCGATATTTTGTGCAAGTTGAATTAACGGGGCTTTCAATTATTCGACTTCGTTTACTTAACCGTCTTTCAGAAAACTTTATCAAGATATTTTGATTTTTCGATTCCTTCGGCAGAAGTACGACCTAGTTTTATCAGCAAGGTATTTGTCTTATACATCAAAAAAGATTCAACCCTTTATCCTTAATTTCCTTGATTACATTTTTTAAAGGTGAATACAGCGCTTCAATTGGTTCTTATGGGCTTTACCGTTACATGCCCTGCTTTGAATTGGACACAGGGCCCTGCTCTTACAGCGTTGCAGTACGTATATTTGTTTAATAATACAACGTATTTGTATCTTTATGTTCAAAATATCATGATAATGATTAATCATCTCTTAGATATACGGTTGGAGGGACCACTATAGTATCTGGTTTAAGCTATGTGTTCTCCAAAGATGCTGTTCGTATTTTAAAACCTCCTCCCACGTAATTATAGATATTCGATGTTTTCCTTAATCTCAATACCAGCCGCAAAAATGGCGAGTTTTTATAGCCCTTATTTTTGACCATCAATTAGAATGGTAATTCGCGTATTTTTCCCCTTTGATTTACATTTTTACGAAGATTCTAGATTTCATGAGCAAATAAATAAACAAAGACTCATGCGTTTGAATAGTTTAAAAGTCGAGGACAAGAGATTTCCATATTGACTTTTAGATATTGTGTGATTTTTTCCCGCAAAACTCATAAGAAACTTTCAAATATTGAATGAAAAAGTTATACAAATGTATGCTTACGAGCACTTTAATTGACCAGCTTAAATCATTAATGCGTCTCATTTAAACGTTCGCAATATAAAAATTCTCGGAATATGCTTAATTTGAGACAGTATGAATTGACTGCGATTGAAAAGTGTTGTATTAATAAATTAAAAGTATCACAACAGCCAAGATGTGAGGCCTCCATGGCGCAATTGGTTAGCGCGTTCGGCTGTTAACCGAAAGGATCCTGGTTCAAATCCAGGTGGGGGCGGCACGACTCTTTGATTTTTCAAAATTGCCTTTTGGAAATAAAAGTTTCATTTACCCCAAATAAATTTTAGCTTAAGGAACTTTAATTCATTTCATTCTTTGCAGGAAGCGAATTATTTTATTCGTTCTTTTAAAAAGGAAGTGAATCTACGTTTTCTATCTATTTTTCGTTTTATCTGTTTAAATGGGAGTCGTGTCTAAAGAAGCTCAGCAACCTTTATCGCCTTTTGGAAATGCAGTTGCTGGAGCAATAGGTGGATTAATTGCACTGGCTATAACATATCCCTTAGACATGTAAGTCAAAGTTTTGATAGAGGAAATGAAAAGAGACATTATGGTGTAAAACTTTAAGAGTCAAATTCTCAAGTGGAAGCTCAACAAGTCCAAAGAGCTTCAGTTTCTGAAAACTGAAGGGCATTGCGCCTGCTGTTTTTTCATTTGATATAATAAGTTTTCTTTAATAATTATCTAATTCAAGTTAATATCCTTTCCACATTCCATTCTACGGGTATTTTCAACCATCCAAATCACAGAGTCAAAACGCGACTTCAAGTGCAATCGAAATCTAAAACCATCGATCTCCCTAATGAAACGGTCCCTTATTATGATTCCACGTTGGACGCAATCTACAAAATTTCTACGAAAGAGGGCATACTTGGCTTATATGCTGGTCTTCCGGCCGGTCTAATAGGGGCCGCCTCTACAAATTTTGCATATTTTTACTGGTATTATTTTCTCCGTTCTTCGTATCAAAAACGCACTAAAGCGTCAAATCTTTCAACTGCCGCTGAACTTCTTTTGGGGGCTCTGGCTGGTGCACTCGCTCAAATATTTACGATCCCCGTATCGGTGATTACTACACGACAGCAGACAGTCTCGAGCTCAGAACGTAAAGATTTGGTGGGAACCGCGAAAGAAATTATTTCAGAAGATGGTCCAACGGGATTGTGGAAGGGTTTGAAACCATCATTGATACTATGTGTGAATCCCGCTATTACTTATGGTGCATTTGAGCGAGGAAAAACTTTGATAGGTGAACGGGCTGGTGCGGAATTGAGCCCAGCTATATCATTTTGGTTAGGTGCTTTTAGTAAGACCCTGGCTACCATCATCACTTACCCTTATATTATGGCAAAAGTAAGATTACAATGGCGACCACCGAAACCGGTAAATATTGATAGGGCGAAAGAGATGGTAGAAATTGAGGTTCATCAGCCACAACTCAATGGAAACCAGATCAGCAAAAAGAGTAATTATGATGATATTAGTGGTGGTAGTGGCAGGAAGGATAATAACGTGCAAGTGAGAAGGTATTCAGGTGCAATAGACGTGCTATATAAAGTTTTAAAAAATGATGGATTTTTTGGTTGGTACACGGTAAGTTCTAGAAATTCCGCATTTAATATTTTATTTGGAAATTTTTATTATCTAATATTTTTTAAAACATAAAACTTAGGGAATGCAAGCACAAATCACAAAAGCGGTACTGTCTCAGGCAATATTGTTCTATGCCAAAGAGTATACAACCCGATACACCTTTCTTTTATTTGCCTTGTTCACACGATTATCACTAATTCCCATACGGTCGAGCAAGAAAACATAGTGGTATTGTCAAGCAGGCAAAATCTAAAGAACGAGTTTATTTTTAATTTATTATCAAGTACATTCCTTAATCCAATCTTGTAGCTAGAATCAAATCATTTCATCAATTAGTCTCAATTGAATTCAAAGTTTGTATTCAATTTTGGAACATTATTCGAATGTTATTTACCACTTCAAATTTTGAAATGTGGATTTTATTTTGAGATTGAAAGGATGTTATGAATAATGTTTGCGAGTGGTTATGCCAAACACATGAAAAGCTTTTTTAAATATATATATTCAAATCTTGGTTTCTAAGCCCAATCATATGTACAGTAAAATGCTAGCAATGCTTGGGAAAGTTGAAGATGCTGGAGTAATGAAAAGAATAATTTACAGTTATAAACTTTTTCGTCGAATAAAAATAGGAATTGCATAATAAGCACCAAAGATCAATTCAGATATAAAATAATATTTTACTTGGCCAAAGCAAAATTAAAGAAATTGACCAATGACAAAGTTGGACAAATGTCCCGACGTAGTATCAAAGACTGTCAAATACATCGTGGTTTCTCCATTCATAATGTAGGAGTTGAAAGATCAACAGAGTCTACTTGGCAACAAATCGTCCTGTTAATTTGTGCAATGCCTAAATTGTACGGATCATAATGTCGGAGCTGCATGAGAAAAATATTTCGCGGACAAAGGTGAATTTGAAGAGAAACGTCTTGCCAAATTGGCTTGAGCACATTGTGCTGCATTGTCACTTCGTAGATGACGATTCAGCGCATCTAACCTAGCAAATGCACGTCCGCAATTTCGGCAAACGTGTGGTTTCAAGCCCAGGTGTAATTTCTGATGTCGCTTCAAATCATGTTGACGAGCGAATGCACGTGGACAACCAGGATGGTTGCATATAAACGGACGTTCATCTGTATGAGTGCGAAGATGTGATTTCAGATTATACTGACGCGTAAATGTTTTTGGACAATGTTCATGCGGACAGGCGAAATGAGCAACAGCTTTCGTAGATTTCCGGGTCTGTTTGGCTAACATTATTGGCTTTACGTGATGACGTGGTTGTGTGAGTTCCAAAGCTTTACGTGATAATAGATCACCAAAAGAATCATTTGAATAATAATCGTGTCCGTCCAACGAAAGACAATCACGAGAAAATAGAGACTTGGTATCGAAATCAAAGATACGATGATGGTCATCAGTTGGGGAAAGTGGTGAGTGCGGTGACATTGCAGAGATTGGTGAAAGAGTAGAAATAGATGAAATAGGTGAAAGTGGAGTTATTGAGGTAAGTTTTGCATGTGTTGAAAGTGCGGGTGGTGATGAGGAAGTAGTGATATTATTAACAAATGAATGCAAGTTGGGAGTTTGATGAATTGGAAAACAGTCGGCGAGATTAGAAGAAAACATTTGAGAGGAACCTAGTAGAAAAAGAATAAAATTAATTAATTATTATGCTTTCGATTAATTTAAATTACAAAAATACATCAAATCCACGCGTTGAATAAATGAATTCATTTTTAGTACCTGGTTGAGAATAAACCAGTTGAGAAATTGGTATTTCCTTGGTTAAATTCAACCCAAAAGTATAATCATTGTTATGATTGAAGGACGAGCGGGTATCGGACTCCGACTTTACGAAACTCAAATTATTGTTATTTGAAACGGAGGTGTTATTGGTAGTGGTGGTATAGTCCGAAGCTGGGGAACTCGCAGTTGAGGAGTAACTATTGCCAAAATCATAGATGTCCAAGTTAGAACTTCTCGAATTCCCAGGATTATATAGGTTATTGGAAAGATTGGAACTCGTATAGCGTTGATGATCGTATGAAGATTGATGGTTTGGAGTGGAGGTGGCTGTTAACGACGTTTGGGCATCAAACGACGCGAATACTGGTGGGAAATAGTAATATTGTGTTTCAGGTATGGTAAAAGGTTCAACAGTCAGACTCGAAGTTGAATATGTAAGGGCGGAAGTGTTACTTGAATTAGATTGTTGACATAAGTCATTAGGAATATATTTGTGTTGTTGGTGATGCCGAGTAGAAGAGGTGCTAGATATGAAATTGCTGGACAATTTTTGAGTTTGTGGTGTCATGACAGTCGTGACCGTTTCAACTTCCGGTGAAACAGAACGAGAATGAGTAGTGGTTCTCGCGTTGAAAGCTGAAGAAATGGTGGCAATGGCACAAGTATTGGGAGTTGGATTCGTTACGCCGGTTGAAGGGTGATGTAACTTTGTTTGATTTTGGTTCTGGTTCTGGTGGTAGTAGTTGTTATGTTTGTTCATCATCATCATCATCATCATAATTGATTAAAATTATTTTTAAAATGATGTCATAAAAAGTTGGCCCAATTAACAGAAGTTAGATTATCAGGGGATCAAATGTGATTTTTTGGTTTGGATAAAATCTTTAAGTCACAAAGGATTATAATAAATTACTAAAGAAATGGCTTCAATTTTGCAAGTGACTGAGCGATGAGAAAAGTTTGAGAACAGTGGGGCTGCTTTTATATTATATTTCCTTTCTTTTCATTCTTAATGAAATGAGGGATTTGAAAGAGGGACCAAATCACGAATCACCAAAAAGGGATTAAAAGAGGTTAATTTAAATTTTTAGTCTTTCATTCTAAGTAAAGCTATAAGATTTTGTTATGCATTAAATTATACTTTTTGTACATCACAAAAATCAACACACAACGGGCTTTGTGTTTTTAATATTTCCGAATTTTTTCAATGCCAAGGAAAAAAACTTAGCCATTTTCCTTAAATCCTTATCTTCTTACAATTTAAATTAAGCTTCGATTGGCAAGTGAATTGTGATAGGTGCTAAAAAAATTGCTCAAGCGAGAATGGAAATTTATGATTTATCACTAAGAAAATTTCACACAAGTTTCAAATGGAAAAAAACTTGCTTGAATCTTGTATTTTTAAACACAAAGACGCGTTACGCGATATCAGATTCCCAAATTTCGTGATTCTAATTCTTTTTTCAATTTCTTAAACCTTTTTTTGACGCGCTATTCAGCTTCGAAATGGTTCAAAATCATAAAAACGCGTAAAATGATTTTTTTCTGTGATTCAAGCCTCCGTCCTTCGAATTACGAATTTGTGAATGCCTAGCCTTTTAGTGTGCCCCAACTTGTCACATTGATCTGAAATTTTTTACCCACTCGTCCCTGATTTTTTCAGCGTGATTATCAAAAGGTTTGATGAAATCTTAAGCAGCGATTCGACGAAATCAGAAAACAAATGGATACTTTGATTCTTGGAATTTTGCCCGTATAATATTTGAGACAAAGAGTTGAATTTTCAGCCTTTGACTTGCTCAAAATGGAAGAGTTTAGCTCTTCAAAAGACTAGATTATTATGAATTTACGAATCAAATTTTGTTACCATGAAATTTGCACTGCCTCTCAAAAATTTAAAAGTTTCGTATTTGAGAAACCGCGTGAATGAATTTAATGGTGATAATTTGCTTCTTTTGGAATGATCACATTATATTGGTATCAATTTGCACTGCCTCTTGATCAATCTTGAGTCGCGTGAAATGGCAGTGGTGATAATCTCGAAGATACAATTCTTTGGGATGATTGACGATGTGAGAGAGTGTGATTAATGGGAAAAATGAAATGAGCACCGCCATCTTTTAATAATCAAGATCTCACATAGATTTTCCTTTAGTGATAACATTGAAAAAGAAAAGTTTCATTGGAGATAATTGAATAAGTTTCTATCCGTGTGAAATCCGTCAAGTGATAGCATCTAAATTAAAAGCATTTTTGGGGATAATTAACAATGTTTAGCTGAGAAAGGTGTGAAAGATTTAAAGAATTTTCGACTTTTGAAATTAGAATATCGTCCCAATTCTCGGAAATTTTGAGATGAAGAATTCGAAGAGACTCATGAGAAATTGATTAAAAATTCAGAAAAAAAATCACCTTCAATAAAGGATGATCGCTCCAATATTCAACTGGTTCATCCAACGATTTATTCAAAATGAGATTTGATAATCTTCGTTAGCTTGAAAAAGTTTCCTATCTTTCCAAAATTTCTTCTAAAACCTTTAAAGCTTCTTTTTTAAAATTCTCATCAATTTAAAATTACAAAGCCTCAGTAAAAAGATAATTTTAGTCCCAACTTCCCAAAACTCAATTTTTGGAGAAATCAAAATAAAAGTTCAGAAAAAAGCGTGAAAGAATAGATCCAAATTAAAAAAAAACTATCTCAATTTTTAAAAAGGATTGAGATTACGATAATAATAGATCCCAAAAAAGAATTTACATTGAAAACATGCCAAATTTTCATACGGTTTTTCTGGCAAGTGATAAAGCATCTTCTCAACAGAAAATGCTCTCACACATAATTAAAACCAAATTTAAAATAAAATAAAAGTTGTATATTTCAAGATCATTTTAAAGTAAAAAGAAATTTCAAATTTTATTATATATAAAAAATTGACGTGATCAGATCAGAAAATGATTTTCATTTTAATAAAATCATTTTAATTAAAATTATGATGCATTAAAAAAATAGAATCATATATGTTAATACTTCAAAATTTGCTTTAAAAATTTATAGTTAATATTTAAATAAGATTAATCTATTTATGCTCAAATTTATAACTTATCGGATTTTGAAATTTTAAATAATGATAAAAAATTTACAATATTTAATTTTATTACTATTATTATTATAGTTATTATTATTATTATTATTATTATATTACATTATTAATTTATATGTCTATTTTAATATAATCAATTATATATATATAAATATATATATATATTAAACAAATTACCATTTTAATTATTAATTCGTTTATTTTAGATTTTATTTTAATTTAATATTATAAAATATTTATAAACAATTAACTAATATCCTAATATTATATATTTATAAAAATAAAATCGAGATTTTCAACAAATTAAAAGACGACGTCCATTAAAAATCTTTGGGATCTTTACGCAAGCCTATATCGATCTTTCATACTTATTTGAAATTGGTTTTGTTCAAATATTGAAAATAAAACGATCGATAAAGATATTAAGAATACTAGAGTTATCCCAATTTAAAAATAATTGGCAAGGTATCAGATTTAAAGAACAATAATTTTCATTAATCCAAAACTTTTACCCAGCCTTACGACTTGGTAGATGGCAAACTTTTTGAAATCGCTTAATAGTAAAGAACTGACAACCCATTCATTGAAGATCCCATTTGGGCAATTACAACTGAACTCTATCATAGCGTTTAACGTCATTAGAAAAAAAACCTAAAATATCATTAAAAGCTATTCATTACGATATTTTCTGGTGCTTCTTGACTAAGCGGAATTTCAGGATAATTTTGGTCCTGTTCCTCATGATATTCCGAAGCAGATAAAATCATAGTATTACTGGCATTTGCATAGCTATAACCAGTGACTGGTACGTTAATTGTCCCAGTTGCCTGAGCTGTTTTTAATTGTTCTTGAACCAACAGAAGATTTTTTTTCAACGTTAAACGTTCAATGTACAGCTGATTACGTTGATTCTCCAGCTCACGCTTTTCGACTTCCAATATGCTTTCCATTTCTTCAAATTGTTGAAGCTTAAGTTCAAGTTTCTTCAACTGTGACTCAATTACTGTGTTCACAAGCCTTTGGATCTCTCTTTCTTCATAATCTGCGAGCGCTTTGGCTTTAGCAGCAGCAGCCCCTAAAGCAGCAGCACCTGCCTTCTCCATCACAGAGCGTGGAGATAATGTGCCTTGATCTGTTGAGCTAGATTGATTAGTTACTTCCGTATCCATCGTATCCTCCTGCTTGACTTCAACTGTTGGGGTATTGGGGTCATTTGTTGATAAATTATCACCTATCTTAGCACCATTAACTCCATTCTTGTCCTTAATAACATCTCGATTTTTTTTTAGCATGGACATTTCCTGTAGTGAAGATTTTGCAACAGCTGCGGCTACACCCGGATTCACGACAGATGCCAAGAAAGCTACAACTGACATTATTGGATTATCAGCTTGGCTGAAAGGAAGTCTATGATATTGCAAGGGCCCTAAATTTGATATTGGTGTTCCTAAATATGGATCTTCGATTGGAAGTTGCATAAAATGCAAAATGCATTGCTCTCTTGTTCGAGTTCCAACATGATCTGCAATTTGATTCCAATCCTCATCAAACATTTCTAAAGCTTCCAGAAGTCTAAGGACCTCTTCATCAGTCCAGTCATTGTCCTGAGCGTGATTAAAAGGCGTTTCGCACATTTTTACAAAATCCCCACTGTACATTGTTGAGGGAAATCGACCATCCAGGTAACAGTTTGGGCATAATTCAAAATTTTTAGTCTTAACATTATGATATCTAGCACGTGTACAATCAGCCCCACAAGTAAAACAATTGTAAGGTCTTTTGGAGCCTGATAATGAATTATCAACCGAGTTATTTCCATTCTCTTGGGAAATTTCTTGAGGTGTAGACTTGGCATCTGATTGGTAGATGTACTGCCGCAATCCAAGATTTAATTCCACCTTAGCTGATGTTGTAGTAGCAGCACTAGTAGACGCGGAAACTTGCAGTGCTTGAGAATTTAAGGTTGTTGGAGGAGCTGCACTGGGTTGAAAGGGTTGGAGCCCTCTGGGGGTGTCAGCTGTGATTCGATAATGCCCCGTGAATGGTGGTCCAATAGTAGAAGGCCGGGTTTCTGGATCAACCTATGGTAGTACCAGATGATGTCAGCCCAAATTCTACCAATAAATTAAAAGGAAACATTGAACATACTTGATAATTTATTAATCCCCATTGTTCAAGAAATGCATGGACACGAATTATTGCACAAACATCTCCAGCAAGATTTCTTCTGCATGCTGTTACTGTGAGATACTCAGAGGGGTTAAGCCGGTATGTATTAAGAATAAAATCTCGATAATCTTTGTAAATACTGGGAGTCTTGGATTTATTTTTGTTGTTAAAAAATTCGGGTAAAGCTTTTTTTTCGATTTCGTGTATCTTTGCCATATCAAACCAGGCGGCATATGATGGAATGATAACTTCCTGAGTTTGCGCTGATAAGTATTTTCGAGCCTCTTCCTCAATCCGTTTCTTTTCTTCTTCAGCATGAGCAGCGATAGCTTCAGTGTCTACATTGTTAATATTTTCGGATATTACATTATCGTTGCTGGGCTCTTCAGAGGCTCTAGGCTCCCCTGGGCTCTCCTTATGCTCAGGTTCATCTTCATCTTTTGGGGCATGTGGAGTTTCCTCGGTCATCTCATCAACAATTTCTTTTTGATCCTGGTAAGACGTATCAATATCCATATTGTCTAATAATATGGAGAATTCATGTTGAAAATTAACAAAAAACTTGATATTAAGCACTCTCGTTCTTAAGCTTACTTCGATTTTCCGCGGGAATATGAATTTCGCTCAAATCAGTAGCAAGACTGTCCATTTCTATGGGAGCATTGGAGAACGCAGTCTGCTCTTTGCTTGTCGATTTAGTTTCTTCAAGCTTATTTAAAATTGGTGGATATGCTTCCGATATATTTACAATGTCGGTATTAGATAAAGGCTCAAACTCATTTTTCTTGTTGCGAGCTCCAGGTCGGGATAACTGACTTTCAATGTTGACTACAGACAATCTGTGATGTTCTGGGACTGGATCTGGGTCGGGATCTGGGGTTTCAGTTCTTAACCTTTTCGCTGTATTGTTTTGCGTATCAATATCCATGTTTAAAGGCGAGTTTGAATAATCTAAGTTTCGCTTATTCATTGCTGATGATTCCATTTCCCTTAAAAAGGATTGATCTTCTTCAGCGGATAGTCTCCGCTCCTCACTTATCTCATAATCTTCTTCATTCATCCATTCATTAAACTTTAGGCTATCTCTCAGCCAACGGACTCCCACATTCCAATGGCCATTATGCTCAGGGGCGGGCTCAGGATCAGCATGTTCGGGTGCTTCTTGTACCCATGTATCATAAGAGTCTGGATAATACCACCAATGGATGAAAACCTTTCCGTTTTTCTTTTCAAGGGTGCGAAAATAGTCTAATTCGGTATCGTCGATCCCATCATTTGTTCCATTTATTATATGAGTTGGGGAATTCTTATTATCAGCTAATTGACCTTAAGGAATAAAATTAAACCTCAACCTAATTAGGAAATGATCATTGAATCAAAATGTATATCAATCAGTAGCCATAAATTTCTAAGACAGAAATTGAAAATTTACCGCCTAGGCTAATCACAATCTGCCTTAGCTCCTGCCTTGTGTTCACATTGACACTTTCCTCAAACGATATTACTGGATTTTTTATAATATTTCTTTGAATAAGTTCTCTTCGGACGTAGCTCACCAATTCTACCATTTTATCCGTTCTTGTCCAGTCCCAACTCCTCCAGCCATTCTGCCCTCGATACTGGTAAGCAGCAAAAAGGATATAGTAAACAGCAGAAGACGGGGAAGGTGCGGGATCTAGTTTGAAAAGTTTTGGAGGGATCTTAACAGGACGCGGCAGAGATGTATGTGAAGGATCAATTCCTAACACCACTTGTTGAAATTCTAAAAAATCCCCGAGGAATGAAGAGAGTTCCCTTGAAGACACAGCAGCAATCTCGGCGTGTATTTGTGAGAGATCATTGACTAATTTCTGGCGAAGTGGTTCCAGCAACGCGAACGTTGAGGCGCGTTCATAAAGGCTTTTGTCGATTCTTGGTGGACTATGAGTGATATTTGCCATGGTTACAATGCTTAAGCAAGGTTTGAAGAAAATTTAACACCTGCGACAACGTCTATAGCTTCAAATTCCCCGGCTCTAAGAACCAAAAGGTTATATCTTGGTTGACGTAGTTTGCTAACAATATTTATTTACAATTTAACAACGAGGTCACCTGACCCAAGAAATCACGGATCCGTCTGTCGTACGAAATATTTTTAAACAATATATGATAATCTTTGACTTAAGATTTGTAAAAAATAAAGTATTGGCTTTTTTCAGTTTTTTAGTATTTACACCAATTATAGTATTCAATCTTAATTTGACTGTAAACAACAGTTTTTTTTCTCTTTTAAATGATAGCAACATATTTGTCAAAATTGGTTTGAATTAATACATAACTATGCTTAATACATTAAATTTTAGTTAATTTTTACTAGTTTTAGAAGCAAAACAATAACTTTTCTATATACAACGTTAACCAATTAATTTATTAGGCCATTTAATCTTAAAAATTAAATTAATAAAATAAAAACTAAAGTTTTTTTCTTTTTTATTTTAAAAAATAATTAATAATTATTAAATTTTTTTTTTATTGTTTAATGAGTACAATCCAAAAGCCATCTAATACAATACATTAAACTAAATAATCTAAACTAGGTGCTAATCATGTGTTTTCTACACATAATTAGTTACTCAGACCAATCAAAAACACACTATGCTGAAGTCTTAGAAGAAAACTTATCTAAAGAAGACATTTTTTGAACAATTTCAAACAATATAGCACTATTACTAACTAATTCAACCAGCTACTTAGTCATTTTAAAGGCATCAGTTTTTACAACAGCAGATTCATGTTTCCAAAATAACATTAAGTTAGAAAACATATTATTATCAACAGAAAACAAACTTATATGAGGACCAGACATATTAATGTTTTTATAACCATACTTAGTTTTCAAAGCAACTATCTCTTGTTCCAGCTTACTAATAGCTTTGCTAAAGATACTTATATGTACTAAAACTTTATTGACCCTAAGACCAAGAGCACTACTTAAAACTAAATCTTTATTAACAAATTGTTCAAATAATTTGACCATAGAACCAATAAACTTAACAATAGAGTTGACCAAATTGGAAAGCTTGATTAACTCAAACTCTATAAAAGACAACCAAAAAAAAACCACAGAATTATAAGCAAATATATCAGCAAGTAAAACCAAACTACCAGAAAGACAAGAGATTACAGAAGGCACAAAAGCAGTAGTATTGGCATAAAACTTGTTACCAATAATATAAAAAATAAAAAATTTAGAGATTCTAAAAGAAAGAAATGAAAACATTTTACAATCTGAAACCAGATGATCCAAATCTTGGCACCAAAAACAGCACCAATTTTCAGAAGTTTTCTACCAGATACAATATTTTCTTAGTATACCAGTCTTAAGTACAGTAACATTCAGATCTATCTGAAAATTAAACATAATCAGAGCAAACTGGGAACAATAACCAGAATTAGGAAAGCAAAAAATAAAACATGTTTGATTATTAACTTGAAAAATCAAATTACTAATTTCAAAAGCAGTACAGTCAGAAGAAAGGTTGACTAATTTGGTCTTAAATCTATTATAAAACAGAATAGTCTTATTTTGATTTACCAAGAGAAGAATTCTAACACTATTCTTGTCCATCAAAATTAACCAATAATTTAAAACAGACACAGCAAAATCTAACTTCTCAAAATAAACCACTACATATTGCCAAATACCAACAGACTTCAGCACAACACAAGTAATCATACCAAAAACACTGAAAGCTGTCTTAATATCAATAACAGACACATCTAAAGACACATCATGCAATACTACAGCAGCAAAAAGGGAGCCAGACTCAGAAACCACTAAAAACTTGGTAATTTTAAGAGTAACAAGATAAACAAAACTTGTAAACTTGACTAAAAATACAGCATCTAAAGAGTTTTAAGAAGCAAACTCTACACAAAAAAGCTTTATATTGTTTTTTACAATTAATTTCATATCCAAAAAACCATATACATACTGAAAAACAGTTTTAACATAAGCCAATTTGATCTTAAAAATAGCATCAAACACTAAAGTAGAGGCCATTAATCCAGCAAATCTTTAATAACTAGTAATAGTTTTCCAAGCACCAACAGTAGCAGTACCAGAAACCAAAGGAAAAAATAATTCAGTTTCTATTTGGTCAGTTCAGTTTTTAAAAACAAGTAATACCACATTTGACAATACAGTTAGTAGTTGATTTTAATCTATCTTAGATAATGTGCTGAATGATGCTATGAAGATCTCACCCAAAATTTTATTGGAAACCACAAAAAGATTCAGTATAACAATAGCAGAAGCAAGCAACTGCTCTTACTTTTCTGAACTTTTGGTCTTTTTAACCATTTTTTTTGAAGAGATGATGTTAATAGCACTAAGTATTAAAGCTATAGAAAAAAAGACCAACTTGTTTACTGGTCTATTATTAAAAACTTTTGGGCTCTTAGTTGAAGTAGAGATAATACTGAAATTAATCCAAGTGTGTTTCTTTAAAAGAATTTTGACTGGTAAAAAACCAGCCAAAGAAGAGAAAGTTGCTTCAGTAGTTATTAAAGACAGCTTTTTACAATTACTAAATAAAGAGAAGACTTTTAAAACATTTTGTCTGATTGCTTCTATAATAGAGAGAGCTTTTCTGGTTGAAATTTTATTAGATATCTCAGAAAAAATATTAGATATAGCTTTTTTATTCTTTGTTCTGATTGTGGTCATAAAATTAAGAAGACAAAGAGTCTATATTACTTTTTTAAATAAGTAAAAACTTTTAAAATTAAATAGATTTATATTATAATTGTGTTTTAATTTTTACATAATTTTATTAATTTTAAAAATAATTATTAAAAACAATATTAAGCTTTTTTGTATAATTAATCACATGATATATAATATAATTATTTTATCAAAAAGACTTGGTTATTTAAAAGTTAAAAAAGAAAAACTTCTTTCTTTCTTATCTCCAAAAATTCTTAAAAAGCACATTTTCTGTAAAAAGAAGTTTTTTTTGTTTTTTAGTCTATATCAATATTTCTTTACCTAATAATAGCCCATTTTTCATGGATATAGAAACTACTCTTAGTAGCACCACATTTAAAAAGAAGACTTCTAAAAGTGCTTTTCATGATTCTGTTGGTGGTTTCTTTTTTCAAAAGAAGAAAGTTGTTCTTGGTAATGTCAAACACTCTAGTGATAAAAGAGATATATCCTTAAGCAGATCTGGATCTAGTAATAATGTTTATTCTGATGTGGAAAGTCTTTCTGGTGAGGATGAAAATGTTAGCATGTCTGATATGGATGGTGGGTTTCTTTTGGGCTCAGCTGCTACTACACCCAAGGCAAAGCAAGTCAGTACTGGTGCTGTTTTTGGTTCTCCATTCAGTTCTTCTAACTTTCATATAGATGATGATAAAGTTGTGCTCCCTCCTTGCTTGTCTATTTCTCTTGAAAAGAAATGAATTGACCCAAAGGTCATCAAAACTCCTGTAGAAGTGTCAGTCAAAAAATTATTTGCTTTGGATATCAATCTTTTGGTGATAAAAAGCAAATCTGCTACAGCAAAGACTTAGTTCATTAGGAAAATTTTCTCAATGGTCAATGGTTTTGGGAGGGCTACTACCCTTTCAAAATTTGAAGAGATCATCAGATCTATCTTCATTTCAGAAAGCAGCATAGAAATGGCCACATCATTGGCCAGAGAAAAAGTGATTGATGTAAACAAAAATCTTAAGAGACAAGGAATGAGGTCAGATTAGACTGTGGTGATTAAGAAAATTCTTATGAATATGCCTAAAGATATGATCATCACCACAGTATCCGAATTTGGAGAAATTAAGTTGATCAAAATTCAACTAATTGAAATGTGGCAAAAAACAGTGATGGAATTTGCTAAGCTAAACCAAGCTAATTTATTAGCCTCTAAGTGGTTATTCCTGATTGGTAAGAATTCTGTATGCATAGCCAAAGTGGTGGAGGATCATAAAACTTGAGCATTAAGGAATCGGTTTAGAGCACTTTTGTTTACTTTGCTGGTGAGAATGATGACACATAATCTTAAAACTTTTCTGGTTAGAGCTGGTAAGAAAACTTGTGTCATAAACAGATCTCTGGAAACTGGTAATAAGATTCATTGTGCTGTAGTCAGTTTTAAATTTGACAATGATCTGGAATTTGCCTTTTGCACAGAGCCAATTCTTGGTGGTGTTAAACTTTCTTGGGCAAAGATAGATCTGGTTTGGTGTAAAAAATGTGAAAAATTTGGTCATTCTGCTCTAAAGTGTGATGGATCTGTTGCATTCCCATCTAAGCTCTCAAGAACATTTAAAAGGTTTGCATCTGATGGACATCATCTTCAGTTGGCAAAGTTGTATGAAAAAAAAAGTGTTTCGATATCTCACCTTGCTGCCTTTGGTGGCAAATCTTGAGCCTAGGTGGTTACACTCACTAGTCCTTCTGGTGGTCCTTGTTTCAGTTCTGGTTACAGTTTTGGCTTCCCTCTTTCTGATGTCTCAGATTCAAACAGTAGTTCTCCTTTTGTTTCAGCCAACAACTCTTTTTTGAATGCTCGATTGGACACTTTGAAATGCTTCTTGGAGCTTTTAATGAATCAGGTGTCTGGTATATTAAAAAAGTTAAGTGGCATGGAACTGATACTGATGGCAACCTCTTTTAGCATTCTTCTTCCAGCCACTCCCACCTCTTTGGTGCCACATTTGAATGTGGATATGGTTTTGAATGATAAGATGTTGGCTTCCACTCCCCCTCTCTCAGCTGTTGATGATGTAGTCCATAATTCTAGCTCAAGTTTTTCCAAAGTTTTAATCTCTAAAATGGGCAAATTGGAATTGAAAATGGTAGCTTTTGAGGTCTTAATCGGTTCAGTTTTGGAAAGGTTGAATTGTCTATGTTCTGGTGCAGATTCTTTGGCTTTCCTTCTTTCTCAATAAGTAGTTTGGTATGGAAAGTGGCTACATGTAATGTCAGAGACATGAACAATCCTGCCAAACAGGAAGACATTGTTCGATGGCACAAAAATAAGGACAACATGATTTCTGTGGTTACTGAAACAAAGTTGAAAGGCAAAATTTGTCTTTGGATTATGAATAAGTTTGATGGTATTCGAGTGTTCACCTCTGGTTTAGAGTTTAGTTATTTGGATACAGACATTACCATAATTATGAATGCTTCTCTAGCAAAGCACATGTGCAAAGTTTTTGAGATGCCTGGCCAACTCATTTCTGTAAAATTGCTTTTTAAAAACAAGTTTTCATTGATGGTTTTGGGCTTATATGCAGGTGCCACCTTGGAAAAGAGACTGGTTTACTCTCATGTCATTGTTACTCATAGAATATAGGAAATATAGTATTATTAGCCAGTAGATATTAGCCAATCAGATGTAGACATAATAAATATGGAATTCCAAGATTCCTTTTAGAGGAATTGCAGGATTTCAGGAATTTTAGAATTCTCCGACAAAGAATCACAGGATTCCAGAATTCCAGGATTTCTCTCATCAGAAATCGCAGGATTCCAGGAATTCTAGGATTCCTGTCGCAAGAAATTGAAGAATTAAGGAATCTCAAATATATATATATAGCAGTAGTGTTAGAAGCAGAAAAGACAGAATCGACAAGAAAAATTCTTAGCTTAGTTACCACAATCCTAAAAAATAAATAATTATTCACTATATCAAATTCATTTTTCACTATCAACACTTCATGTTGATAATAACTGATACTTAATCATATTGGAACAATAACTCTTGATCATGGCTATTGATGAGATATTAACTTGCAAATTGCCTTGGCTTATTTTCTTATTTTCTCTTTTATCTTTCTTTGATTTTGTGGTACATACTAATTAATTGAGAATTAAAAGCACTAAGTTATTGATGTTACGAATAGCCTGGTAAAAAACCCAGAAATAAGAGTAAATTTATATATATTATCGGTTAGCTTACCAGAAAGGCATGACTGCCAGAATAAATCTGGCCACCAAGCTGAAAAAGAAATTGGGAAACCATTGAACATGTGAATACTATCACTATTAAATCTCTGTTCATTATACAAAGAACTCCATCAACACCTTCAGATACAATACTTTCAGAACATTATCAACAGAAATAGCTTTTAAGCACCAAGTTATGAGTGTGTTATTTAACTCAAGACCCCAAATAGTCATCTGTAACATTTGGTGCTCCCTGTAAGGTATAATTCTACAGAGAACCCACACCAACAAACACCATCCAAAAGTGGCAGAATCAGAAAATATAGGAGCAAACCATTTAGGATTCACAAAATCCTTATTTCAACACTATTGTCAATACTTGAGATTAAACCACAATTATATATCTGCCGAATCAGCTTTCAATTTCTACGTCAATGAAAAAATTTTCTCTTTGTTAGAAACACCAGTGAATACTGAATCAGCAAGGGAAACTTTTTATAGGGAATTAATTCAAAACACCAACCTACCAACAAATCATAATTTTGCATCCATCATCACTGAGATCAACAAAGAAATTGAACATCACACCCAACAAAGATATCCAATTACATACGCTAGTAAAGGCAAAAAAAAACTACAAACACCAGCAGTAACATTCAGAAAAATACAACCATCTACTTAGAAGAAAAACAGAATTGAATCCCCAAGCAACCCATCCTACCACTATACACCCAGAAGTGCCATCAACATATTATCAACAAATGCATTCCCATCAACTGCGACATCAGCATTTGGACGATTTCCATTCCAAAGTAGACAAAAAAAAACAGAATTATTAGGACCATATGGTGAATACTTTAAAGAATTTAATTCGCGATCATCAACCCCATCAAAACTTCGATTACTACTGCCTTTATCAGATTTCGGAATTTCTGATCTGTGAGAAGTAATAGAATCAGAAAAAAAGGAAAAAAAATCAGAAGATCAAGAATTCACTTACCAGCACCCAATCACTGAAAACCCGGAAGTTGAAACCCCGAATCTTCAAACTCAGCAAAATCTAAATCTAAAAAATTTGGAAATCAAAACTCCAAATCATCAAAGGCAGAACAATCCAAACCCCGAATTAATTAATCAGCAAAACTTATCTCTGGTAATCATCATCAATCAACTGCCAATTAATTCCATAGCCAAACCCATACAGCAGCCACTTCAATTACCACCCCAATAATCAGTACAACAACAATTGCTTCAACAGCCACCACAACCACCCAACTTAGATCCAATGACCTACGCACCAATTGCAAAACTTGACAACTTTACCAATAAAGAGAACGATGCTCAAGTATGGCTGAATGATATAGAAAAGACCATTACAGCCAATAGATGAAATAACGCCTGAGCAATACAAGCCATTCCCTACTTTCTCAAGAATACTGTCAATTCATGGTATTAGAGCTTGATTAATAAACCACAAGATTTCAATGCCTTCAAAGTGGAATTCTTAAGATACTTCAGCAACAATAACAGCATCAATCGACTAGTCAATACATTTGCCACCATGAAATAAAGAGAAACTGAAGCAGTCACCACTTATCTGGGATGCTTCCATTGAAATCTGCACCAAATTCAAGCAATTAACACCAACTATTTCACAGCACCACAAATCTTCAACCAGTTTATCCATGGCCTGTGCAGCAGCATCTTGTAACATGTATATCCATTGCATCCAGGCACACTTTAAGATGCAGTCACATGTGCCAGAGATTTTGAATCCACTGAGTCAGAGGCCAACCATACCCAAGCCATTAATCTAATAATGAACAGATCATCTGAATTGGATTCCAAATTGGGGAAGTTCAGTAAATCAATTAATAAAAGATTGGAAGGATACTTAGCTAACAATCATGCTATTTATTAGCCTCTACAATGACATAATAATCAAGGAAACCCTAATCATGCCCAAAATCAACTATGTCCATCTTCATTGACCAATTAACAGTGGCAACAGGAAATGCGTATCTGCCACTATTGTGGTAAACAAAGACATATTCAAATTGATTGCTGCCAGTATTTAAATAACCAATGATTGGGAAATCAATATCAAAACTCCAATCACCAGTTCTCAACTCTGAATCATCAATCAAACTCAACACAATATTAAACCACTTATCTACCAATGACGCAGCAACCAATTTATCAACCACCAGTATATCAATCTCTAGTGTATCAAAGCCCAACCATTTATTTACTGCAGCCACAAGTAATCTATCAGCCACTATTTTAAGTGATCTATCAATCCCAACAAATTTAAACACTGCCCCAAAACTCAGCTATTATGACATCAAGAAACCCAAAACCTAGAATCACTCAAAACTGGAGATTAGCAATGGTTGTCCACCAACCAATTCCCAACTCCTATCATCAACCAGCTGGATTACACTCTCGGAATTTGGGTACCAGTTCCACCCAAAACCCGAATTCTCAGAACTATTTAAGTCTCCTGGTTACCCTAAAAGATGCCACTTCCAACAATTCAGAAACCAACCAACAAGTGACACTTACCAGCAACATATCTCCAGCCACTGTCACCAATGATGAATCATTAGCAGTCATCTTCTCTTTTGAACTTAAGGAACCATCCCAATTATTATTATTCAGTAGAGCCGCTCTTGAGAAGAAACTTATCACAGTGATGTACACTGATGTGAAAGTAGATGAACACCCTATCAAACTCATCCTTAATAGTGGTTCAGCAGGCAGCATTATCACCAAGCAACTCATGGATCAATTAAGTCACTGAGTTGATCGAGCTGTTAGTGCTAGAATTATCACTGCAGATGGTGCCATGAAAATGTCTATTGGTGAAATTGATGACTTCCTAAGTGAAGTCAATAGTATTGTTACTTCTATTAAGATCTTGGTGATGGAAGCAACTCAGTACTAAGCACTAGTTGGTAATAATTGGCTAGTCAAAACCAACACTGTGCTCGACTGAACCATGCAAGAACTCCAGCTCAGTCAGAACAGACAACACACACGGATACCAGCCATGTGTAGCCACTTCAAAACCACCAACTCATTAGCACCACTAATTGATTTCAAAAAAGAAGAGACAAAACCTACCTGGGAAGCCTACCAAGTCTTGTGGGCCAACCCAGACCACAACAAACTGCTGCTGATACTCTTATGGAACGACAACTCTAAGGGAAAGCAAAAAGAAGAACTGATCTAGGAGATAGACAATTTGACCTGGACCAATAATAAACAGAAAAAACCATTGAGTTGGAAGTGGAAAGAAAAAAAAGAAAAAGGGAAAAAAAAGGAGGAAGAAAACACTCAAGCCAACAACACTTATATCCCATACACTTACAGTCAACAACAATTATCAACCTATCACCGACCCAAACTGATATGCATTGATTGTGGCAAGAAATTGTCGTCAATGGGTGTATGCTGTGGCAATGATGAGGAATATTCAATGACAACTAAATTCTATTGCTGCCCATGCATCCTAGAATGTTTTGGAAGACCAAAACGAGTAGAAAAATAGGATAATACACCATGTCTAGCTTGTGGAGAGACTCTCTTAGTTGAAAAAATATGGAACAACATTCCTGGATGTAGAGGAGCATGTGATGAAACATGCCAGTATACCATTTTAATAAATGATTGGATATGTAAAAAAACTCCCATCGACAATGCTTGAAAAAGAGCATTGTGACATTTGGAGGTATTCGCATGACGAACATAAAATCTGGAGAATGGCCAGTGCCATAGCAGAAGATGCGACAATTAGTGAACTACTGAAAATCAAAAACAACCCACTTACTCTTTCTAAACCCGAGTACATTGTGACTTTTGACATTTTCAATAATGTTGAAGATGATTCCGAGCAATTCCACGAACACTACCAGAATCTGGCACCCATGAGAAAGAAGCAAGAACAACGGCTAGCACAGTTGAATACAAAGCTGTGTTGCTATTGCCTAATTCCCAGTGACTTCAAATATTGTGACAATTGTGACCTTATCTACAATCCACTACTATGTATAATATATACCATCCCAGAGAAAATTGAACCAATCAGCAACTGCACATCAAAATTGGAATTGATTTTCAATCCTGATTCAAACTCTGACAACGACAATGACAAAAACACCAGTTCCAGTTCAGTTCAATATGGCAACAAAAAAAACTCAGATTCAAACTCAGATTCAAATTATGAACAATGTATTGTGCTTTTTGATCTCGCCAAGGAACAGGAACTGAAATGGTTCAGTAATAACAATAAAGATATTATGTCAGAACATGTGCACAATACTGATGCAGAATTTGATCTGAGATATCTGGAAACAGAACCCATCAAATTGGAACCACATACGCACATTTGCATTGATTTGAAAATAGCACTGGAAATTCCAGCAACAACAATGATTCAATTAGCATCTAGGAGTAGTTTAGCAAAAAAAAGAATTAATATAAGAGGAGGAATAATTGACATGGGATATATAGAAAATATCATCGCTATGCTACAAAATGACTCAGATAAGGCCTATATAATAGAGCCCAACAAAAAGATAGCACAGGCAATATTTCTGTCTCTGATTAGAGTAGCTCAGTTAATATCAGTGAGAAAGAGGAAGGAATTAGAAATAACAGTAAGAGGAATACAGGGATTCGGATTAACAGGTAGAGAAGATGTACCAGTCAATATGGCAGAAGAAAAAATTGTTGACCAAGGGAAAATTATCTCAATAGGTCAAAACATTTCCATTCCACCATATAGCCAGTACATAATAGAAATAAAGTGGGAGATAAAAGAACAGAATCAGATTTTTGAAGCAGAACTAACCCTTTGTAAATCAGGAGAGATTGGACTCATCAATCTCCATATACCAGCCAAAGATTACAGCCACATCAAAATTTCCATCTACAATAACACAGGAAATGTCATAGTAATACCAGCCAGAACCATCATTGAATATTTAAGCATTGAAATAGAGGATCAACCACCAAGCACCATTCTGGACTTTCTATAGCTTTGTGAATATGTCAATATCACATCACAAATAATATACAGACAAAGCAAATATTATTTGCTTCAATCAGAACAATTGGAACAAATGAACATAAGAAACTTAGATCTACTCCAATGTATGCAGCTCAAGATGTTGCTCAACAATTTCAATGACATTTTTGCCAGTGAAAACAAGTTTGGCCAAACTGACATCATCTAGCATCAGATCAAGACTGGAGATGCAATGTCAATTAAACAAAGAGCATACAGAGTACCACCAGCTAGCCACAAGATTATTCATTAAGAAATAAACCAAATGCTTGACAATGGACTAATTCAGCCATCAATAAGCCCATAGTATTCACCAGTGGTACTCGTCTGAAAAAAGAATGGGAAAATTTGCTTTTGTGTGGATTATAGAAAACTCAATGGAGTAACTTATGGAGATAGCTACCCCACTCCACGGATCTAAGAATTATTCGATGCTTTCGGTGGAAACAAATGGTTTTCAACATTAGACCTGGACAGTGGTTACTGGCAAGTAGCCATGGATCCAGTCAACAAAGAGAAAACAGCATTCACCACAAGAGAAGAGAATTTCGAATTTCAAGTAATGCCATTCGGCTTAACCAATGCCTCAGTGACTTTCCAACAGCTAATGGAAATCATTTATACTGGTTTATTGTGGAAATCAGTAGTTGTATACTTGGACAACACCAATGTATTCTCAAAAACATTTGATGATTATTTTCATCATCTTGAACAAGTGTTCGAAAGGCTAAGAAGAGCAGAACTAAAGTTAAATGCAACAAAGTGCTTCTTTGGCAAGACAGAACTAAAATTCTTGGGACACATAATCAGCAAAGATGGCATCAAAATGAATCCAGAGAAAATAGAAATAGTAAAGAACTTTCCAGTACTGACCAATATAACAGAACTGAAATCATTCTTGGGATTTGCCAGCTATTATTGACGTTTTATTAAGAACTTTTCCAAGATAGCATGGCCATTCAACCAACTGCAAACCAAGAATACAAAATATGAATAGACAGAAAGTTAACAAGAAGCTTTTGATATTCTGAAAAGAAAATTTATTCAAGCTCCAGTACTAATCTATTCAGATTACAGCAAACTATTCATCATCACCACTAATGCATTCGGCCAAGCATTGGAAGCAGTACTATCTCAGAGAGGACCAGATGGCAGAAAACATCCAGTAGCATATGCCAGCCGAGGTTTAACACCAGCCGAAAAGAACTATGGAACACCAGAACAAGAACACTTATTGATATACTGGGCAGTCATAAAGTGAAACAAATACTTGAGCCAAAAATTTAATATATACACGGATCATAAAAGATTAACATTACTTCAAAAGCAAGAATATGATGATGACCACCAATCCAGATGGAAAATAGCACTCTCACAATATACTTATACTATACACTATAAGAAAGGAAAAGACAACGGAAATGCTAATGGTTTGTTGCAAATAAGACAAATCTAAGAACATTTTGAACCCAAAAATATAACAAAACCAGAACAATACCAACGAAAAATATAATAAAAGATGAACATACAAAAATATCAACAACTTCAACATTATATAAACACTCAACAGTTCAAGAAGAATTTATCTCAAATGGAATGAAAGAGTATCAAACAACAATCAAAATATTTTATTACTCACCAAAATATACTTTATTGGAAAAATAGAAAAGATTCAGATCAACCAACCAGAGTAATTACAGAGCCAGAAAAAGAGACAATATTATTCAACATGCACTCAAATCCAACAGCAGGACATTTTTACAAAGAAGCAACCATAGAAAGAACCAGAAAAAAATACTATTGGCCATCGATGTATCCAGACATCATTCAATATGTTCAAAATTGTGATGCTTGTCAGTGAAGAGAAGAAACAAGACTCAGTGAACCATTAAGACCAATCAAAGTGGAACAACCATTCGACTGTATTGGAATTGATTTAGTCAGACCATTAACAATCACCAGCAAAGGAAACAGATACATAGCAGTAGCCATGGACTATCTCACTAAATGGTCAGAGGTAAAAGCAATTCAAAGAGCGGATGTAGAATCTGTTGCTAAATTCATTCATCAGGATTTGATTTGTCAACATGGATGTCCAAAAGAATTATTATTAGACCAAGGAACTCATTTTGTGAACAGAATATTTACAGAATTGAGCCAAAAATTCGGAATTAAGAGACCAGTATCATCACCATACCATCCACAAACCAACGGATTAGTTGAAAGATTCAACAGAACATTGTGTGAGGCAATAGCTAAGCTCAGCCAAGAAAACCAGAACGATTGGGATTTGTTGATACCATCAGTACTATTTGCTTATTGGACAATGAAGCAAGATACTACACAAGCAACACTATTTAAATTAGTATATGGTAGAACAGCAACACTACCAGTAGAAATAGAAGTCAGCACATATCCAACCGAACCAATAACAGAAGAGAATTTCAAAAACACATTGTTAAGAAAAACATATAACTTAATGGAAACATTAGAAAACAAATAACGAAGAACAGCTGATAACATACAAAGATTACAAGAAAAACAAAAAAAAAGACATGATAACCAACTACCAGATAAACCAGTTGAATTCAGGATTGGAGACAAAGTACTACTACATCATACCAAAGTGGAAAAACAATAAAGTGGAAAATTTGACTTTAAATGAGACAAATTATTTCACATAAAAGAAATTCTAGAAAATGAAGCTTACAAATTAAGATTGAATAACAAAATCTTGACCAAAGCAGCACATGGAGATTGACTGAAACCATACCACCAGATAACATCATCATTCACCAGTAATATTCCACAATTAGGAGTACAGAGAATACTAGTCCAACCAAATAAGATTCCACAAGATCTGGAACCAATCATTATCATTGACAACAACACATCTAATTGATCAATAAAAAAATATATAAAAACATGGTCAATGTGACAGAAGAGATCAAAAAAAATGGAAATTACGGACAATATCCATTCATTAGCCCAACAAATTTTTCAATTAATCCAACACCAGAAGATGAAAATTACAATCAATCAAAAAACCATTTGTTACAAAAATATGGCAAAGCTACCACAAAACAAAGCACAAAAAAGACTTGAAAATGTTGTTGACAAGATTATAACCAAAATAAAATTGGCCATAAAAGAACAACAAATAGTCAGATTATACCAAGAACTTACCAGAGAAACTTAGACTTGGTGAACGCAACAATTTCCGAAAAACTATTGTCATTTCCACTTGGGACAACATGTAAATATCCAGAATTTGTACATTGACAAAACAAAATAGTTATTCGACACAACAATACTGAGACAACTGGAACAATTTGTGGGAAAAAACAATCTAACCACACAAGCTCAAGCCATTTACCAGTTATATATGGGATTTCAAAACTGACCAAAAATCTTACTCAATATAGCAATGAATACAGTTATGAGTAATCAATTGGGAAAAATAACCAATGCCCAATTTGAAGAACTACAAACTAAAATAACACAAATAATACTCGAAAAAGAAGTTCAAGAAATAATTCAAGAAGAAGAATTAAAGGAATTAGATTTTGACAAAGCTTAATATTAAAAGAAGAGAATAATGTTACTCATAGAATATAAAAAATATAGTATTATTAGCCAGTAGATATTAGCCAATCAGATGTAGATGTAGTAAATGTGAAATTCCAAGATTCCTCTCAGAGGAATTGCAGGATTCCAGGAATTTCAGAATTCTCCAACAAGGAATCACAGGATTCCAGAATTCCAGAATTCCTCTCATCAGGAATTGCAGGATTCCAGGAATTCCAGGATTTTTGTTGCAAGGAATTGAGGAATTGAGGAATCTCAAATATGTATATATAGCAGTAGCATTAGAAGTAGAAAAGACAGAATTGACAAGAAGAATTCTTAGCTTAATTACCACAATTCTAAAGAATAAATAATTATTCACTATATCAAATTCATTCTTCACCATCAACACTTCATGTTGATAGTAACTGATACTTAACCATACTGAAACAATAGCTCTTAATCACGACTATTAATGGGATACTAACTTGCAAATTGCTTTGGCTTATTTTCTTATTTTCTCTTTTATCTTTCTTTGATTTTGTGATGCATACTAATTAATTGAGAATTAAAAGCGCTGAGTTATTAATGTCATAGATAGTCTGGTAAAAAACCCAGAAATAAGAGTAGATTTATATATATTATCAGTTAACTTACCAAAAGGGCATAACTGCCAGAATAAATCTGGCCACCAAGCTGAGAAAGAAATTAGGAAACCACTGAACACACAAATATCATTACTATTGAATCTCTGTCTATTATACAAAGGACTCCATCAACACCTTCAGATACAACACTTTTAGAACATTATCAATGGAAATAGCTTTTGAGCACCAAGTTATGAGTGTGTTATTTGACTCAAGATTCCAAATAGTCATTTGTAACATCATCAATTCTATGATGACTGAGACTTTAAATAGTAGTTTATTTATTGTTCTTGGTGGTGACTTTAATGAAAATGATTCTGGTTGCAGTACAAACTTCAAGAAATGTCTGGATTTGGGTTTGTTTGATTCTTTACATGGTTTTTCTTTGCACAAACTTCTCACATAGTCCAATTTGGAAGGTGTTCAAAAGTGCATAGACTTTATATTAGTTAGTAATAGTCTTTGCAGCTTGTCTTTTAACCAAGAAGTTTATTGTTTGGCTGAGTTTTTTGATTCTAACCACTTGGTCATGTCAGTAGACATTGGTTTAGGAGGCTTTCTCAATTCTCAGCTTAATTTGGTACACAGACAAATCATGAAAAAGAAATGGAAATACAAAGTTAGTGGTATTAGTAGTAAGATTTGGAAAAAGTTTGGGGATGCATCATTGACTGCTGCTTCAAAGTCAGCTGGTGATTTTGAATACCACACCACTAAAAGTGATATCAATGGGATGTGGAAACTCCTCTGTCAAATGGTGCATTCTGCAACAGAAGCTGCTCTCATAAAAACACGGTCCAGTAATTGTGGATTGGTCAAGACTATAGCATCTTCTACAAGCTAGAACTCTTAATGACAAAAATTTTGAATGCATACAAATCAGAAAATCTGAAAAAATTTTAGGCTCTAGTTAATAAATGGATTGACTTGAACTTTGACCAAACTGTAGAGTTCAAGAGTTCTTTGGGCAATAGTCATGACAGAGTGTTGGTTGAATAATTGCTAGCATGTTTTAAGAAATTATATAGGTCTCACAAGTATTTGGAATCTAAGGCTACTAAGGATTCACAGATCTGGGCAGCCATTGATAAGTGCATGGAAGCTTTTATAAACAACAAAGATCAAATGATCAGAAGTGTGTTGGAAAAGCCTTTCAGAAAAGTCACTTTGGATCATCTGGTTGATAATGGAGATTTGGTCTTAGAACCTGATTTAGTCAAGGGCAGGGTGGATTGAATTATGGAAAATTGAACCAGGGAATGTGCAGTCAAATCTTCTGTGCTTTTCTGTTGGCAAGTACAATTTTCTCCTTTCAATCATGTCAATGATGATGTGTTTTCTGGCATGATGAAGCAAATAGATTTTGATGAGTTTTCATTGGTGGTCAAGAATCTTTCTAATGGAAAAGCTGCTGGTTTGTCTGATATCTCTAATGAGATGTGAAGACACTGTGATAAGTCTGTTCTGGTCCTTTTTTTGTGTCTGCTCAACTTGTGCTTAGTATGTGAATCTGTTCCAGATGCCTGAAGAGAAGCCTAAGTATCTATAATTCCGAAACTTTATGAGTGGAAAGGAGTCCTAACAAACACCAGACCTATTGCTTTCATTGAAACCTCTAAGAAAATTTTTTTAAAGATTCTATTTGATTGCATTTCAAGGGCCTGCAGCATACACAACATTCTGCATGGAGACAATTTTTTGGTGTTGAAAAGCATTTTTACATAGTCTCCTATCTTTGTTGTAGGATTTGTTGTAAAAGATGCTCTGGAAAAAGACAGGGAACTCTGGTTGGTGCTTCAAAATATGCACAAAGCTTATAATTCAGTAGACTAGTTGCATTTGAGAAGTAGTCTGGAGAGAATCAAAATATGTGAGAAGTTTGTCAAGTTTTTTGGTAATATTCACAATGGCCACATAAATAGAGTCATGACCAACTTTGGTTTATCCAAAGGTTACAAAGTTCATGATAGTCTGGACCAAGGAGAAGTTTTTTCTCCTTTTTTGTGGAGAATTTTTTATGATTCTTTGTTGTGCAAAATGAAAAAGCATGAGTCATTTTTTGGGTATTGGATTGATTCCAAATTTGTGGCCAGAATGAGCAAAATTAAATCGAACACTGGTTTGACTTCTTATTTGGCTGCTGGTGCTTTCGTGGATAACACCATTTGAATTGGTAATTGTCACACAATGACACAGAATATTTTAGACATTGCTAGTAAGTTCTTTGAATTAATGGATATAACAATTAACATAGAGAAGACAGTAGCCATTCCTATTAACCCAAGGGCTAGCAACACCTTCTTGAATGTGAGCAGATCTCCAATTTCAATTACAAAGGCTGGCAAAGCTCATCAGTATCTAGGTATTTTTCTGTTAACTAAAGGTCTTTCTGGTCCAAGTTTGAAAAAGGCAAATTCAGATGTCAAGTTTTTCTTGTCCATGGTTTTGTGCAAAGCTATTATGGACAAGCAATTTTCTTATTTGGTATTAGCTGTTTTACAGCCCATAGTAAGATATAGAACTCAATTTAGCTTCGTTGTTATGGTTTAAGAATTTAGCAAAAAGAATCATAAAAATAATACAAACTATTCAATCATAATATAGCACAGTAATGATCTTAGAAAGGTAATGATTAACATAGTAGCAAACACCATCTCGCAATAGTGGCAAGCACCAGTTCACAATAGCAGCCAACACCAACTGGTGATAGCAGCAAACACCAGATTGAAATATCAAAAAGAAAGTATTACAATGTGTTTTCTCGTAGAACTACAAACATGTATATATACAGTAGTTTTAATATTGGGAAATAATTAATCAAGTAATAAAAATCATAACTTATCAAGCAATAGATCCAATTTTATCCAACAAACTCCACTTTAAATCATATTTTCAAATTAAATATCCCAAGAAACTTTTAAAATCAAAAAGAAATGAAAAAAATATTTAAAACTGAACTATTACAATCCAAAGTATTAAGAAACTTACTTGTATTAATTATTGAATGAAACTATTATTCATCAACTGAATCTCTTGGAAGAATAATCCTTGATCAAGATTATTCACGTTGTTACTAATTGATAAAAGCTTTATTGTGAGAATTAGAAAAGCGCTAAAAGACCATTAACATTCTGTGTTTCTAGATTAGAGAAACACATCAGGCAATTGCAAGGATAGCCTCAGAGAAGACCCCAGACAGTGGGTAAATTTCAGTTCAGCCTCTGAGAAGAAGTACATAAACACACACAACAATCAAAAATTAAAGAATAACTTACATCACAACAGTAAAAAGAAAGCCTTCAATATAACAGTGACATTATCACACAAATAGAATTGAGGAACTCACAAAAGACTGATTGCAATTAAAGTGGGATATCAGCAATTAAATATAACAAAAAAACCATCCCGTAACATTTGGTGAACCCTACGAAGAAAGAAAATCAAAAAGAAAATAATAATTAGCAATAATTCATTGCTAAAAAGGAAGAGACAAAAGTGGTGACAAAAACCCCTAATCTTACTGTTCTTGAATTCTGCCGTGCTATTTACACACAAAATCAAAGTGATCTTGGATTACCAGAAGGGTGTTGTCCAGCAGAATCTGCTCTTATTTATTATATAAATGCCAGAATAAATTATCATATAAGAAAAGAAGAAGAACCACATGACGCAAAACTTAGATTGTATAGAGAATTATCACAATACACTACAAAAAAAGTAACAGTAATAGCTGCAACTATTGTCAAAATCCATCGAGAAATTGAGCAATACGCCAATGAAAATTTTCCAATATCCACAGGAAACACTAGGGAACGTGCCAACAAAACCAAAGAAAATTTAGAAACTAATCAGAAAAGTAACCAGCAAAAACTAGGAACACCAGCTCAAACACCAAAGAAAACTGTCACTCAATCAATAAAAAAACAACGTATTTATTCACCAGAAGATAAATCATACCATTTTTCACCAGAAAATAAAATACAAATTCCATTAGGAGCTGCATCATCATCAACATTAACTCCACAAATGCCAAGAACTCCTAGTTATACTGATAAAATTAAACAATGTAACTGGGAAGACATACCAATTACAGGAGGATATTCATCACTATTCCAAAACCCTCTTTTTCAGCCAAAATTTAGAACGGGGTTTGCAAACCGTGAAGAGGAGTCTGAATCGGAATCCGAAAAAGAGACCAGCGAAAAAACAATCACAAGACCAGTCACTGAAACAAGCAGCCAGTCCAGAAACCAAGAAACTCGTAATCAAGAGAAAGAACTGGATATAAAGGAAGCCACTTTTAGAAACACTCAAGGAAATATCATTCCACTTCCTCTTAGACCAATAAACCCACCAGCAGAAAACGGCAATGAAATGACCACACCATACATTACAAGACTAACAGATTTCTCAGGAGAGAAAGAAGAAACAGATGTGCACACATGGCTCAGAGAAGCACAAAAAGCCATCCAGGCAAATAACTGGAACGACCAAAGAGCAATTCAAACATTACCTTTCTTCCTGAAAGGCACAGCCGACTTGTGGTATCAAAGCCTGGAAACAAAACCCACGAGCTTCGCCAAATTTAAAAATGCACTTCTGGAGTATTTTAGTGATCCAAACGCCGTAATCCAACTACAGAACGAATTCAATACTATCAAGCAAAATACTGGTGAAACTGTTATCCAATACCTTGCTCGATTCAATTGAATTCGCCGTCAGATTGAAGTGATTGAACAAGGATACTACACTGATCCTCAGGTTTTAAATCAGTTTATTAGAGGATTAAAAAGCAGCATTTTAGGAAGAGTACGCTCTGCCCACCCTAATTCCTTACCAGAAGCCGTTACGCTCACCAGAGCCCTTGAATCGGCTGAGAAAGAAGCTAACCATAGTTAAATGGTTAACATGGTAATGGAGGAAAATAAGACAGAAACATTAGAGAAAAGAGTAACGCGATTAGGGAAGGAACTCTTTAAGAAAATAGAAAGTTACCTCATCCCAGATCCGAGAAAAAATACATACCAACCACCCCAAAGACGCAGCCAGGAAGTCAGCAACAGTCAAAATAATCGCTCATCGCACCAGAAATTCAGAACAGAAATGTGCGCCTGCCATTTTTGCAAATGTGTAGGACATTTGATTAGTCAATGTCAAATGCGAATGATGCAGGAAGCATGCGAAAATAATTACTACGCGCCACCCCAAATGCCTAGAAACCAGTACACGCCAATACTATGCCAATATCCCACCACATATTAAAATCAAGGAGCTTACCAGCAACAGCCCATGATAGCCAACCCAAATTGGCGTCCCGAGGCCTGAAATCAGCCCATGTGGAACCAGAACACGTTGGTCCAGAGGAATCCAAACCGTGCTGGAACCAATCAGCAAACCAATCCAAACTACCAAAATTATCAACAAACTTATCTTAATATACCAGAAAATCTGATCATCCGAAACAATAATGGTAGAAACATAAACAGAACCAAGAATTCCTTCAAATTGAGCCAGACAATACCACCAGCAGTTGCCACCAAAGATAGCAGCCTCGCAGCTATTTTTCCTTTTGAATTAGAGGAAAATGAGGCTATGTTCAGTGGAGCAGCATTGGACAAAAAATGCCCAATCACTGCTATATATACGGAAGCCACTGTAAACAATACTCCAATCAAACTTATCTTAGACAGCGGATCCGCTGGAAGCATCATAACGCTTCAACTAGTAAACCAACTGGGTTTCAAAGTTGATCGTGCTGCAACGTCCCAAATTATAACAGCTGATGGAAGTACAAAGCTGCCTCATGGCGAAATTGACTCATTCTCTTTCGAAATTAATGGCATAGTAATACCTACAAAAGTATTAGTAATGGACGCTACACAATATCAAGCGTTAGTAGAGAATGACTGGCTAACAAAAGCCAACGCCACTCTAGACTGGACCACCCAAGAGCTTCTGATCAATTATAATGGCCACCAGGCCAAAATTCCAGCCACCTGTGGCCACTTCTAAAAACCCAGCGCCAACCAAAGACCTACCTTCAAATTTGAAGAAAATCCAACACTACCAGCCATCGAAATCTATTAGCTCTCTTGGGCTAATGACCAAAGAACAGGACTACCAGCCATACCAATGTGGACCAGCGAAGAAAGATCTGAATGGAACCAGGTAAGTTCACAAAGAAACCACTAGCAACACAGACCAAAGCTAGAATGCTCGGTTTGCAAGAAGAAACTCTCATCTATGACTACGTGCAGTGCACCAGACAAAGACCCAAGAAACCCCACCCACTACTATTATAACTGTTGTAACAAAGAAAAATATAGTTACCCAGAAAGACACAGAAAATGGGATGAAGAACCATGTCTCACTTGTGGAGAACTGTTACCAAGAGGGTACAACTGGAACGACTTACTAGACAGAGGAGAAACGTGTGACGCAACTTGCCAATACACGATCCTCATCTGTGACTGGGTAAGAGGAGGAACGCCATTCGAAGCAGTGTTCAACAGAGCGTTAAAAAGACTACAGCACTACCCACACAACAAGGACAAGTTGTATAACACCGCACAAGCCAAAGTAAGAGGAGGAACCGCTGAAGAAATACGACGTTGGAAAGAGTCAGCCAAAGTAGCCGATAAAGTCGCCAGCTACAACATGTTTGACCCAGTGGACGAATTCCAGGACTATTACCAACAACTATGACTCACTCGACAAGAGCAAGAACAATACCTCGCCTAAATCAACACTTACTTCTGCAAAAACTGTCTCATTCCATGCCAAAATCAGTGCTGTGAAGAGTGTCAAGACAAAAAGAACTTAGAAAGAAAAATGGAAATTGAGAATCAGCAGTCTCAAAATCAATCAATAAATCAACAAGACTTATCTGACGGTCCCGAGTCAGAAAAATTTGTAGCCTATACTGACCTAGAACAGGTGACCGACATCCGATACTTTGACAATGGGCACTTAGGAATAATACCCGAAAGAGCCCATCCAACCGACACCAGATTTGATCTACATTATCCAGAAGACCAATCCACAATGTTACCACCCAGGAGCATCACCAAAATCAACCTAAAAATAGTGGTTGAAATTCCGCCAGGAATAATGGTTCAAATAGCATTACAATCAAGTCTTGCGAAAAAAAGAATAAGTGTTCAAGGAGGAGTAATTGACTCCGGATACACTGGAAATTTGATGGTTTTGCTACAGAACAATTCAGAAAAGCCTTATACCATTAAATCTAAGGAAAAGATTGTACAAGCAATTTTCCTACCATTGGTAAAAATTGGGAAATTTGTGCCAGTGGAAAATCATGAGGAATTGTCACAAACAACGAGAGAAACTTTTGGTTTCGGATCAACAGGAAAAGGAATTGAAGTGAATTTCACTGAAACAATAGAGGAAAAAGGCGAAGTAATTAAAAATAAGTGGTCCATCATGCTCCTACCATATGGAAAATCAGAAATAAGAATAAAAAAAACAATTAAAGAAAAAGACCTAATATTTGAGCCCTACCCAGAAACTTGCCAACAGTTTCTTATAGGACTTACTAACCTTTTTATTCCAGCTGATAAAGCTCAATGGATAAAAATTCCTATTGCAAACACCACAGAAGAACCCGTCTACATTCTGGAAGATACCATCATTGGATACCTCGGAACAGAGCTAGAAAATGCATCAACACCACAAAAAATTCTAAATTTCCCAGAAATTGCCCTCTACTGTGAACTCACTT
>JAAOMT010000176.1:502943-534098 GCA_016748015.1 Geosiphon pyriformis | reverse complement strand
AAAAAAGAACGGAAAAATTAGATTTTGCGTCGACTATCACAAACTAAACAGCAAAACAACCAAAGACTCATACCCAATACTGTTAATTGACAAAATTTTCGACATTTTTGGAGGAGCAAAATGGTTTTCTATACTGGACTTGACCAGTGGGTACTGGCAAGTGGAAATGGACCCAAAGGACAGGCATAAAACAGCATTCACAACACAAAATGGCAATTATGAGTTCAATGTAATGCCATTTGGATTAACAAACGCTCCCGCAACATTCCAAAGACTAATGGACGTAATTTACTCTGGAATCCTGTGGCAATTCATTGTTGTCTACTTGGATGATACAAATGTTTTCTTGTTAAAATTCACGGATTATCTCCAACATTTACAACAAGTTTTTGAGAGATTAAGACACGCTGAACTTAAACTAAATCTAGAAAAATGTTTCTTTGGGAAAAATGAGCTAGCATTTTTAGGACACATAGTTGGAAAAGATGGAATAAAACCAGATCCATCAAAAATAGACAAAGTGAAAAATTTTCCAGTACCTCAAAACGTTTTAGAAGTTAGAAGCTTTTTAGGACTCGCATCTTACTACCGCCGCTTTGTAGAAAACTTTTCAAACATTGCCAAACCCCTTAATTACCTACTATCTAAAAATGTGAAGTTTGAATAGACTAAAGCACAACAAAAAGCTTTTGAGTACCTTAGACAAAAGCTCATTGAATCACCAATAATGATCTATCCGAATTTCAACAAGAAATTCAGTTTGGCCACAGATGCCTCTGGAACTGGACTTGGAGCCATTCTGTCACAAAAAGATGATAATGGAAGAGAACGTGTAATCGCTTATGCCAGCAGAAGTCTCAGTATGGCAGAACAAAACTACGCAACACATGAACTTGAATGCTTAGCAATAGTCTGGAGTTGTGTTCACTTTGACACATATTTATGGTACCAACCCTTTGAGATTACGACAGATTATAGAGGTCTGGTCTGGTTAAATAACAAGAAAGTGCTAAAAGAAAAATACGCCAGATGGTCACAAACATTAGCACCATATGATTATATTATCAAATACAAAAAAGGTACCAAAAATGCTAATGCCGACTGTTTGTCAAGAATGAGACACACATAAAAATTACCAACCCACCTGCCACAACAACAATAAACAACCACCTTTACAAAAACCTCAGCCAATACTTGGAAACACTACAAATAGATGAAGAAATGCCAGATGTGTATAAGAGACAGGATTACCACAGATCATAGAGGTCTGGTCTGGTTAAATAACAAGAAAGTGCTAAAAGAAAAATACGCCAGATGGTCACAAACATTAGCACCATATGATTATATTATCAAATACAAAAAAGGTACCAAAAATGCTAATGCCGACTGTTTGTCAAGAATGAGACACACATAAAAATTACCAACCCACCTGCCACAACAACAATAAACAACCACCTTTACAAAAACCTCAGCCAATACTTGGAAACACTACAAATAGATGAAGAAATGCCAGTAAAAGAGCTAATTAAGCTCCAAAAATTAGCAAAACACTATTTTATCCAAAATCACATACTTTATTACCAGAATTGACAAAATCCAGATAATTTATTAAGAGTTATAACCATGGATGAAAAAGAAACTATCTTATTTAACATGCACTCAGATATTCATTTAGGCCACTTTGGAAAAACAGCAACCATCCAACGTGTAACTAGCCATTACTATTGGCCAAAAATGAGTTCAGACAGAATCCAATACATAAAAAATTGTGACCCATGCCAACAAAGAGGAGGAGCAAAAACAACGGAATTATTAAGACCAATAAAAGTTGAACAGCCATTTGACAGAATTGGAATTAATTTAGTTGGACTCTTACCAATAACAACAAGAAACAACCATTATATTGCAGTAGCCATGGACTATCTCACCAAATGGCCAGAAGCTAGAGCTATTAAAACAGCTGATGCTATTTCCATAGTTCAATTTGTACATGAAAACTTAATTTACCAACATGGATGTCCACAAGAATTGCTATCAGATTAGAGCACACACTTTGTAAACAGCACCTTAAAAGAACTTAGCCAAAAATTTGGAATCAAACGACCACTGTCATCACCATACTACCCTCAAACAAATAGATTAGTTGAAAGATTTAATCACACATTATGCGAATCACTGGCGAAAATTAGTAACAAACATGAAAAAAAATGGGATTTGTTCATACCAGCAGTACTACTAGCATATAGAACAGTAAAACAAGATACTACACAATTCACACTGTTTGAACTAGTTTATAGAAGAAAAGCCACATTACCAGTTGAACTTACTATCCCAACTTATCCAAGTGACACTATCACGGAAGCAACATTCTAGGAAACACTACTTAGAAGAACATACGAATTAATGGGAACTTTAGAAAACAAAAGAAGAAAAGCAGCACAAAATATTGAACAATCACAAGAACAATCACAAGAACAACAAAAAGTGAGACATGATAACCAGTTACCAGATAATATAATTAGCTACAAAATTGGAGATAAAGTATTGTTGCATCATACAAAAATGGAAAAACAGTGGAGTGGAAAATTTGATCACAAGTGGAATAGACCATTTTATATTCACGAAATACTTGGAAATGGAGCATACAAGCTAAGACTAGATGATAAAATATTAAGAAAAGCAGCACATGGTAACCGGCTGAAATTCTATTACAGTAAACCAGTAATAACAACAAAAACACCCAGAATTGGAACACAATTACCTTTAATTCTACCAGAACAAATTCCACGAGATTTAGAACCAATAGTTTTAATTGAACATTATTCAAAAAGATAATTAATCTTAGATCACGGCAAAAATGATTTAACAACCATAAAAACGCATGCAAAAGATTCCAAAATAGCAGTCAAAATTAAAACAATAATACTTATTCTAGAAAACATCAACAATATAACTCAACAATTAGTTGAAAGCTTACAACAATTAAAATCCGATCTGGAAATCACAGTTAATAGCTCCAAGATAACATACATAAAAAGAACAATAGAAAATCCAAAAACAAGAAAAGAACATAATTTCGAACCATATAATATTGCCAAATATAACAACAAATTTATTAGCAAAGTTATTGAAAAATTAAAGATAGCATTGGGCAATACATTAATAATCAAAGAAATAAAAATAAGTGAATTAACACCAGACACATTTAGCAACTTGAAAACAAAATTTCCAATTAATTACTGTTATTATCAACTAGGAAAGCACTTGAACATACAAACATTATACTCAAAAGACTCAACTAGAGTGTTTGACAAAACAACTATCCAACTATTAGAACCTTTTATTGGAAAAACCAACACTACATTCCATTCAAAAACAGTTTACAGAATTTTCAAAGCATTTGAAAACTGTCACAAATTATTGTTGGACCCAACCATGAACATAATAACAACCAACAATATTGGACGACTTACCAACTCGCAATTTCAAGAATTACAACAACAAATTAATAACACAGTATTGAACCACTATAGTAACTTAGAATTTAATGAAAAAATTAACTTTGATTTTAATGGAGCTCAATCTTGAAAGAAGGGGATAATGTTACAGTTTAAGAATTTAGCAAAAAGAATCATAAAAATAATACAAACTATTCAATCATAATATAGCACAGTAATGATCTTAGAAAGGTAATGATTAACATAGTAGCAAATACCATCTCACAATAGTGGCAAGCACCAGTTCACAATAGCAGCCAACACCAACTGGTGATAGCAGCAAACACCAGGTTGAAATATCAAAAAGAAAGTATTACAATGTGTTTTCTCATAGAACTACAAACATGTATATATACAGTAGTTTTAATATTGGGAAATAATTAATCAAGTAATAAAAATCATAACTTATCAAGCAATAGATCCAATTTTATTCAACAAACTCCACTTTAAATCATACTTTCAAATTAAATATCCCAAAAAACTTTTAAAATCAAAAAGAAATGAAAAAAAATATTTAAAACTGAACTATCACAACCCAAAGTATTAAGAAACTTACTTGTATTAATTATTGAATGAAACTATTATTTATCAACTGAATCCCTTGGAAGAATAATCCTTGATTAAGATTATTCACGTTGTTACTAATTGATAAAAGCTTTATTGTAAGAATTAGAAAAGCGCTAAAAGACCATTAACATTCTGTGTTTTTAGATTAGAGAAACACATCAGACAATTGCAAGAATAGCCTCAGAGAAGACCCCAAACAGTGGGTAGATTTTAGTTCAGCCTCTGAGAAGAAGTACATAAACACACACAACAATCAAGAATCAAAGAATAACTTACATCACAACAGTAAAAAGAAAGCCTTCAGTATAACAGTGACATTATCACACAAATAGAATTGAGGAACTCACGAAAGACTGATTGCAATTGAAATGGGATATCAGCAATTAAATATAACAAGAAAACCATTCCGTAACATTGTCAATAGAAGCACATGTGAGAAATAAAACCATATGATTAGAAAGAGATTGAAATCTTAAGCCAGTTTGCCTAGAGACTTTTCTAATGAGACAGTGCATTATCTTTCTTTTTACAATTTGAAGCTCTTTGAACAAGTTCAGACAGAAGCAAAAGTCTCATTAGTGTTACAGTTTGCTAATGATAGTAGGTTAATGGGTCAACTTTTTAAGCACAGGTCAATGGATTTGCAGGTTTTGGGCTGGGTTCCTCAGAACTTTTTTCAATTTCCTGTTAAACTGATGGTCAATCCAATGAACAATTTTCTGGCTGGTGTTACTAAAGTTTTTTTGTGTAATAAGATCTCTTTAGCTAATAGTTTGCCCAATGTTTTTCGTCTTAAATGAGGTTTTTCCGTTCTGGATATTTTGGGCCAGGCAATGTATCTCCAGATTTACAAATCACTGAAGTGTTTTGAGATCATTTTTGCAGACCAGTTGTTGAACAGTCATGGAGAGTGTTTTATTTGGAAGAATTTTTGCCATTAGAAACAATTGGATCCCAGAAATCCAGTTCTTATATGGTTTATACTGGTTTCAGATTTTGTCAAGAGTAGTGATTTGGTTAAAGATTCTTTTTCTGTTTTTGAGTCCCCTTCCAAGTTGGATGTTTCTAATATAGAACACTTTGGTTTTGTTTGTTCTAGTTTAAAAGATGCTTCTTTGCCAGTGATCTCAGTTTATACTAATGGTTTTGTTAAAAACTTTGGTATCTCTGATGCTGTTAAAAGAACTGCCACTTATTTTTCTGATCTAGGTTTGCATGTAAGTATGGAGATCCATGGTTTGCTGTCATCTACCCTAGCTAAAATACAGACTGTTGTACTGGTTCTTAAGTGCATTCCGGCTTCCTTGAATGTTATGGTTTTCTCTAACAGTCAGGCTTTCTTAGATGCTTGTCAGACTGAATTGAGGTTGGTGGCTCCAGATTTTTGCAATAGGTGCTAGATAGAACACTGTCATATTAGCAATTTGGTCAAACATAAGAACATTTCTGTCATCTGGACAAAGGTAAAAAGTTACTCTGGTGTATTAGGCAATGAGTGCGCTGATTGTTTGGCTAATCTAGCCACATCCTCAGGACTTGTTCTTTCAGCAAACATCAAAGAAAATTTCTTAATGGCAGATGGTAAGGTGATTTCTGGGAATGCACGCCGCTTCATTAAATTAACAAATAATACTATTAGATGTTTTCAATAGAAATTTAGATTTGGTTCAAGCATTGTGGATCTTTCACGGGTCAGGAACATAAATTGAATTTGTACTGCCTCAGTCTGGCACCCTGATTCTCACATGTCTGCAAATTATACAAGCAGAACCACTGCCAGTTTGTGCACATATTTAATGAAAGCTTTACACAGGAGGCTGCCTGTAGCTATTAGAAAGTACTTGTATAATTGAAATTATCCTAGTGTATTATGTATATATTGCAGGGATGTGGATTTTTCAGATCATAGTTTTGTTTGTCACTTGGACTTTTTGACATGTCAGAGCTTGTTAGGTGAGCATTTCTCTCATTGGAAATCTCTTATTGGGGCAACCTTGTTGTTATCTGTGGTTTTGCAGTCTCTGGTTTCTTTTGTTTCTAATAATGGTCTCTACACAACTTTGTGCAAGGATCTTGTATTTGAAGATTGGTTGACAGATGCTAAAACATCTTTTGCAGATACTAAGCTCACAATATCTAATTTGGTCAAGTTTGTTCAGAGTGTGATTGTTGGCCATAGAAAGCAAATTTGGATGCCTAATTCAAAACTTTGAGCTGAAATGAAGTGTCATGAGTTATTGTGTGCAGATGGGTCTTTATATAATATTATTTAGAGTCTTTCTGCTAAGGTTTCAGGTAGTGTTGCTTATTTACTAGAAATTAAGAGGGGTCATGCAATCAACTTTGGTCTAAGTATTGGCCGTTTGTTTTTCACTGGTGCTGTTGGTGAAGTTACAGTAAATATAGTTACATAGTGTAGCCTTGATTGGCTGAGTGACTGGTTACATGTAGCAAGAGCATAAATCATATTTAATTTAGAACTTTAGATAGTTGTATTGTATTAGATAGTGATTGGACTTCACTCATAAAATTAATAAAAAAAAAAAGGTTTTTTTTTCTTAATTATAAGTGTTTTGGTTTTTAAACTAATTATTTGTTTTTATATTAGTTTTATAATTGTTTTTGTTTTTGGTTTTTTAATAAGTTTTTTTTTTTATGATTTTCAAATTCTGTTTTAAATTTTGGATAAAAAAATAATTTTTGTAATTAATATTTTTTTTAATTATATTGTTTAAATTTTTTAATATAATTAAAAATTTTTGGTATTTATAAAATTAATATAAATAATAATATATTTTTAATAAAATTTGTATTTTATTTTCTGATAAAAAATGATAATATTTGTTTTTTAACAAATAATACATTGTTTTTTTTACTAATTATATAACAGTTTTTTTTGATATTTAGACAAGTATTTTTAATTTTTACTAATTTTTTGGTAACTAGTTTCTAAAAATTTTTGACTTTATTAACATAATTTTTAGAATTTTTTATAAATATTAAATAAATTTTATTAGTATATTATTCAATTTTGTAATAAATTTAAACAATATATACAGTTATTGTTATTGCTTTTTTTGTTAAATATTATAATAAATTTTATATAATTTAAGTTTTATATTATATCATTTTTTTTTATATAATAATTTATTTTAGTATTAATGTTATATATAAAAATATTTTCAATTAAATAACACTTTTTTAATAATTAAAGTTATTTTAGTATTATAAATAAAAAGCATAACAAAATTTAATAACAGTAAAATTAAAAATTTTTGTTATTACTTTGGTTTTTTTTTAGCAATAAATTATTATTAATTATTATTTTTTTGATTTTTTTTATAGAATTTATTAAATATTATAAGAGTATTTTTTTGATATATTAATTATCAATATTTTTGATTTTATTATGATTAATTTTTATAAGTTTTTTAATTTTAATAATATAAATTATTTATTAAATTAATTATCAATATTTTTGATTTTATTATGATTAATTTTTATAAGTTTTTTAATTTTAATAATATAATAATACTTATATTATAATAAAAGTTTTTTGTTAATATTATAATATAAATTATTTCTTAAATTCTAATTATTATTGTGTATTTTATATATTTTTTTTATAAGTTAATCTAAAATTTATCTATTGCTATTAAAGTTTTTTTAATATTATTTTTGTAATTGTTTAAAGTATTTTTTTAATCTAAAAACATAAAATATTAATGGTTTTTTAACATTTTTTCTAATTTTACAATAAAGTTTTTATTAATTAATAATAACATAAATAATTTTAATTAGAAATTATTTTTTCAATAGATTTAGTTAATAAATAACAGTTTTATTTAATAAATAATACTAATAGATTTTCAATATTTTTATTGTAATAATTTAAAAAAAACATTTTTTTTTTATTCCAAATTTCCAAAAAAAGAGTCAAAATTTTTAAGAAAAGTTTTTTTCTGTTTTTTTTTGTTTTTATATTTATTATTTCTTAAAAACAATTTTTTTTCTTATTAAACTGGCTGTTATTATAAGTAATATTATTGCTAAAAAGAGATTAATCAAAGTTTTGGCATTAAATTCTATTAGTAAAAACTTGGTTTAGAAACAAAAAACTTTCTTTAATAATATAAAACATTTAAATAATAAGACACATTTGGATTTTAATAGATTAAAATATATTGTTAATTAGTTTACTAAAATAGATACAAATAATAATACTTTTTTAGTAATTTTTTTAGGTTTTAATACAAACTATAAAACAAATAGTAAAAATAAAAAATGGTTAGATTTTAAAATAAATATTCTTAAGACTAAGCAAATTAATACTGGTGCTGTAATTGGTTTACTAATTGGTTCTTTTAGTTACAATATTAAAAATAATAAGGTTTTTTTTTTCTTTTTATCTTTTAATCTTTTTGAACAGAAAATAGATAAATCCCAAGATTATCAAAACTCAAGTAAAAATAACTGTTAAGAAATTTTTTGCTTTAAACATTAATTTTTTAATAATAAAAGACAAATCAATAATGACAAAAACACGTAATTAGGAAATTATTTTTATTAATTAATGATTTTAAAAGAGCCACTTTTTCAAAATTTGAAAAAATTATTAGATTTATGTTTATATTAAAAAAAAACATAAAAAAACTGTTTTATTGGCTAAAAAAAAAAACATTATAATAAACAACAATCTTAACAAACAAAAATTTTGCTTAAATTAAACTGTAATAAATAAAAATTTTTTTATAAATATGTTAAAAAAGATGATTATTATTATAGTTGCTAAATATAATTAGATAATATTAATTTAATTGCAGTTAATTAGACTATGACAGAAGACTGTAATGAAATTTACTGTATTAAGTTAAGCAGATTAATTGGCATTTAAATAATCTTTTTTAATTAAAAAAATTCAATGTATATAGCTAAAATTATAAGAGATTATAATATTTAAATATTTAAAAATTAGTTTAAAGTGCTTTTGTTTATTTTGTCTGTAAAAACAACTGTTTATAATCTTAATACTTTATTAAAAAAAAGTAATAAAAAAACTTGTATAATTAATTACTTATTTAAAACTGATAATAGAATATATTGTATTATAATTAGCTTAAATCAAAAAAAATTTTAGAATTGGCTTTTTGTATAAAATTTGTTTTTAGTAAGATAAAATTATTTTAGACCAAATTAGAATTGGTTCATTATAAAAAGAATAAGTGATTTAAACACTTAATTTTTAAATATAATGTTATTAATACAATTAGTTTTACTTTAAAAAAAGTCTATAAAAAGTTTATTTTAAATAAAGATTGCTTTTAGTTAACTCATTTTAATGCCAAAAAAAAAAATTTTTATTTTATAACTTGTAACTTTTAATAATAAATTCTGAGTGCAAATAATTTTTCTAGTTGTTATTCTAGTTAATGTTTATAATAATTTTCAAGATAATTTTTTATTTTCTGGTATTTTTTTTTTTGTTAATAAAAATCTGCTATTAAATTTAGTTATTTCTGTTAATACTTATTTGACATCTTTGAAATAGTTTATAAAACTTTTGATAAGATTAAATGTCTAGTATTTTTTACAAGTTAAATGGTTTTAACTTGAGTTTTTATGTTTTAGCAACTATTTCTTTTTTTATAACAAAGCACTAGTTTTTGTTATAAATTTAAATTCAGACTTGGTTATAAACATCTTATATAAACTGTCTTTTTTTTTATAATAGACATTTTAAAAGCTTTAGTTTTGGATATAAGTAGTTTAAAAATCTTAACCATTAAGATAAAAAGCATAAAATCAAAAATAATTGTGCTAAAGATTTTAGTTAATTTTATTTTAGTAAAGTTAAATTAGTTGTATTTTGGCTTAAATTTTTTGATATTTTTTATACTTCAATAATTAAATTTGTTTGGAAGTTTGTTATATATAATATTAAAGATATAAACAATTTAACTAAGCAGAATAATATTGTTAAATAACATAAAAAGTCTAAAAATTTAGTTTTTATTATTATTACTAAAAATTTTTGGTCTTTTTTTTTAAATGTTGTTAATATTGTTTTGTTGTTAATTTTTGATTATTAGAAATAATTAAACTTCTAATAACTAAATTTATCTTCAAATTATCTCTTATAATTTAAATAGCTAAATTTATAAATAAAATAAGTAATTTTATATCAGTTATTTATATAGTTATTTTATGATAAAAGTCAAATTTTATTCAGAAAATACTTGTTTAAAAGCTTACTAAAATATGTAGTTACTTTGTTGTAAAAGTCAATTTTTTTACAGAAATCTTGTTTATAAGCTATTTTAATGATTATAATAAAAAATATAAAAATATAAAAAAAAGAAATTTTATTAAAAAAATTATTTTCTGTTTAGACTTAAGATTATTAATAAATTACTAAAATTGGTAACTATTTAATTTTAAAATATTAATTGAAATTTAAAGAATTTTAATTTGTAAGTTAATTAAATTGAATTATAATTTTGAAATATTTGATAATTTATTAATTTATATAAAGAAACTTGTTTTAAGAAAGATAATTCTAAGATAAAATTATTATTTTTTGCTAAAATATATTTTTTTGAAGAAAAAAACTTTTCTTTTATACAATTTGTTATAATAATAAATTTTGAATTTGCATTTTTCTCTTTGTTATTATTTTAATAAACAAAAGATATATTTTGGTAAACTATAAGTTGTTTCTATAAATTACAAATTATTTTAGTGAATTATTCAATTATTTTACAAAATTTTATAAATTTGGTAAATTTTTAAATATTACAGAGTTTAAAGTATTATATAATTTGATCATCATATTTGTATTTATATAAATTGGGTTATTAATTGAATAATAATATTTGAAAATTTGATTAAATAATAAGTAATAATTAAATTAATAATAATATATGCTAATTAAAAATAAAAATTATAAAAATAATTTTATGTTAATTATTAACTAAATTTTATTAATAATATAATTTCTTTTTTAAAACTAAGCTTTATTAAAATTCAAATATTATCTATAGTATTTAGATAATAATCTAGTATTATTAAAGTAATTTGGTCTAAAAATTATTGAAATTTTAATTCTGTAAACTTGTTAATATATTGAATTTTTATTAGTTAAAATATTAAGTTTTATAGAATATTTTTGCAAGTATTAAATAAGTTGTAAAGTTTAAAAGCTGTTTTAAGTTTGTATTGTGTATTTATTGGTTCAGCTATTGTCTTAAATTTATGGTGTATTTGTTTTTATATAACTTTAGGAATAAGATTAGTAGCTTCAAGTTCTAGTTTTTATTGATACAATATTTTTCTAATTTAAAAGTATTGATAAATAAAAGTATATTTACTGCTTTTATTAAAATACAGTTAAAGTTTTTGTTATATATAACATTTAAAAAAATATTTATAGAAATAAACAATAGATTTTTTTTCAAAGCTTGTTTCAAAAATTTGGGTAAATAAAATCCAAAAACTTTTTATGTTTTTTTATAAGAATAATAATTTTGAAACTTCTTTCTCTTTTACCTTTACAAATTCCCAAAAAGTGTATTTTCTGAAAAAGAAGGCTTCTAAGGGTGTTTTTCATGGTCCTGCTGGTGACTTCTTTTCTCAGAAAAAAAAAGTTGTTCTTGGTAATATAAAACATTCTAGTGATGAAAAAAATATATCTTTGAACAAATCTGAATCTAGTGGCAGTATTTATTCTGATGTGGAGAGTCTATCTGGTGAGGATGAGGATGTTAGCATGTCTAGGACAAATGGTGGGTCTCTTTTGGGTTCAGCTGCTACTACATCCAAGACAAAGTAAGTCAATACTGGTGTTGGTTTTAGTTCTCTACTTAGCTCTCTTAACTTTCATATGGATGATGATAAAGTTGTGCTCCCTCCTTGCTTGTCTATCTCTTTAGAAAAAAAGTGGATTGACCCTAAAATTATCAAGACTCCTGTGGAAGTGTCAATTAGAAAGTTATTTGCTTTGGATATTAATTTCTCAGCTGTAGAAAGTAAATTAGCAATAGCAAAGACTTAGTTAATTAGGAAAATTTTTTCAACAGTCAATGGTTTTGGGGAGGCCACTACCCCCTCAAAATTTGAAGGGATCATCCAATCAATGTTTACATCAGAAAAAAGCATGAAGATAGTCGCATTATTGGCTAGGAAAAAAGGAATTGATGTAAACAGTGATCTTAAGAGACAAAGAATGAGGTCAGATTGGGCTGTGATAATCAAAAAAATTCCCATGAATATACCTAAAGATATGATTGTTACCACAGTATTTGAATTTGAGGAAATTGTGTCAATCAAAATTCAATTAATTGGAATGTGGCAAAAGACTATAGTGGAGTTTGTTGAAATAGACCAAGCTGATTCATTGGCATCAAAGTGGTCATTCCTGATTGGTAAAGATTCTGTGCATGTAGCCAAAGCAGTAGGGAATTGTGAGACTTGGGCATCTAGGGATCGGTTTAGAGCACTTCTGTTTACTTTATCTGTGAGAACAACTGCTCATGATTTGAACAATCTCTTAGAAAGGGCTGGTGGGAAAACATGCATCATAAACAGGTCTATGGAAATTGGTAATAGAATTCACTGTGTGGTAGTTAGTTTTGTCTCTAATGAGAATCTAGAATCTGCTTTTTACACAGAGTCTATCTTCAATGAGATGAAACTCTCTTGGGCTAGAATGGATTTGGTTCATTGTGAGAAGTGTGGGTGTTTTGGACATTCAGCTCTTGAATATGATACACCAGATGCAATCATGCAGCCATCATTTAAGAGATCATACAAAAAAAATGCTTCAGAGAAAGTTTGTTTTCAGTTTGCTAAACTGTATGAAAAAAAATGTGTTTCAATATCTCATCTTGCTGCTTTTGGTGGCAAATTTTGGACCCAAGTGGTCTCACTCTCTAAGTCTTCTGGTAGTATTCGCTCTGAATCTGGTCCTGATCTCTCTTTTTATGAACTCTTGGGTTTTGGTGGTATTTCTTCTCCTGTGTCTATAGTCTTCTCTGACTTAAATGATCATTTGGCAGTCTTGGAAAGGTTTCTGAAACTTTTGGCAGATCAGGTGTCTGAAATTATGAAGAAGTTAAGTTTTGTGGAATTGGTGCCTCTGGCATCCAAGTCATCTGTCTTACCTTCAGTCATTCCAGTGCCTTTAATCTTTGTTGTGGATTCAGATATGGTCATAGATGATACGCTGGCATCTTCCATTCTTCCTCCTGTGATTGTTGTAGACACAGTTGCCAATCTTAGCTTGAGTAGTTCTAAGGTTTTAACCTCCAAGGTGGATGGATTGGAATCTAAGTTGGTGGCTTTAGAAGTATCAGTTGAGTCGGTTTTGGAAAAGTTGAATTGTTTGTGTTCTGGTTTGGGTTTGCCGGCTTCTACTGTCTCTCAATAAGTGAGTTAGTTTGAAAATTTGGTATGTGTAATGTCTGGGGTATCAATGTTCCTGCCAAGCAAGTGGACATTATGCATTGGTATGTAAATTCAGGTAATTTGGTGTCTTTTGTCATGGAAACTAAATTGAGGTCCAGTGTTAAGCCATGGATTGCTAATAAGTTTGAGGGCATGTGTATCTTCACGTCAGATTTGGAGAAAAGTTTTCTTGGTGCAGGAGTGGCTGTTATTATGAACAATTCTCTGGCTCAACATGTGTCTAAGATTGAAGAGATGCCTGGTTGGATTGTCTCGGTATGACTTTTGTTCAAAGACAAGCTCTCTGTGACTGTTCTTGGTTTGTACACTGGTGCTTTCTCTAGTGTTCATTTTAGACAGGCATCTGAGATGAACTCCATTATTGCTAAAGCTGTTAACTCCAGCACTTTTGTGGTCCTAGGTGAGAATTTTAATGAATGTGAGTTTGGAAAGAGCATGAGTTTCAGGTTTTGCTCAAGTCTGGGTCTGGTAAATTTGTTTACTGGTTATCTTTTGGTTAATACTCCTACTTGGTGCAATTCAAAAAGAGTTGAAAAGACTATTGATTACATTTTTGTTAGTGAGAGTTTGGCTTCTTCTGTTGCTAAACATTGGGTTGGTTCTGTTTCTGAATTTTTTGATATGGATCACAATACTGTTGTTGTGTCAATTGGTTTGGAAAGACTCTTGGATGTTCAGTTGAATAGTTTGCATAAGCAGGCTAATAGGGATCATTGGAAATTCAAAATCAGAGATGCAAATAGTGTTAAGTGGTCTTATTTTAAAGACTGCTCCTTCACCAAAATTTTGATGATGAAGAATAGGTTTTTTGCTGCTGCTGCTGCTAATCGTAATTTAGATGCTATGTGGTCACTGCTAAAAAAGGCTTTAGTGGATTTTGCTGATGAGATATTTTCTAGACATTGGTTCAGTGTTTTTCAGTGTTCGAGAAATATGCAATCTTCTAAATTTCTGGGTTTGGAGTTGTTAATTGCAAAGATTGTCAAGAAACTGGATTCCATTAATATTCTTGGTTTCAACCGTTTTGCTAAGAAGTGGGTGTTTTTGAATGCTACTAATGCTCTTGTTTTGGAAAACATGATTCATGATGGTCGAAAATTGGAGGATGTTCTTAAGTATTTGTCACTTATCAGAAAAGAATATAGAAAGTTTAAATTACACAAATCAAAGTTGGCACAAGAGGCTGCTGTTAGAGAGGCTGTCAAAAAGCACATGGAAAAGTTTTGTTTGGATAAGGGAAGTATGATCAAGAGTGTCTTAGATAGGCCTTTTCGAAAGTTTGTGTTGAATCATTTGGTAGTCAATGATGAGTTGATTTTGGAGCCAGATGGGGTGAAATTGAATGTCAAAAAAATCATGGAAGATTGGACAAGGGAATATGTGGTGTCTTCTGTGATTTCTGGTCTCTGGGCTCATCAGTATGCACCTTTGGACTATGTTAGAGATGGTATTTTTTCTAGTGTGATAAATGTGATCAGTATGGATAAATTGCTTTCGGTTGTTGGTGATCTGCCTAATGGCAAAGCCACTAGCCTATCTGGCATTCCTAATAAACTGTAAAAACATGGTGGTGAAGAAGTATTGAAGTGCTTTTTGGTGTTATTGAACATGTGTTTATCTGTTGGTATAATGTCTGCTTTGTGAAAAAGGGCATGGATTTCAATAATTCTTAAGTCTTATGATTGGAATAGGGTCCTTACAAACATTCGGCTGATTGCTCTGATTGAAACTGCTAGGAAAATTTTGTCCAAAATTTTTTTTAATCATATATCATTGGTGTGTAGCAAGTTTGGTGTTCTCCAAGGTAATAACTTTTCGGTGCTTCGCAACATGTCCATACAATCTCTAGTGTTTGCAGTTGGGTTTGTAGTAAAGGACTCTCTCGAGAAGAACAGGAAAATTTGGTTGGTGTTGCTGGATATGCGAAAGACATATGATTCCATTGGTTGGCATCATTTGAGAGCTAGCTTGTGACATATCAAGATGTGCGAAAGATTCATTAACTTTTTTGGTAATATTCATGAGAACAAGATTAACAGAATGATGACTGATTTTGGCTTGTCAAATGGTTACAAAGTTCATGATGGTTTAGATCAGGGTGAAGTTTTTTCACCTCTTTTGTGGAGGATTTTCTATGATCTGCTTTTGTGTAAGGTAAAAAGACATGAACAGTTATGTGGGTATCGCATTGACTCAAAGTTTGTTGTGAAAACGGGCAAGGTTAAGAGTGTTGGTGAAATAACATCTTATTTCGCAGCTGGTGCCTTTGTTGATGACACAATTTGGGTTGGAAATTATCAAGCCTCTACTTAGTATGCTTTGAACATTGCCAGTGAGTTTTTCAAGATCAACAATATCTCTATGAATAATGATAAAACAGTGGCTATTCCCATTAATCAAGGTGTCAAAGTTGTCTCTCTAAACATTTGTGGTCAACTGATTTTTATTACCAAAAAGGGCAAAGCGCATCGTTATTTGGGGATCTTCTTGTTTACAGAGAGATTGTCTAAGTCGAGTGTTGTAAAAACTCATTCTGATGTTCGTTTTTTTGTCAATGTTGTGCTCAGAAAGGCTATTACAGATAAACAGTATTCATACTTGGTTTCTGCTGTCTTGTAGCCTATTATTAGCTACTGAACTCAGTTTAGTTATGTTTCATCTGGTGTTTGTCACAAGTAGGATGTTATGGTTAGAAAAGATCTTAAGTCCAAGGCTGGTCTGCCTTGTGATTTCTCTGATGCTGCTTTGCATTACCTTTTTTTGTATGACTTGAAGACTTTCGAGTAAGTGCAATCTGAGAGGAAGGTTGTTGCTTTGGTTTTTTTTTCTAATGTCTCTGGTGTTCTTGGATGTCTGTTCAATCATAGGTTTTTGGACTTGCAGGTTCTTGGTTGGGCTTCTCTAAACCCACTCCAGTTTTCTGTCAAGCTGCGTATTAGTCCTATTAACAATTTTTTGGCTGGGATTGTAAAGATTTTTTTGGATAATGAACTTTCTTTGGTAAATAACTTTCCTAATGTCTTTCATAGTCTTGGTTATTTTCCGATGTTATCAATTCTAGAGAATTCTTTGTATTTTGATTCTGGTCAATCTATGAGGAGATTTGGGATTGCTTTTGATAACCATCTTTTGAGCAAGAAAAGTAGTGTGTTTGATTAGAAAACCTTTTGTCATTGGAAGAGATTGGATTCTTGAGGCTCTGTACTTCACTGGTTCTTAATTGCATCTAAGTTTTTGTTGATCCAAGGTTTTTTTTTGCCCAGCTCTACTGGATCTGGTCGATCTGGTCATCTGAACATTTTGGAGTCTAATGTGTTTTTCACTGTGAAAGATGGCTTGCATGATGTCTGGTCTGATTGTTTTGAGGTATATACTGATGGGTCTTTGAAAAGGGCTGGCTCTGCTAATGTTACTTGTGGTGCAACTGCATATTTTCTGGCTTTGGATTTGAGTGTTGGGGTTGTGGTTTATGGTCTTTTGTCATCCACTCTTGCTGAATTACAGACTGTTGCTTTGTTTCTTGAATGTGTTCCATCTTCATGTAAGTTGGTTTTGCATATTGACAGTCAGATTGCTATCAATTCTTGCTTGTTGGAATTGTTGTCTACTGTGTCTGATTTTCAAAACTGGTGCTGGTTAGAGAGGTGTCATATTTTTAATTTGATTTAAGATAAAGATTTTAAAGTGGTTTGGGTTAAAGTTAAGGGGCATTTTGGTGTCTCTGGCAATGTTAAGGCTGATTTGGCAGCTGAGAAGGCTATTCGGTTTCCTTTTACACTACTGGCCAGAGTTTGCGAGCAATTTTTGGTGGCTGAGGATACTGCAGTTTCTGGCAATGCCTATCATTTTGTTAAGGACATTTTTCAGTCTGTTAATCATGCTTACTGGGAGGCTGGGCTTGGTTATAATGTGGTTCCTGATGTGCTGGTTAGAGGTGTAGACTGGGTTGCTACTGCAAAAGTATGGCATTCCAATTCTCATATGCTTGCTGAGTTCACTAATCAGAGTTTTTTGAACTTGTGTACTTATTTGATGAAGGCTGTGCATAGGCATCTCCTAGTGATGGTTTGGAAAAGGTTGTATAATAAGAAGTATCTTGGTGTGATGTGCTTGCTGTACAGCAAGGTAGAGTTTTTGGATCATGCTTTTATGTGTGCTCAGGATGTAGTTATTTGCAATAAGATTCTGGCTGAGGCTTCTACCTATTGGGTTTCTGTGACTGGTGTCTGTGTTTTGTCATTTTCCGCCATTCTGCAGGCTTTGTCTATCTGTTTTTTGGATGTTGGCTTGTATTTTGTTGTTTGTAAAGGTTTTGTATTGAGTGAGTGATATGAGGAGACACAAAGTGTTTTTGATGATAAAAAGCAGGCTGTTGGTAAGGTTGTCAATTTTGTTAGATTTATTACAGAGTTGTATTATGTGAAGATATAGTTGGTGAGATCTAAACACAGGATGCAAATGGAAAAGACTGGCTTGGTTGTTGATGGGGGTGTGATTTCTGGTCTTTCCTGTAGTGTGTCTTCAATGTTGTCTAAAGGGGTAGTCAAATTACTTGGTGTCATTGAATCTTTTGCTATTAGCTTTGGTCATTGTAAGCCATGTTGTTTTTTCTCTGGTCTGGGTGACAATATAAGTGTTAATATAGGTGTGTAGTATTGCTTTGTCTGGCCTGAGTGGCTAGTCATATGTAGTAAGTGTGTAAATTGCATTTAGTTTGAACCATTTAGTTTGGCTCTATATACTAAATAGCAATTGGACTTTGTTCGTTAAAATGCATAATAAAAAATAATAAAATAATAATTTTGTAAATTATTTACAATTAATTTAACTTCTATTAATTATTATAAATAAATCAGAAAATATTTTTAAAGCTATTATTAATTTTTGGAATATTTGTTAAATGTTTTAAGAAATAATTATTATAAGTTATAAAAAATTTTCTAAATTTGTAAAATTATTTTTGATATAAAAGTTTTATATATTTTTTTTGAAAATAAGTCTTTTTCTGGCAATTTATTTTTTTATTTTTGTTTTAATGTTTTTGTATTTTTTAAAAAAAATACTAATATAATAAATAAATTAAATGTTTTAATTTAGTTGTTATTCTATTTTTTTTTTTAATTTAGCTTTTACAAATGCAGTCCAATCACTATCTAAGTACATAGAATTAACAAGACTCTAAATTAAGCATGGCTCATGTGTTGTCAACATGTGACTGGCCACTCGAGCCAAGTTAAGGCAACACTACACACCCAAACCTTCCAGCACAGGAAAGTCATGCAGAAAACCAAAATACAAGTTCACTAAACTAGGATACAAACCAAAACAAATATGTATGTCCAATCTGACTCCAAAATCAAAAACCATTTTATGAAACCACACAGACGCCAAGCTAGATATGGTCAGAAACACAAAGCCATTCCTTAGCAAAAGGCCGTGTTTCTCATAATACACCCTCAATTTGGTGGTCGGTATCCAAATAAAAGATCGATGACCTTCTGCAAATTCACAAACCAGATTAATGACCAACAAACCCCTGTTAGATCCAGGGCTTAACAAATGCATTGTGTTAGCCACTCATTCCTTTAACACGAAACTCTTGGCCAGAGCCATATACAAACCATCTGACAGTTCAATATCATGCAAAGAGCAAATCACAGCACAATTAACATCACCAATTCCAGACAAGCTAGTTTATGTCTTAATCATGTCAGAAATCAACTTTTTTTTGGCATCAGTATTCCAGGTGCATAAGAACGTATGGTGTTACAGGTGAGTCTTTGAAGTGTCGAGTGAATAACAAACCCATAACTTGATGCTCAAGATAATTGGTAATGATAATAATCTGAAGGTATTTTATCTGAAGGTTTTTTTATTGAGTTCTTTGTATAATAGACAGAGATTCAATGGCAACTGTTTATTAATAGTTCTCTGAAATCTTAGTTTCATTGATTGCTTGCTCAGCTTGATAATTGATGATTCTCCTGGTACAATATCCTCTGTAAGTGTATACTAGTGCTGTTTCCTGATGTCAGTTCCTCCGTAAGTCCTCTAAGAGTAAGTATTGTTTCAAGCAAGTTTATTCCTTCATAAGTCCTCCAAGAGTAAGTATTTTTAAGTAAGTTTTATTTCTCCGTAAGTCCTCCAAGAATAAATCTTTTAATCAAGTTAGTAAACAACAAAAAAAATAAAGAAAGATAAAAAAGAAAATAAGAAATAAGCCAAGGCAATTTGCAAGTTAGTATCCTATCAATAGTCGTGATCAAGAGCTATTGTTCCAGTATGGTTAAGTATCAGTTACTATCAACATAAAGTGTTGATAGTGAAGAATGAATTTGATATAGTGAATAATTATTTATTTAAGGATTGTGATAACTAAGCTAAGGATTCTTGGTGTCAATTCTGTCTTTTCTGTTTCTAACACTACTGCTATATATACATATTTGAGATTTCTCAATTCTTCAATTCTTTGTGACAGAAATTCTGGAATTCCTGGAATCCTGCAATTCCTGATAAGAGGAATCTTGGAATTCTGGAATCTTGCAATTCCTGATGAGAGGAATCCTGGAATTCTGGAATCCTGTGATTCCTTGTCAGAGAATCTTGAAATTCCTGGAATTTTTCAATTCCTCTAAGAGGAATTTTAGAATTCTACATTTACTATGTCTACATCTGATTGGCTAATATCTACTGACTAATAATACTATATTTCTTATATTCTATGAGTAACATTATTCCCTCTTTTTAATATTGAGTTCCGTTAAAATCTAATTCCTTTAATTCTCTTTCTTGAAGTATTTTCTGAATTTCATTTTCGAGAATTACTTGTGTTATTTGAGTCTGTAATTCTTCAAATTGAGCATTAATGATTTTTTCCAATTGATTACTGGTAACCGTATCCATTGCTTTGTTGAGTAGGATTTCTGGTCAATCCTAAAATGCTGTGTGTATTCAGTATATAGCTCGAGCTTATGTGGATAAGTTGTTTTTCCCCACAAAATGTTCTAGTTGTTGTAGTATTGTTGTGTCGAATAACCGCTTTGTTTTATCTATATATAAGTTCTGGATATTCACGTGTTGTCCCAAGTAAAAATAACAATAATTTTTTGGAAATTGTTGTGTCCACCAAGTCCAAGTTTTTCTGATAAGTTCTTGGTGTAATCTGACTATTTGTTGTTCTTTTATGGCCAATTTTATTTTGGTTATGATCTTGTTAACAACATTTTCAAGTCTTTTCTGTGCTTTGTTTTGTGGTATCTTTACTGTATTTTTGTAACGAATGATTTGTTGATTGATTGTAATTTCTATCTTCTGGTGTTGGATTAATTGAAAATTTTGTTGGGCTAATGAATAGATATTGTTCATAATTTTCATTTTTTTTGATCTTTTCTGTTGTATTAACCATGTTCTTATATATTCTTTTGTCAATTAATTGGACATGTTGTTGTTAATAATAATGATTGGTTTCAGATCTCGTGAAATCTCATCTGGTTGGACCAGTATTCTCTGTACTCCTAATTGTGGATGATGATACTATATGGTAGTATGGTTTCAGTTGATCTCCATGTGCTGCTTTGGTCAAGATTTTGTTATTCAATCTTAATTTGTAAGCTCTATTTCCTAGAATTTCTTCTATGTGAAATGGTCCATCCTATTTGGAGTCAAATTTTCCACTCCAATGTTTTTCCACTTTGATACGATGTAGTAGTACTTTGTCTCCAATTCTAAATTCAACTGGTTTATCTAGTAGTTGGTTATTATGTCTTTTTTTTTGTTTCTCTTGTGATTTTTGTATGTTATCAGCTGCTCTTTGTCATTTGTTTTCTAATGTTTCCATTAAGTCATATGTTTTTCTCAACAATGTGTTTTTGAAATTTTCTTCTGTTATTAGTCTGGTTGGGTATGTGCTGACTTCTATCTCCACTGGTAGTGTTGCTGTTCTACCATATACTAATTCAAATGGTGTTGCTTGTGTAGTATCTTGCTTCATTGTCCAATAAGCAAATAGTACTGATGGTATTAACAAATCCCAGTCATTTTGGTTTTCTTGGCTGAGTTTAGTTATTGTTTTACACAATGTTCTGTTGAATTTTTTGACTAATTCATTGGTTTGTGGATGGTATAGTGATGATAGTGGTCTCTTAATTCCGAATTTTTGGCTCAATTCTGTAAATGTTCTGTTCACAAAATGAGTTCCTTGGTCTGATAATAATTCTTTTGGACATTCATGTTGACAAATCAAATCCTAATGAATGAATTCGGCAATGGATTCTACATCCATTCTTTGAATTGCTTTCATCTCTAACCATTTAGTAAAATAGTCCATGGCTACTGCTATGTATCTGTTTCCTCTGCTGGTAATTGTTAATGGTCTGACTAAATCAATTCCAATATGGTCAAATAGTTGTCCCACTTTGATTGGTCTTAATGGTTCACTGGGTCTTGTTCCTCTTTTTCGCTGACAAACATCACAATTTTGAACATATTGAATGATGTCTGGATACATTGATGGCCAATAATATTTTTTTCTGGTTCTTTCTATGGTTGCTTCTTTGTAAAAATGTCCTGCTGTTGGATTTGAGTGCATGTTGAATAATATTGTCTCTTTTTCTGGCTCTGTAATTACTCTGGTTGGTTAATCTGAATCTTTTCTATTTTTCTAATAAAGTATATTTTGGTGAGTGATAAAATATTTTGATTGTTGTTTGATACTTTTTTATTCTGTTTAAAATAAATTCTCCTTGAACTGTTAAGTGTTTATATAATATTGCAGTTGTTAATATTTTTGTATGTTCATCTTTTGTTATATTTTTCGTTGGTATTGTTCTGGTTTTGTTATATTTTTGGGTTGAAATGTTTTTAAATTTGTTTCATTTATGACAAACCATCAGCATTTCCATTGTCTTTTCCCTTTTTATAATGTATAGTATAATTATATGGTGCAAGTGCCATTTTCCATCTTGACTGTCTTCCATTTCCAAATTCTTGTTTTTGAAGTGATGTTAGTCTTTTGTGATCTGTATATACTTCAAACTTCTGGCTCAAGTATTCTTTCCATTTCATGACTGCCCAGTATATCGATAAGTGTTCTTGTTCTGGTGTTCCATAGTTCTTTTTAGCTGGTGTTAAACCTCTGCTGGCATATGCTACTAGATGTTTTCTGCCATCTGGTCCTCTCTGAGATAGTACTGCTCCCAATACTTGGCTGGATGCATTGGTGGTGATGATAAATGGTTTGCTGTGATCTAGATAGATCAGTACTGGAGCTTGAATGAGCTTTCTTTTTAAAATATCAAAAGCTTCTTGTTGACTTTCTGTCCATTCATATTTTGTATTTTTGGTTTGCAGTTAGTTGAATGGCTGCGCTATCTTGGAAAAGTTCTTGATAAAACATTGATAGTAGCTGGCAAATCTCAAGAATGATTTTAGTTCTGTCATATTGGTTAGCACTAGAAAGTTCTTTACTATCCCTATTTTCTCTGGATTCATTTTGATGCCGTCTTTGCTGACTATGTGTCCCAAGAATTTTAGTTCTGTATTGCCAAAAAAGCACTTTGTTGCATTTAACTTTAGTCCTGCTCTTCTTAGTCTTTCGAATACTTGTTGAAGATGATGAAGATGATTATCAAATGTTTTTGAGAATACATTGGTGTCATTTAAGTATACAACTACTAATTTCTACAATAAGCCAGTATAAACAATTTCCATTAATCATTGGAAAGTTGCTGGAGCATTAGTTAAGCTGAATGGTATTACTTCAAATTCAAAATTCTCTTCCTTTGTGATGAATGCCATTTTCTCTTTGTCGGCTGGATTCATGGCTACTTGCCAGTAACCACTGTTTAGGTCTAATGTTGAAAACCATTTGTTTCTACTGAAAGCATCAAATAATTCTTGGATCCATGGAGTGGAGTAGCTATCTCCACGAGTTATTCTATTGAGTTTTCTATAATCTACACAAAAGCAAATTTTCTCATTCTTTTTCTGGACAAATACCACTGGTAATAACTATGGGCTCATTGATGGCTGAATTAGCCCATTGTCAAGCATTTGGTTTATCTCTTGACGAATAATCTCATGGCTAGCTGGTGGTACTCTGTATGCTTTTTGTTTAATTGGCATTGCATTTCTAGTCTTGATTTGATGCTGGATGATGTCAGTTTGGCCAAACTCATTTTTGCTGGCAAAGATGTCATTGAAATTGTTGAGCAACATCTTAAGTTGCATACGTTGGAGTGGATCTAAGTTTCCCATGTTCATTTGTTCCAACTGTTCTGGTTGAAGCAGATAACATTTGCTTCATCCGTATATCATTTGTGATGTGATATTGACATATCCACAAAGCTGTGGAAAGTCTGAAATGGTGCTTAGTGGTTGATCCTCTATTTCTGTGGTCAAATATCTGATGATAGTTTCTTCCGGTATATTGACAACATTTCTGGTGTTGTTGTAGATAGGAATTTTGATGTAGTTATAGTTCTTGGCTGGTATGTGGAGATTGATGAGTCCAACTTCTTCTGATTCACAAAGGCTTGCTTCAGCTTCAAAATTTGATTCTGTTCTTTTATTTCTCATTTTATCTCTACCATGTACTGGCTATATGGTGAAATAGAAATTGCTTAACCTGTCAAGATAATTTCTCCTTGGTCAACAATTTTTTTTTCTGCCATATTGACTGGTACATCTATTCTACCTGTTGATCCAAATCTCTGTATTCCTCTTGCTGTTATCCCTAATTCCTCTCTATTTCCCACTGACACTAATTGAGCTATCTTAACCAGAGATAGAAATATTGCCTGTGCTATCTTTTCATTGGGCTCTATTATATAGGTCTTTTCTGAGTCATTTTGTAGCATGGTGATAATATTTTCTACATATCCCGTGTCAATTATTCCTCCTTTGATGTTTATCCTTCTTTTTGCTAAACTACTCCTAGATGCTAATTGAACCATTGTTGTTGCTAGAATTTCTAGTGCTACTTTCAAATCAATCCTGATGTGTGAATGTAGTTCCAATTTAATGGCCTCTTTTCTTGGATATCTCAGATTAAACCCGGTATCAGTATTATGCACACGTTTAGACATAATACCCTCATTATTATCGCTGAACCATTTTAGTTCCAATTCCCTGGTGAGGTCAGAGATTGCGATATATTGTTCATATTTTGTATCAGAGTTTGAATTTGAGTTGGAATCAGTATCATTGTTGTTGTCATATTGAATGGAGCCAGAACTAGTGTTTTCATTATTATCGTTGTCGGAGTTTGAATTGGGATTGAAAATCGATTCCAATTCTAATGTACAGTTGCTAATTGGTTTGATTTCCTCTGAAATGATATATATCATGCATGGTGGTAGATTGTAGATGAGGTTACAATCATTACAATATTCGAAGTCATTGGGAATTAGGCAATGGTGACATAACCTTGTATTTAACTGTGCTAGCCATTGTTCTTGCTCCTCTCTTGTGAGTGCCAGGTTCTGGTAGTACTCATAGAATTGCTCAGAATTGTCTTTGACATTGTCAAAAATGTCAAAAGTCACAATGTACTCAGGTTCAGGAAGAGTAAGTGGGTTGTTTTTGATTTCCAATAGTTTGCTGGTTGTCACACCTTTTGCTATGGTGCTGGTCATTCTCCAGATTTCATGTTCATCATGCGAGTACTCCTCCAAATGTCACAATGATCTTTTCCAAGCATTGTCGATGAGAATTCTTTTACATATTTAATCGTTTATTAGGATTGTCTACTGGCATGTTTCATCACACATTCTTCTTTGCCCTAGAATGTCATTCCACATTCTTTCATCCAGAAGCATTTCTCTATATGCTAGGCATAGTATATTATCCCATTTTCCTATTTTTAGTGGTTGGCCATCATGTTTAATGATGTATAGGCGACAATAGTATCATATTGCTGTCTACCAGTTTTTGTTGTTGCCACAACATGTGCCCATTGTCGACAATTTCTTGCCGCAAGTGATGCATTCAAGTTTAGGTCGACAGTAGATGACCTGATGTTGTGTAAAATATGAGACATATGTAGGAGTGGCAGATTGTGCTGGCTCTTTTTCTTGTTCCTTCCCTTTTTCTTTCTCTTCCCAAGTCCATTCTGTGGTTGGTTCACTTTGGCTGTCATTATTCCAATATCCCTGATTTGTTCCTTAGGTAAGTTCCTCTTCCTCTTTCTTTTTCCTTTTGTCATCCCATGAGAGTATGGGCAGTAGTTCGCTGTGGTTATCTTCAGTCCAGGAAACTTGGTATGCTTCCCAGGTAGGCTTCTTTTCTTTTTCCTCTAGCTCAATTAATGGTTCCTTTCTTGAAAGAGCTTTGAAATGGCCACACGTGGCTGGTGCTTAAACATGTTGGCTGTTCTAGCTGAGCTGGAGCTCCTGTGTTGTCCAGTCAAGTACAGCATTGGTTTTTGATAACCAGTCATTCCCAAATAAAGCTTGGTATTGAGTGGCTTTCATTACCAAGACTTTAATCAATGTGACAAGACCATTGATTTCAAATGGGAAATCATCAATCTCACCAATAGGTGTTTTGGTGGTGCTATCAGCAGTGATGATGCATGCACTGGCAGCACAATCAACTCGGCAATCTAATTGGTCCATGAGCTGTCTTGTAATAATGCTGTTAGTTGATCCACTATTTAGAATAAGTTTAATGGGGTGATCATCAACTCTGGCATCCATGTATATCACTGTGATAGGTTTCTCTTCGAGGGTAGCTCCACTAAATAACAATACTGGTGTGGTTTTTTCGAGTTTGAAAAAAAAGATAGCTGCTAGGAATTTGTCATTGGAGATGGTTGCTGGTGGAATTGTGTTGGTAAGTAATTGCTGATTGGACTCTGGATGGTTGGATGTGGCATCTTCTGGAGTAACCAGGAGACTTAAATAGTGTTAGGAATTTGGGTTTTGAGTGTGACCAGTATTCAAATTCTGTGGGCATGATCCTGATTGTGGGTTTAATGAACTGGAGATTGGTTGGTGAACAATCATCGCCAATCTCCAGTTTTGAGTGACTCTGGATTGGGGATTGCTTGATATCATTTGAGCTGGGTTCTGAGGTGGTATTTGAATTGATTGGGGTTGATAAATGATTTGTGGCTGTGGTTGATATATTACTTGCAGCTACAGTTGATAAATCGGGATTTGATATACTAGTGTAGGTGTTTGATACATTGGCTGCATCACTGGCAGGTAAGTGGGTTGATATTGTTTCTGATTTTGTTGATATCTTGAAGTTTGAAATTGGAAATCAGGGTTTCTATATTGATTTCCTGATTGCAGATGGTTATAAGCATTGTAGTTTGCTCTGATGTGCTCTTATTTACCACAGTTGTAACAGACACGCATCTCTGGCTGCCACTGCTGATTGGCCAATGTTGAGAGACATGCTTGATTTTGGAAATGATTGTAGTTTCCTGGATTGCTACATCGTTGAAGTGGTTAATAAATTGTGCAATTGTCAACTAAGTATCCTTCCAATTTCTGATTAATTGAATCACTGAATTGTTTCAATTTGGAGTCCAATTCAGATGATCCATTCATCACTAGGTTGACGGCTTGGGCGTGATTAGTCTCAAGTTCTGTGGCTTCAAAGTCTTTAGCATGTGTGACTACGGTTGGTAAGTTGGCTGGATGAATTGGGCGTACTTGTTGGAGGATGCTGCTGTGCAATCCTCTAATAAACTGATTTAAAATTTATGGTGCTGTGAAGTAATTAGCTTCAATGGCCTAAATCTGATGCAGATTTTTATGGAAGCATCCCAAGTAAGTGGTGACTGCTTCAGTGTCTTTTTGTTTGATAGTGTTGAAAGTATTGCCTAATCTGTTGATGCTATTATTATTGCTGAAATATCTCAGAAACTCGGTTTTGAACTGCTGAAATGTCTGTGGTGAGGCAACTAAACTCTAATATCATGCATCTGCAGTATCTTGGAGAAAATAGAGGATCGCTTAAAGAGCTCTGGCATTGTTCCAATTATTGGCAACAATTGCTTTGATGACATTGTTTATTCATGTTTGTGCATCGTCTTTGTTGCCAGTAAATTTTTCAAGTTTGGTTATAGGTGCATATGCCATTTGTTGTTGCACAGATTGTTGAAGTTGTTGTGGCAGCAGTTGAAGCAGCTGTTGGGCAGGTTGTTGAAGGGATGGTTGATTTGGTTGATGTGGTTGTTGGATGGGTTGGTGTATTAGGTTTGGCTATTAGATCAATTGGTGATTGATCGATAACGATATTCAGAGGTAAGTTATTTTGATTAATTTGTTCGGGGTTTTGCGATGTTTGAATATTCGGAGTTGCATTTTCTAAATTTTCTAAATTTGGGTTTATTGGGGTTTGAAAATTTGGGGTTTCAAATTCCGAGTTTTCTAAGATCAGGTTTTGGTAAGTAAATCCTTGATCCTCACTTCCTTCCTCTTCTTTCTCTGATAATTTCTATGGAGTAGTGGCTCCGAAATCTGGTTGGAGTATTGGTGATCGAATTTCTGATGGCATTGGAGATTGTGATTTAAATCTTTCAAAATACGCTCCATATGGTCTTAGTAAGTCTTCTTTCCATTGTTTGCTTTGGAACTGAAATCTTCCAAATGTTGATGTCGCATTTGAGATGGATACATCTGTTAATAAAATGTTGATGGCACTTCCAGGTGTGTAGTGATATGATGGAGCTGTTGGTGATTCTATTCTGTATTTCTTCTAACTAGATAACTGTATTCTTTTTGGTGTTGCTGCTGGTATTTGTATTCTTTCTTTACCTTTGTCTGTGTAGGTAATAAGAAATTGTTGTTGTGTGTATCTTTCAATGATTTGATTAATTTCCCTGATAATTGGGGCGAAACTGTAATTTCTTGGTAAGCTGGTGTGTTGAAATAATTTCGTATAGAAATTTTCTCTTGCTGACTCAATATTAACTGTTCCTTCTAAACAGTCTGTAATTTTATTGTTAACGTAATAGTTGAAGGCTGATTTGGTGGGGTAGTGATTATTGTTTAATCCTAATAGTTGGCTGTATTGTTGAAACAAGAATTTTGCGAATCCTAAGTGGTTGGCTCCTATAATTTCTGATTTTGCCACATTTGGATTTGTATTATTGCTGGTTCTCTGTAGAATTATACCTTACAAGGAGCACCAAATGTTACAGATGAGTCTTTGGGGTGTCGAGTGAATAATAAATCCATAACTTGGTGCTCAAGGCAATTAGTAATGATAATAATTTGAAGGTATTTTATCTGAAGGTTTTCCTATTGAGTTCTTTGTATAATGAACAGAGATTCAGTGGCAACTGTTTATTAGTAGTTCCCTAAAACCTTAGTTTCATTGATTGCTTGCTCAGCTTGATGGTTGATAATTTTCCTGGTACAATATCCTCTATAAGTATATACTAGTGCTGTTTCTTGATGTCAGTTCCTCTGTAAGTTCTCCAAGAGTAAGTATTGTTTCAAGCAAGTTTATTTTTCCATAAGTCCTTCAAGAGTAAGTATTTTTAAGTAAATTTTATTCCTTCATAAGTCCTCCAAGAATAAATCCTTTAATCAAGTTAGTAAACAACAAAGAAAATAAAGAAAGATAAAAAAAAAAATAAGAAATAAGCCAAGGCAATTTGCAAGTTAGTATTCCATCAATAGCTATGATCAAGAGCTATTGTTCCAGTATGGTTAAGTATCAGTTACTATCAACATAAAGTGTTGATAGTAAAGAATAAATTTGATATAGTGAATAATTATTTATTTGAGGATTGTAGTAACTAAGCTAAGGATTCTTGGTGTCGATTTTGTCTTTTTTGCTTCTAATACTACTGCTATATATACATATTTAAGATTTCTCAATTCCTCAATTCCTTGTGACAGAAATCCTGAAATTTCTGGAATTTTGTGATTCCTGATAAGAAGAATCCTGGAATTCTGGAATCCTGTGGTTTCTTGTCAGAGAATCCTGAAATTCTTGGAATCCTGCAATTCCTCTGAGAGAAATCTTGGAATTTCACATTTACTATGTTTATATTTGATTGGCTAATATCTACTAACTAATAATATTATATTTTTTATATTCTATAAGTAACAATGGTCAGAATTTTCAACCAAACCACAATGGATGCATGCCACGCTAGGATAAATTGGTTTGTACCATTTTTTCCACACAGCCATGGACAGCCTATAATGGAAAGCTTTCATGAAGTAGGATTTCAGCACCACAGTGACAAAGCTGAAGAAACCAGAGCAGATACCACCATCAGGGTGCCAAACTCAAAAGATTTGATGCTATTACGGGATGGTTTTCTTGTTATATTTAATTGCTAATATCCCATTTTAATTGCAATCAGTCTTTCGAGAGTTCCTCAATTCTATTTGTGTGATAATATCACTGTTACACTGAAAGCTTTCTTTTTACTGTTGTAATGTAAGTTATTCTTCGATTCTTGATTGTTGTGTGTGTTTATGTACTCCTTCTCAGAGGCTGAACTGAAATCTACCCGCTGTCTGGGGTCTTCTCTGAGGCTATCTTTGCAATTGACTGATGTGTTTCTCTAATCTAGAAACACAGAATATTAATGGTCTTTTAGTGCTTTTCTAATTCTTACAATAAAGCTTTTATCAATTAGTAACAATGTGAATAATCTTGATCAAGGATTATTCTTCCAAAGGATTCAGTTGATGAATGATAGTTTCATTCAATAAATAATACAAGTAAGTTTCTTAATACTTTGGGTTGTGATAGTTCAGTTTTAAATATTCTTTTTCATTTCTTTTTGATTTTAAAAGTTTCTTGGGATATTTAATTTGAAAGTATGATTTAAAGTGGAGTTTGTTGGATAAAATTGGATCTATTGCTTGATAAGTTATGATTTTTATTACTTGATTAATTATTTCCCAATATTAAAACTACTGTATATATACATGTTTGTAGTTCTATGAGAAAACACATTGTAATACTTTTTTTTTGATATTTCAACCTAGTGTTTGCTGCTATCACCAGTTGGTGTTGACTGCTATTGTGAACTGGTGCTTGCCACTATTGCGAGATGGTGTTTGCTACTATGTTAATCATTACCTTTCTAAGATCATTATTGTGCTATATTATGATTGAATAGTTTGTATTATTTTTATGATTCTTTTTGCTAAATTCTTAAACCATAACATTATCCCCTCCTTTCAAGATTGAGCTCCGTCGAAATCGAAGTTAATTTCTTCATTAAATTCTAAGTTACTATAGTGGTTCAATACTGTGTTATTAATTTGTTGTTGTAATTCTTGAAATTGCGAGTTGGTAAGTTGTCCAATACTGTTGGTTGTTATTATGTTCATGGTTGGGTCCAACAATAATTTGTGACAGTTTTCAAATGCTTTGAAAATTCTGTAAACTGTTTTTGAATGGAATGTAATGTTGGTTTTTCCAATGAAAGGTTCTAATAGTTGGATAGTTGTTTTGTCAAACACTCTAGTTAAGTCTTTTGAGTATAATGTTTGTATGTTCAAGTGCTTTCCTAGTTGATAATAACAGTAATTAATTGGAAATTTTGTTTTCAAGTTGCTAAATGTGTCTGGTGTTAATTCACTTATTTCTATTTCTTCTATTATTAATGTATTGCCCAATGCTATCTCTAATTTTTCAATAACTT
>JAAOMT010000176.1:462704-495606 GCA_016748015.1 Geosiphon pyriformis | reverse complement strand
ATCAAGGATTATTCTTCCAAGGGATTCAGTTGATAAATGATAGTTTCATTCAATAAATAATACAAGTAAGTTTCCTAATACTTTGGGTTGTGATAGTTCAGTTTTAAATATTCTTTTTCATTTCTTTTTGATTTTAAAAGTTTCTTGGGATATTTAATTTGAAAGTATGATTTAAAGTGGAGTTTGTTGGATAAAATTGGATCTATTGCTTGATAAGTTATGATTTTTATTACTTGATTAATTATTTTCCAATATTAAAACTACTGTATATATACATGTTTATAGTTCTACGAGAAAACACATTGTAATACTTTCTTTTTGATATTTCAATCTGGTGTTTGCTGCTATCACCAGTTGGTGTTGGCTGCTATTGTGAACTGGTGCTTGCCACTATCGCGAAATGGTGTTTGCTACTATGTTAATCATTATCTTTCTAAGATCATTATTGTGCTATATTATGATTGAATAGTTTGTATTATTTTTATGATTCTTTTTGCTAAATTCTTAAACCATAACAATGCATATTAAATTGTTCGACAAGATTCAAATCAATGATGCCACCCATACACTTGGACTTCCAGCCAACAAAATTAACAGCATCAAATAGATACCATACAAACTGATGAGCATTTCCAGAAACAGATCGGTGTTACCAGACAAAATTAGAGATATTGTTTAGCATGAAATTACCCTTATAAATCTTATCATTAATTAGCATATATTATCATTTCAAATTATCACTTATTACATTAGCAAAATGTCCGAAATTATTATTTAATTAATAACCCAATTTGTACATAACACAAATGTAACCTAAGTGCGATGATCAATCATGCAATACCCCAAAATATGTAACATTCAAAAATTCACTGAAATTTGTAGAAATTCACCAAAATAATTGATAGTTTACCGAAATATTTAATAGTTCACAGAAATAACTTGTAATTCACCGAAATGTATTTTTAGTTCAGCAAAATTGTAGAAAAGAGCAAAGTTCAAGTTCATAGAATAGTGTTATGACAAGTTGTATAAAAAAAGAGCTTCTTTCTTTGAGAAAATGTATTTTACTTTAGATTTATCACTTAGAACCATTCCTATACACACAAAAAGAAATAAATATCAAATAATTTGAAAAACCAAATTCTTTAATTATTGCACTTAGAAAATCCCCAAAACCCAACTAACGTTTTGAAATTGATTAGCTACCAATTTCAGTAAACTGTTAGTGACTTCAGGCCTGGATAAAAAACGTTTCCCTTGATAAAATTGTATTTCTTTTACATTTTCTTTTATTTTTCTTTTATTTTCTTATTATAATCATTAGGGTAGCCTACAGACAAGATTTCTGTAGAAGAGTTGACTTTCACAGCAAAGTATCTACACATTTTTAGTGAGCTTCTAGATAAGCAATTCCTGGGAAAGAGTTGACATTTACTACAATGTAACTACATAAAGTAACTGGCAAGGAATTGGCTATTCCACTTATAAGCCCAGCAGTTCAAATTATAAGAAATAATTTGAAGATAAATTCAGTTACTGGAGGTTAAACCACATCCAGAAAACGTGAATTCACAGCAAACAGACATCAACAACATTTAGGAAAAGAGACCAAAAACCTCCAGTAACATTTGGTGCTCTTCTACAGAAATAACACAGTGTTACTGGAGGTTTTTGGTCTCTTTTCTGTAATGTTGTTGATACCTGTTTGCTGTGAATTCACGTTTTCTGGATGTGGTTGAACCTCCAGTAACTGAACTTTCTCTTCAAATTATCTCCTATAATTTGAATTGCTGGGCTTATGAGTGGAATGGCCAATTTTGTGCCAGTTACTTTATGTAGTTACATTGTAGTAAACGTCAACTCTTTCCTAAAAATTGCTTGTCTGGAAGCTCACTAAAATGTATAGTTACTTTGCTGTCAAAGTCAACTCTTCTACAGAAATCTTGTCTGTAGGCTACCCAAATGATTGTAATAAGAAAAGAAAAGAAAAAAATAAAAAAAATGTAAAAAAAATAGAATTTTGTTAAGGGAAACGTTTTCTATCCAGGCCTGGAGTCACTAACAGTTTACTGAAATTGGTAGCTAATCAATTTCAAAACGTTAATTGGGTTTTTGAGGATTTTCCAAGTGCAATAATTTAAAAAGTTTGGTTTTTCGAATTATTTGATATTTATTTCTTTTTGTGTGTAAGAATGGTTCTAAGTGATAAATCTAAAGTAAGATACATTTTCTCGAAAAGAGAAGCTCTTCTTTTATACAACTTGTCATAACACTATTCTATAAACTTGAACTTTGCTCTTTTCTACAATTTTGCTAAACTAAAGATACATTTCGGTAAACTACAAGTTATTTCTGTGAACTATTAGATATTTTGGTGAACTATCAATTATTTCAGTGAATTTCTACAAATTTTGGCAAACTTTTGAATGTTACATATTTTGAGGTATTGCATAATTGATCATCGCAATTAGGTTACATTTGTGTTGTGTACGATTTGGGTTATTAATTAAATGATAATTTCGGACGTTTTTTGCTAATGTAATAAGTGATAATTTGAAACGATAATATATGCTAATTAATGATAGGAATTATAAGATAATTTTATGCTAAATAATATCTCTAATTTTGTCTGGTAACATAACCTTCTCCTCAAGACTGAGCTCCATCGAAGTCCAAGTACTATTTGTCATTTCCAGATAATAATCCAAAATTATTGAAGAAATTTGGTCTGAAAATTGTTGAAATTTCAGTTCTGTGAGCTTTCCAATATATTGAATCTTCAAAGGTTGAAAAATAGGGTTTTGTAATACGTTTTCACAGATGTGAAATAGGTCATAAAGTCTAAGAGCAGCTCTGAGCCTGTAGCGACTGTTTGTTGATCTAGCTGTTGTCTTGAATTTGTTGTGGAGTTGTTTCTAAATAGCTTCTTTTATGAGATTTACTGTTGTAAGTTCCAGTTTCCGTTCATAGAGTGTTTTTCCAATGTGAAAATATCTATAGATTGGAGGATATTTAGTGTTTTCCTCATTGAGACACAGTTGAAGTCTTTGTTGAATTGTAGTATTTGGTGGAATACTAATCGGAGTGAGCATTAGATTTTTTCTTAAAGCAAGTTTTAAAAGTTCTGGCAGGTGAATTCCAGTATAACTTCTTGTGTTCTTCTTATACGGGTGATATTTTCGTGAATTTGGGGCTAAATTTGTAACTACTTCTGTTTAGGTATAATTAATGTGGTTTCCAGTAACAGTAATGGATAATTCGGGTATTGTTTTTAAAGCTAACATTAGTTTTTGGGATAATTGTTGAATGTTTTGAGGAATAGTTATTATAAGCAATTTGAAATAAAAAAAAATTATTTTTGGTGCATGAGTTTTTATGTTATTTTTGTTTTGTTTTTGTGAGATTGTTTCTAAATTATAAGAAGATAACCATAATAATAAATTTAAATTAAGTGTTAAAGTTGTGAGGCTGTTCAATGACAACTATTGGTTCTAAATTTCAGAGAATGTCTTCGGGATTGATTAAAAGGAAATGTGTACCAATTTGTGGAATTAATGGTTCAGGATTGTTTCTGGAATTATAGTGTTTCAAACGATTTCCATGTGCAACTTTTGCTAGAATTTTGTCATCAAGTCTTAGCTTGTATGATCTGTTGCCTAAAACTTCATGGATAAAGAATGGTTCATCCCATTTATTTTCAAATTTTCTACTTCATTGTTTTTCGGCTTTAGTTCTGTGTAAAAGAACTTTGTTTCCAATTTTAAATTCATTGGTGACTAGAGGCAATTTGTTATCATGCCGTTCTTTTTGTTGAGCTTGGGAGTGTTCAATATGAGTGGCTGCTATTCGTTGTTTTCTTTTTAATGTGCTAAGCAGAGTGTAGACTCTTCGTTGAAGTGTTTCTTGGAAATTGTTTTCATTGATTGGTTGTGCTGGGTATGTTTCCACTGTGAAACTAATTGGTAACATTGCCATCCTTCTATAAGTTAAATTAAATGGTGTGTGTTTTGTGGTATTTTGTTTTAGTGTTTTATATGCTAGTAATACTGATGGAATAAAAAGATCTCATTTTTGCTCAAAATTGGTTGAAACTTTGGCTAATGATTCACACAATGTTCTGTTGAACTGTTCTACCAGTCCATTTGTTTATGGATGGTAGGGTGAAGATAATGGTCTCTTGACATTAAATCGTCCACAAATTTCCTAGATTAAATTGTTCACGAAATGTGTTCCTTAATCAGATAAAAGTTCTATTGGGCATCCATGTCTACAAATAATGTCTTTGTAGATAAAGTTTGCTACTGATTTCGCATCTGCTTGTTGAATGGCTCTGGCTTTAGGCCATTTGGTGAGATAGTTTATGGCTACTGCAATGTAGCAGTTTCCTTGGTTTGTAATAGGTAGTGGTCCGACTAAATCAATACCAACTCTGTCAAAAGGCTGTCCAACTTTGATTGGGTTTAAAGGTTCTGTAAAGCAAGTTCCTTCTCTTCTTTGACAACTATCACAAGATTTGACATATTCGTGAATGTCTTTTCTCATTCGAGACCAAAAGTAGTATTCTAGTGTTTTTTGGATGGTGTTGTCTTTTCCGAAGTGGGCTGATGAAGGATCTGAGTGCATATTGTATAATATAGTCTCTTTTTCCTGTTCTTGTATTAATCTGAGTGGTTTGTCTGGGTTTTTGAAATTTCGGTAATAAATAATGTCGTTGTGTAAAAAATATTGTTTGGCTTGTTGTTGTAGTCGATGTTTTTCATTTGGAGACCAATCTGTTGGGATTGTTAATGTTTCCAAATATTGTTTAAGATCATTGTAATTTTCCAAATTCATTGTTTGTTGGCTCTTTTGGTTGGTTAAGTTGAGTGTTGGTTTTTTTTTTTGTGTTTTTCTAATCTTGTCTCATTCTGGAGAGACAGTCAACATTGGTGTGGAGTTTTCTTGGTTTGTGATGTACTATGTATTGATAGTTTGCTAGAAATTCTGTCCATCAGGTTTGTTTTGCATTCAGCTGAGTATTTTTGTTCTGAAGCCATTTGAGTCCAATATTATCAATAATAATATCGAATTCTTTAGGCCTGAGATAAAGATTGAAATAGTATAGGGCCCAAATTATGGCTGCTGTTTCTAGTTCTGTGGCAGGGTAGTTTTTTTCAGCTGGTTTTAATGTTCTGCTAGCATAAGCAATTACTCGCTCATTTCCGTTGTCATCTAGTTGTGATAAGATGGCACCAAAGACAGTATATAAAGCATCTATAGCTAGTCGAAATTGGTTGCTGAAATCCAGGTAGGTGAGAATTGGAGCTGTTGTCAGTTTTTTCTTGAGAATTTCAAAAGCTTTTTGGTGTTCGGTAGTCTATTTGTATTCAACGTTTTTGGTGGTGAGCTGGTTGAGAGGTTTTGCAATTTCTGAAAATCCTTTGATAAACTTCCGATAGTAGGATGCTAATCCTATGAATTCTCTTAATTCTGTAGTGTTTCGAAAAGTTTTGAAGTTTTTGACAACGCTAATTTTTCTAGGATCTGGTTTAATTCCATCTTTACTAACAATATGACCAAGGAAGGCCAGGCTTGTTTTTCCAAAGTAGCATTTTTTGATATTGAGTTTTAGTCTTGCTTTTCGTAATCGTTGAAAAACTTCTCACATGTGTTTTAAGTGTAATTCGAACGATGGAGAATAAACATCAGTATTATCAAGATAAACGACTACTGATTTCCAAAGAAGTCCTTGGTACACAACATCTATTAATCTCTGAAATGTTGCTGGTGCATTGCATAATCCAAAAGGCATTACATTAAACTCGTAATTTCCATCTTGAGTGGTGAATGCTGTTTTGGGGTGATTTTTGGGATCCATAGCAACTTGCCAGTAACCACTTTCTAAATCTAGTGTTGAAAAGTATTTGGATTTTCCAAGAGCATCTAACATGTCATTAATCTGGGGAAGAGGGTAGGTGTCTCCAATTGTAACACTGTTGAGTTGTTGATAGTCAACACAAAATCAGATCTTTCCATTTTTTTTTTTAACTAGCACTACAGGTGAAGCCCAAGGACTCATGGAGGGTTGAATGAGCCCATTGTTAAGCATTCGTTGTACTTCTTTTCAAATGAATTGGTGACTTTCTAGAGCAATTTGATATGCTTGTTGTTTTCTTGGTTTGGCATCTCCTGTATAAATTTGGTGTTAGACCAAATTGGTTCTTCCTAAGTCATTGTTGTTTTCAGCGAAGATATCGGCAAATTCTGCAATTAGCTCTTTGAGCTGGGTCTGTTGTTGTGGTTCAAGTTGTCCCATGTTGATTCGAGATAGTTTTTCCATGGCAACATGGTAGTTTTCGGAGCTGGGGTTTGGGTTGATTTTTGGTATTGAATGTCCAATAATTTCAGAGAAATTGGGGACTGTTTGGGATAATTCTTGTTGAAATATATTACTGTGAATAACTCCAATTTCTAAATTATTTAATAAAATTATGGGGTAATTATTGGGATTGTAAAAAGTAACTTGGACTTTTTTTGTTCCTTCTGGAATATAAATGTTTGGGATTGAAATATTATGTTCCAAACAGACTTGTTCATTGGACTCAAAAATTTGTTGTGTGGTTGTTGGTTTTGGGCAGGTGTAAATTTCTGGATGTTCTCCAAAGGGTGAGATGGTAATTGGTTGTGGAAGTCTGAGAATCTGGTGGGATTCATTCTGTATGTTAAGAGCTATATTAACTGGAACTGTGAATCGTCCAGTTGAACCAAAATCTTGGGTTTCTCTATCACTTTTTCCTAATTGTTCTCTTTAATTGACTAGTTTCAAACCCAAAATGTTGATTAAGGGTAGGTAAATAGCTTGGGCAATTTTTTCAGCATGTTCAATCTTGAATGGTTTGTCAGTTTCATTTTAAAGCATCACTGTAATGTCTCCAGTATATCCAGCATCGATTATTCCTCCTCTGACATTGATTTCTTTGCTTGCCAGAGAGGACTGGGAGGTAATTTGAACCATTGCTCTTGGCGGGATTTTGAGTGCAATTTTGAGGTTGATTTTTGTGAGAGATTTGGGTTTGAGAACAAGAGTATCCTTGCCTGAATATTTTAGGTCATATTCAGCATCAATTTCGTGTGCTTTTTTGGGTTTTATTCCTTGTCCGTTGTTGTTGAAGTATTTAAGTTGTAAGGCAGGCTGATTTTTGATAAGGTAGATAGGTGTTGTTTCAATTTCTTCTGTTGCTTCAGGTTCTCCAAATTCAATTTTATTCTCATCATTTTCACTGGACAAGGGGATAATAAGAGCATAGCATTCAGGACACCACTGTTCATCACAAAGCATAATGCATTCTTCACATAGCCTAATGTTCATTTGCTTTAATCGTTGAATTTAAGCTTCTTGAGTTGGGTAGGTGTGACTTGCAATTTGGTAGTAGACTTCTACTTCATCTTCATAATCGAATCCAGCTAATTCCATGGTGTATTCAATATATTCTGCTTTTTTCATTTGGCGAACATCTTCTTTGGTAGCTCCATTAATTAATGCTATTGCTAGATTGAAAATCATCTCAGCATCATGGGGGTAGTGATAAAGTTTGTTGAGAACACTGTTGTATGCTGCATTAAAGGGTGTTCCTCTTTTTACTTTTTCTGAAATTGATAAAGCATATTGACAGGTCTGATCGCAAACCCCTCCTCTCATGGCTACATCAATCCAATTGCATTCTTCCAGTAGTATATCTCCACAAGTCAAACAAAGGGTGTTGTCCCATTTTCCACTCCTTTTTATTAGATGGCCCTATTATTTTCTGTGGCAAGCCTTGCAGTAATAACAAGTATGATTTTCATATTCTTCTTCAGGTGAAATGCAGGCTCCCATTGACGATAGTTTCTTATGACAGTCCTTACATTTAAGGGGAATATAGGGGCATTGTTTTCTTGGTTCAGGTTTTGAGTAAGGGATATTCCATCCAGAGGTTTCGGGTTTAGAGTGTGGGGTAAAATGTTCTTGTTCTGTTTCATTGGCCCAGTTGGATGTTGATCCAAGAGCCATGAATGTTTCAATAAGGGGTTTTTTCTTTTCCAGTTCGAATTCAAAAGCTGGGGCTTTTTCAGAGCATTTGTTGAATGTACCACAAGTGGCAGGTACCCGGGTGTGTTGTCCTTGGTAGAAGATTGTTAACTCTTGTGTTTCCCAATTCAGATTAGTATTGGCTTTTTGAAGCCAATCATTTCTGATGAGAGCTTGGTACTGAGGTACGTCCATTACAAGAACTTTAACTGAAATGGTGATTTTATCAAGAGTGAATGGAAAATTGTCAATTTTTCCTACTGGGGTTTTTTTCATGCCATCGGCAGTAACGATTACTGTTTGAGCTGGTCAGTCGACATTTCTCTTCAACTGTTGCATTAACTAGTAGGTGATAATGCTTCCAGCAGATCCACTGTCTAGGATCAAGTAAATTGTCTTTCCTTCGACTTCTGCTTCAGTGTACATAGCTATGATTGTTTTTTGTTCATTAACAGCTGCATTGCTAAGCAGGAATGATGACTCATTTGCTTTGAACTCAAAAGGGAATATATCTGAAAGGTTAGCGTTTTCAGTAATTCTGGCTGGTGGAATTGTAGTAAGAGTATAGAAAGGGTTTTGTTGTTGTGCTGCAGCTCTACCTTCCGAGGGTGCAGTATGATGAAAATCCAATTCTTTTGGCATTGTTAAATAACTGGGTTGAGTGTGGTAGTGGTTGGGTCTTGGTTGAGTGGAATTTCGAGGAACCAATTAGTTATTCGAACTGATTCTATTGTTGTTTACTTGGTATCGGTTTTGTGGTGTGAATTGATTCTGTGTAAGCAGTCTTCAAGCAGATACTTGATAATGTTGTGTGAGTGGTTGTTGGTATTGCTGTTGGATTGGCTGTGAGGCGGGCTGATAATAGTTATTTTGGTATTGGGGTCTTGGTGGATAGTAAGCTGATGGTGGCAGTTGATAATAAGATTGCTGTAGTAAAGGGTAACATTGATTACTCTTATTTTGTTGGTCTCATTGTAGCTTTCTGCAATCTCTTTTCCAGTGGCCAGAGATTCCACAATAATGGCAATTTTAAGGCTGGTTATTGGAAAGTGGTGCAAAGTTATTTTGATTTCGTCTTTGGGGTGGTTGATATCTTTGGGGTTGCTGTTGTTGTTGATTGGTGAAATAGTTTTCAACTTTTTTTGTGAGTTGGTCAATTTTTTCCTCAGCTGCTGAGCTGGTTTTTCCAATTGCCAAATTTACAAGTTTTGTGCGATTGGCCTCTTCTATGGCCATTTCGTATCTTTTTGCATGCTGTATGGTAGAGTTTAAATCTTCTGGCGCATGTGGGCAAATTTTTTTAATTAGTTTATCTTTTAGACCAGTGATAAATTGATCCAAGATTTGAGCATCAGAATAATAATCATTTGTTTCGAGTTGGCGAATTTGTTTGAGAAGTTTGTTGAATTTCCCAATATAAGTCATAACAGATTTGGAGGGTTCTTGTTTGATATTTCGAAAATGATTACGAAGAGTGATAGAAGTATTATTGTTAGTGAACTGTTTAAGGAAGGCTGCTTTGAAAGCGTTCCAATCATTGAATGGAGCAGCCAAGTTTTCAAACTATTCTCCTGCTGTTCCTTTGAGAAAGTAGGAAATTGTTCTTAACATTCTGGCAGCATTCTATTCATTTGCATCTCCAGCTTTAGTAACTTGGTCGAGCCATTCTTGGAGACTGGTCTCTATATCTTCTTCATTGAATTCAGGGATTTTTGCGATGTATGTTGTCATTTCATCTTCTTCATTTTTACTGTCTATTGATTCTTCTTCAGTTATTTCAGAGTTGTTTTCTTCATTTGCTGCTGTCTCAGAGTGTTCACTTTGATTTTCAGCTAGAAAATCAAGGAGATTGGAACTAGTTTGAAAGAATTCTTGTTGTCTGATGGGACTTCTGAGTGATATAAAATCTTTTGGTCTTGCAAATCAATTCAAGGGTGAATTAGGTGTTTGTGCTTGTGCAAGTGAAGCTGAAAAAGGTGTGATAGTAAGTGGAAGTTTTGAACTGGTTCCTTGTTCAGGTGTTTGTAAATGTTTGGCAGTTGTTTTTGGTAGTGTTGGAGTATTTGGGATGGTTCTTGAATATTGCTTTAATTTGTTTTTGTCTTTGTTGCTTGTGTCTGTTTCCAATTCAAAATCAATAGTGTATTGAGACTGCACTGGATATGTTTCTTCACAGTATTTGATAATGTTAAAATTAAGTTTGTGAAAGTAAGTGGCAAGTGTTTCACTGTTAAGGTCTTCAGTTCCCAACTGTGAATAATGTGCTAAATTATTGTAAAGGTTGCTTCTAACTTCTAAGATATTGTAATTTCTAAAAAGATAATTGTTGATGCAGTTTTCAATGTATTGGTATACTGATTTCTTGACAACTTCAATTCCGTTTGGAATGTTGAATCTTTGCTTGCAGTGGGTGTAAATTGATTGGTAATACTCTAGAGTTGTTGTGTCTGGTGTGGTCGCTACTTTGAAGTTGTTTTTGCTGTGTTGTTTCTGTGAGAGAGCACCAAATATTACTGGAGGTTTTTGGTCTCTTTTCTGTAATGTTGTTGATACCTGTTTTTTGTGAATTCACGTTTTTTGGATGTGGTTGAACCTCCAGTAACTGAACTTTCTCTTCAAATTATCTCCTATAATTTGAATTGCTGGGCTTATAAGTGGAATGGCCAATTCTGTGCCAATTACTTTATGTAGTTATGTTGTAGTAAACGTCAACTCTTTCCTAGGAATTGCTCATCTAGAAGCTCACTAAAATGTATAGTTACTTTGCTGTAAAAGTCAACTCTTCTACAGAAATCTTGTCTGTAGGCTACCCTAATGATTGTAATAAGAAAAGAAAAGAAAAAAATAAAAGAAATGTAAAAAAAATAGAATTCTGTCAAGGGAAACATTTTCTATCCAGGCCTGGAGTCACTAACAGTTTACTGAAATTGGTAGCTAATCAATTTTAAAACGTTAGTTGGGTTTTTGAGGATTTTCCAAGTGCAATAATTTAAAGAGTTTGGTTTTTCAAATTATTTGATATTTATTTCTTTTTGTGTGTAAGAATAGTTCTAAGTGATAAATCTAAAGTAAAATACATTTTCTCAAAGAGAGAAGCTCTTCTTTTATACAACTTGTCATAACACTATTCTATGAACTTGAACTTTGCTATTTTCTACGATTTTGCTGAATTAAAGATACATTTTGGCAAACTACAAGTTATTTCTGCGAACTATTAGATATTTTGGTGAACTATCAATTATTTTGGCGAATTTCTATAAATTTTGGCGAACTTTTAAATATTACATAGTTTGGGGTATTGCATGATTGATCATCGCAATTAGGTTACATTTGTATTGTGTACAATTTGGGTTATTAATTAAATGATAATTTCAGACGTTTTTTGCTAATGTAATAAGTAATAATTTGAAACGATAATATATGCTAATTAATAATAGGAATTATAAGATAATTTTATGCTAAATAATATCTCTAATTTTGTCTGGTAACAACAGCAACAACAAATTCAAAGTGGCAACCACACCAGACACAGCAACTCTAAAGTATTACCAGTCAATTTATACACACTACAAGCAAAGATTCAACATTCCAGACAGAATTGAAGTTGTCAAAAAATCAGTATACCAATACATTGAAAACTGCATTAACAATTATTTTTTTGGAAACTACAACATTTCAGAAGTTAGAAGCAACCTCTACAATAATTTAGTGCACTATTCACAATTGAGAACAGAAGACCTGAACAGTGAAACACTTGCTACCTACTTCCAAGAACTTAATTTTAACATTATTGAGTATTGTGAAGAAAAATACCTAGTACAGTCTAAATACTCTTTTGACTTTGAATTAGAGACAGAAACAAGCAACAAAGGCAAACAAAAATTGAAACAATACTCAAAAACCACCCTAAATACTCCAATACTACCAAAAACAACTGCCAAACACTTACAAACACCTGAACAAGAAACCAGTTCAAAACTCCCACTTACTATTACATCTTTTCCAGCTTTACTTGCACAAGCAGAAACTCCTAATTCACTTTTAAATCAATTTTCAAGACTAAAAGATTATATATCACCCAGAAGTTCCACCAGACAACAAGAAACCCTTCAGACTAGTATCAATCTTCTTGACTATTTAGCAGAAAACACAAGTGAACACTCTGAAACATTAGCCAACAAAGAAAACATTTCTGAATCTATTGAAGAAAAAGTAGAATCCGAAAAAAAAAGTGAATTAACAGATAACGAGGAAGAAGACAAAATGACAGCTTATATTGCAAAAATTCCCAAATTTAATGGAAAAGATATTGAGACCAGTCTCCAAGAATGGCTTGACCAAGTTACTAAAGCTGGAGATGCAAATGGATGGAATGCTGCCAGAATATTAAGAACAATTCTCTACTTTCTCAAAGAAACAGCAGGCAAATAGTTCAAAAACTTGACCACCCCTTTTAATGACTGAACAGCTTTCAAAACTGCCTTCTTAGAACAATTCACCAATAACAACACCTCAATCACACTTTGAAATCGTTTTCACAATATTAAACAAGAATCCTCTGAATCTATTATGACTTATATTAGAAAATTCAACAAACTTTTCAGATGAATTTGCCAACTTGAAACTAATGATTATTATTCTGATGCTTAAATTTTGGATCAATTTATCACTGGTTTAAAGGATAAACTGATTAAAAAGGTTCGCCCCCATGTCCCAGAAGATTTAAACTCTGCTATTCAGCATGCAAAGAAATATGAAATGGCCATAGAAGAAGCCAATCATACAAAGCTCATGAACTTAGCCATTGGAGAGACTAGCTCAGCAGCTGAAGAGAAAATTGACCAACTCACAAAGAAAGTCAAAAACTATTTCACCAACCAACAACAACAGCAACCCCAAAGATATTAACCACTCCAAAGATGGAATCAAAACAACTTCACATCATCCTCTAATAATTAGTCTCAGAGTTGCCATTACTGTGAAATTCCTGGCCACTGGAAACGAGATTGCAGAAAGCTACAATGAGACCAACAAAATAAAAGTAATCAATGTTACCCTCCACTACAGCAATTTTATTATCAACCACCACTACCAGCTTACTATCCACCAAGACCCCAATATCAAAGTAACTATTATCAGCCTGCCCCACAGCCAATTCAACAGCAATACCAACAACCACCCACACAACATTATCAAGTGCCTGCTTAAAGATTAATTCCACAAAATCAATTTACACCACAAAACTGATACCAAGTAAACAACAATAGAATCAATTCAAACAACCAATTAGTTCTTCAAAATCCAGCTTAGCCAAGACCCACCCATTATTATACTCAACCTAGCTATCTTACAATACCTGAAGAACAGAATTTTTACTATACTGTACTCTCAGAAAGTAGAGCTGCAGCACGACAACAAAATTCTTCCTATACTTTTATCACAATCCCACCAACTAGAATTGCTGAAAACGTCAACCTTTTAGACATATTCCCTTTTGAGTTTGAAGCAAATGAGTCACCATTCCTGCTTAGCAATACAGCCGCCAATGAACAAAAAGCAATTACTACTATATACACTAAAGCAGAAGTCGAAGGAAAGGCAATTCACTTGATCCTAAACAGTAGATCCACTAGAAGCATCATCACCTACCAGTTAATGCAACAGTTAAAGAGAAATATCGACCAACCAGCTCAAACAGTAATTGTTATTGCTAATGGCATGAAAAAAACTCCAGTAGGAGAAATTGACAATTTTCCATTCATTCTTAATGGAATCACCATTCCAGTCAAAGTTCTTGTAATGGATGCGCCCCAGTATCAAGCTTTCATCAGAAATAATTGGCTTCAAAAAGCAAATACTAATCTGAATTGGGAAACACAAGAGTTAACAATCTCCTACCAAGAACAACACGCCCGAATACCTGCTACTTGTGGTACATTCAACAAACACTCCGAAAAAGCCCCGGCTTTTGAATTCGAACTGGAAGAAAAAAAGCCCATTATTGAAACATTTATGGTACTTGGATCAACCTCTAATTGGGCCAATGAAACTGAACAACAGTACTTTTCAACAAATAATTCTCTTGAAACAAAAGAACCAGTGACAACCAGATGGAATGTCTCCTATTCAAACCAGAATCACAAAAACAATGCCCCTACATTCCACTTAAATGCAAGGACTGCCACAAAAAACTCTCTTCAATGGGAGCCTGCATTTTACCTGAAGAAGAATATGAAAATCATACTTGTTATTACTACAAGGCTTGTCACAAAGAATGATAGAGCCACCTAATAAAAAGAAGCAGAAAATAGAACAACACTCTTTGTTTGACTTGTGGAGATATGCTACCAGAAGAATGTAATTGGATTGATGTAGCAATGAGAAGAAGAGTCTGTGATCAGACCTGCCAATATGCTTTATCAATTTCAGAAAAAAAAAAAAGAGGAACACCCTTTAATGTGGCATATAACAGTGCTTTCAACAAACTTTATCACTACCCCCATGATGCTAAGATGATTTTCGACCTAGCAATGGCATTAATTAATGGAGCTACCAAAGAAGATGTCCATCAAATGAAGGAAGCAGAATACATTGAATACATCATAGAATTAGCTAGATTCAATTATGAAGATGAAGTAGAAGTCTACCACCAAATTGCAAGTCATACCTACCCAACCCAAGAAGCTCAAATTCAATGATTAGAGCAAATGAACATTAGGCTATGTGAAGAATGCATTATGCTTTGTGATGAACAGTGGTGTCCTGAATGCTATGCTCTTAGCATTCCTCTGCCCAGTAAAAATGATGAGAATAAAATTGAATTTGGAGAACCTGAAGCAACAGAAGAAATTGAAGCAACACTCATCTATCTCATTAAAAACCAGCCTGTCTTACAACTCAAATACTTCAACAACAATAAACAAGAAATAAAACCCAAAAAAACACATGAAATTGATGCTGGATATGACCTAAGATATCCAGACAAGGATACTCTTATTCTCAAACCCAAATCTCTCACAAAAATCAATCTCAAAATTGCTCTCAAAATCCTGCCAGGAGCAATGGTTCAAATTGCCTCCCGGTTCTCTCTGGCAAGCAAAGAAATCAATGTCAGAAGAGGAATAATCGATGCTGGATATACTGATGACATAACAGTAATACTCCAAAACAAAACTGACAAGCCGTTTAAGATTGAACATGCCAAGAAAATTGTGCAAGCCATTTATTTACTTTTAATCAACATTTCGGGTTTACAATTAGTTAATCAAAGAGAACTATTGGGAAAAAATGAAAGAGGAACCCAAGGTTTTGGTTCAACTGGACAATTCACAATTTCAGTAAACATAGCCCTCAACAAACAAAAAGAATCTCACCAGATTTTACAACTTCCACAACCAATTACTATTTCACTCTTTGGAGAACACCCTGAAATTTACACTTGTGAAAAGCCAACAACCACACAACAAATTTTTGAGTCCAATGAACAAATCTGCTTGGAATATAATATCTTGATCCCAAACATTTATATTCCAGAAGAAACAAAAAAAATCCGAGTTACTTTTTACAATCCCAACAATTTCCTCATAGTTTTATTAAATAACTTAGAAATTGGAGTTATTCACAGTAATATCTTTTAATAAGAATTACCCCAAACAATCCCCGATTTCTCTGAAATTATTGGACATTTATTACCAAAAATCAACCCAAACACCAGCTCTGAAAACTACCATGTTGTTATAGAAAAACTATCTCGAATCAACATGGGACAATTTGAATCATAACAACAAAACCAGCTTAAAGAGCTAATTGCAGAATTTTCTGATATCTTTGCTGAAAACAACAATGACTTAGAAAGAACCGATTTGGTTCAACACCAAATCTATACAGGAGATGCCAAACCAAGATGACAACAAGCCTATTGAGTTGCTCCAAAAAGTCACCAATTTATCCACGAAAAAGTACAATGGATGCTCAACAATGGGCTTATTCAACCATCAATGAGTCCATAAACCTTACTTGTAGTCTTAGTTAAAAAGAAAAATGGAAAGATATAATTTTGTGTTGATTATCAACAACTCAACAGTGTCACTATTGGAGATGCCTACCCCCTTCCCTGAATTGATGATATGTTGAATGCCCTTGGAAAATCCAAATACTTTTTGACATTAGATTTAGAAAGTAGATACTGGCAAGTTGCCATGGATCCCAAAGATCACCCCAAAACAGCATTCACCACTCAAGGAGGAAATTACAAGTTCAACGTAATGTTTTTTGGATTATGCAATGCACCAGCAACATTCCAAAGACTCATGAATGTTGTTTACAAAAGCCTCCTTTGAAAATCAGTAGTTGTTTATCTGAATGATACTGATGTTTATTTACCATCTTTTGAATTACACTTAAAACATCTGTGAGAAGTTTTTCAATGATTACGGAAAGCAGAATTGAAACTGAACATCGAAAAATGCTACTTCGGAAAAACGAGTTTGGCTTTTCTTGGCCACATTGTAAGCAAAGATGGAATTAAACCAGACCCCAGAAAAATCAGCACTGTCAAGAACTTCAAAACTCCACAAAATACCACAGAATTGAGAGGATTTATTAAATTAGTCTCTTATTACCGAAAATTCATCAAAGGATTCTCAGAAATTGCAAAACCCCTCAACCAGCTCACTATTAAAAACATCAAATACAAATAGACAGAAGAACACCAAAAAGCTTTTGAAATTCTCAAGGAAAAGCTGACAACAGCTCCAATTCTCACCTACTCAGACTTCAGTAACCAATTTCAACTAGCTACAAATGCTTTTTATACTGCTTTTGGTGCCATCCTATCACAATTAGATGATAACGGAAATGAGCAAGTAATCACTTATGCTAACAGAACATTAAAACCAGCCGAGAAAAACTACCCTGTCACAGAACTAGAAACAGCAGCTGTAATCTGGGCCCTACACCACTTCAATTTTTATCTCAGGCCTAAAGAATTCGATATTATCACTGATAATATTGGACTCAAATGGCTTCAGAACAAAAACACCCAATTGAACGCAAAACAAACCTAATAGACAGGATTTTTAGCCAACTACCAATACATTGTACACCACAAATCAGAAAAACTTCACACCAACGTTGATTGTCTCTTAAGAATGAGGCAAGATTAACCAATACTCATTTGAATTAACAGCAACAAAACAACAAACAATGAACCCTGAAAACCACAACAATCTTAAACAATATCTGGAGACATTAACAATCCCAACAGATTGGTCCCTAGATGAAAAACGTCAGTTACAACAACAACCCAAACAATACTTCTTACACAACAACATTATTTATTATCAAAACTTAAGAAATCTAAACAGTCCACTTAGATTAATACAAGAACATAAAAAAAAACCATTTTATATAACATGTACTCAGACTCTTTATCAGCACACCTAGAAAAAAACAGCACCACCCAAAGAACACTAGAATATTATTTTTGGCCTCAAATGAGAAAAGACATTCATGAATATATTAAGTCTTGTGATAATTGTCAAAGAAGAAGAAGAACTCGCCCTACAGAATTTTTAAACTCAATTAAAGTTAGACAGTCTTTTGATTGAGTTGGTATTAATTTAGTCAGACCACTCCCTATTACAAACCAAGGAAACCGTTATATTGCAGTAGCAGTAAACTATCTCACCAAATGGTCTGAAGCCAGAGCCATTCAATGAGCAGATGCAAAATCAATAGCAAACTTCATCTACAAAGATATTATTTGTAGACATAAATGCCCAATAGAACTTTTATCTAATCAAGGAACATATTTCATGAACAATTTAATCCAGAAAATTTGTGAACAATTTAATGTCAAGAGATCATTATCTTTGCCCTATCATCCACAAACAAATGGACTTGTAGAATGTTTCAACAGAACATTGTGTGAATTATTAGCCAAAGTCTCAACCAATTTTGAGCAAAAATGGAATCTCTTTATTCCATCAGTGTTACTAGCATATAGAACACTAAAACAAGATACCACAAAACACACATCATTTAATTTAACTTATGGAAGAACAGCAATATTACCAATTAGTTTCATAGTGGAAACATACCCAGCACAACCAATTGATAAAAACAATTTTCAGGAAACACTACAACAAAGAGTCTACACTCTGCTTAGCACATTGGAAGGAAAATGATAAATAGCAGCCACCTATATTAAACACTCCCAAGCTTAACAAAAAAAACGACATGATGACAAATTGCCTCTAGTTACCAATGAATTTAAAATCGGAAACAAAGTTCTCTTACACAGAACTAAAGCTAAAAAACAATGGAGTGAAAAATTTGAAAATAAATGGGATGGACTATTCTTTATTCATGAAGTCCTAAGCAACGGATCATACAAGCTAAGACTTGATGACAAAATCCTAGCAAAAGTTGCACATGGAGATTGTTTAAAACACTATAATTCCAGAAACAATCCTGAACTATTAATTCCACAAATTGGCACACATTCCTTTTTAATCAATCCCGAAGATATTCCCCGGAATTTAGAACCAATAGTTGTCATTGAACAACCTCCCAACTTGAACACTTAATTTAAATTTATTATTATAGTTATCTTCTTATAATTTAGGAACAATCTCACAAAAACAAAACAAAAGCAAAAATAACATAAAAACCCATACACCAAAAATAATTTTCTTTTATTTTCAAATCTCTTATAATGACTATTCCTCAAAACATTCAACAATTATCCCAAAAACTAATGTTAGCTTTAAAAACAATACCTGAATTATTTATTACTGTTACTGGAAACTATATTAATTATACCCAAACAAAAGTAGTCACAAATTTAGCCCCAAATTCACGAAAATATCACCCATATAAAAAGAACACAAGAAGTTATTCTGGAATTCACCTGCCAGAACTTTTAAAGCTTGCTTTAAGAGAAAACTTAATGCTCACTCCTATTAGTATTCCACCAAATACTACTATTCAACAAAAACTTCAACTGTGTCTTAATGAAGAAAACTATGACTATACTCCAATATATAGATATTTCTACATTGGAAAAACACTTCATAAACAAAAACAAGAGCTTACAGCAGCAAACTTCACAAAAGAAGCTATTCGGAAACAACTCCACAATGAATTCAAGACAACAGCTGGACCTACAAACAGTTGTTATAAACTAAAAGCTGCTCTTAGACTTTATGATCTATTCCACACCTGTGAAAACGTCCTACAAAACCCAATTTTACAGCCTTTGAAAATTCAATATATTGGAAAGCTCACAGAACTGAAATTTCAACAATTTTCAGACCAAATTTCTTCAATAATTTTGGATTATTATCTGGAAATTATAGACAGTATTTGGACTTCAACGGAGCTCAGTCTTGAGGAGGAGGTTATGTTATCAGACAAAATTAGAGATATTGTTTAGCATGAAATTATTCTTATAAATCTTATCATTAATTAGCATATATTATCATTTCAAATTATCACTTATTACATTAGCAAAATGTCCGAAATTATCATTTAATTAATAACCCAATTTGTACATAACACAAATGTAACCTAAGTGCGATGATCAATCATGCAATACCCCAAAATATGTAACATTCAAAAGTTTGCCAAAATTTGTAGAAATTTGCCAAAATAATTGATAGTTTACCAAAATATCTAATAGTTCGCAGAAATAACTTGTAGTTCACTGAAATATATCTTTAGTTTAGCAAAATTGTAGAAAAGAGCAAAGTTCAAGTTTATAGAATAGTGTTATGACAAGTTGTATAAAAGAAAAGCTTCTCTCTTTGAGAAAATGTATCTTACTTTAGATTTATTACTTAGAACCATTCTTATACACACAAAAAGAAATAAATATCAAATAATTTGAAAAACCAAATTTGTTAATTATTGTACTTGGAAAATCCCCAAAACCCAACTAACGTTTTGAAATTGATTAGCTACCAATTTCAATAAACTGTTAGTAACTCCAAGCCTAGATAGAAAACGTTTCCCTTAATAAAATTCTATTTTTTTTACATTTTCTCTTATTTTTCTTTTCTTTTCTTATTACCATCATTAGGGTAGCCTACAGACAAGATTCTTGTAAAAGAGTTGACTTTCACATCAAAGTAACTACACATTTTTAGTGAGCTTTCAGATGAGCAATTCCTGGGAAAGAGTTGACATTCACTACAACGTAATTACAACAAATAACTGGTAAAGAATTGGCCATTCCATTTATAAGCCCAGCAGTTCAAATTATAGAAAATAATTTGAAGATAAATTCAGTTACTGGAGGTTCAACCACATCCAAAAAACGTGAATTCATAGCAAACAGACATCAACAACATTTAGGAAAGAGACCAAAAACCTCCAGTAACATTGGCTTTCCATAGCAATAAATTGACACACCATACTGACTAGTAGCACGAACTTAGACTTAGTGGCAGTGTCAACAAAAAAGTCAGTATGCTCATTACCAATCACCCCAAAGTGGTTCTTGACTTTATTCCAACAAACTGAAAGTCTCTTAGAAACAATAGTGGTACAAATGTGTTTCTTTTCAATTCAGCATTTATCACAAAAATTGGAACCAACAGAATTAACCAACAAAACACACACATTCAAGAAAGCCTGGCTATTTGTGAACAACATAACTGAGCTAGAAGCTGGAATGCATTTCAAAGCAAGAGTGATGGCCTGAAGTTCCACCAGAGTCAAAAAAAGCAAGCTGTATATTCTAATATCTATACTTAAGTCAACATCTGAAAAGTAAGCAGTAACACCACCACAAGCACCTACAGAACCCAAACTTTTGACTGACTTATCTGTGTATATACTTACAACACCAGGCTTATTTTCAACAAGACAACTATTAGCAAAACCAAAATCACATAAGTGTACGTCTAAAATGGAATGGTGGACCAAAGCACCAACACCGGTTAAACCACTACTAGAAATGAACAAGACTAAAGAGATGAACCAACCAGAAACCCAATCTCTGGGATCCAGTCTTTTCTATTGGCAAAAAGTGCTCCAAGTAAAGCACATGCCATTATAATTTAGAAGCTGATTTGTGAACACAATCCCGAATTTTCTTAAAGAGGCAACCATGCTTAAGTATTACATCATGTTCAAAACATCAGCAACAGAAACACTGACACCAGACCAGAAAACATTAGGAATATTATTGACCAATAAAGACCTACATGATGCAAGCATGTTCATGCCAGCCAGAAAGCAATTGATTGGATTAACAGACAATTTAACTAGAAAACTAAGGGATTGCTGAGGCATCCAGCTGATGGCCTGTAGGTCCATGGCTCTGTGCTCAAACAACTTGCCGAGGACGCCACCAGAGTTGGCAAACCCAATCACACTGGCTAATAAATTTTTGGCCTGCAATTGGCCAAAAAATTTGAGACCATACATCTTAGGATAATATAAACCCTCATTAGAGAAATTTTTAGGTAAGCTGGTCTTAATTTTCAGCTTTTTTCTGAGCAATCCATTCCATTTCTCACACATACATGCTGAAACATAGCTGAATTGGATCTTGTAACTAACAATGGGCTGAAGCACAGCAGACATCAGATACAAAAATTGCTTGTCTAAAATAGCCTTCCTCAATATTAGATTGGTAAAAAACCAAACATCTAAGTGCGCTTTGGCAAGACTGGGTACAGAAAAACCATCTGTAGACAAAAAGATGCTCAAGTATCTGTGTGGTTCCTTTCTTTTTGCTATTGAAATGGCAGCTCCACTAATAAACAACTAAAGATTCTCCACTCTCATGTTGATGAGTATGGCGACTGTCTTATCTGTGTTGATAGAGATGTCATTGATTCCAAAAAACTCACTTGCTATATCCAAAATATTTTGAGTAGCAATTATACTGTTTCCAATCCATATTGTGTTATCTACAAAAGCCCTAGCAGCCAGAAAAAATGTCAAGCCACCTCTAGAATCTGGCTTGCCAGATTTAGTAAAAAATTTTTGAATCCAACTTATACCCAAATAAATCACCACAATGCTTGATTTTGTAGAACAAAGGATCATAAAAAATTCTCTACAACAAAGACAAGAAAACTTCTCTTTAATCTAGATTATTGTGAACAACATAACCATCTGTAAATCCAAAGTCAGTCATGACCTGATTGAATCTGCTATTGTGTAGGCCGCCAAAAAACTTAATAAAACAGGAACACATTTTGATCTTAGCCAGACTATTATGCAGATAAAACCACCCAACAGAATCATATACCTTTCACATATCCTGAAGCACCAGCCACAGCTCCTTATTCTTCTTTAAAGTGTCTTTAACAATTGAACCAATAGCAAAAATTAGAGTTTGTGTGGATGTATTTTTCAAAACCAAGAAATTGTTACTTTGCAAAACATCAAACCTACTACAAGCCACAGAGATCTTGTTAGACAATATCTTAAACAATATTTTCTGGGATGTTTCAACCAAAGCAATTGGTCTGGTGTTTGTGAGAGTCCCCTTTCAATCATATGGTTTTGGAATCATAGACACCTATGTGCATCTCCAATGAATAGGCACTGCACCTAATACCAAACACACATTAAGAATATCCAGCAAACCACCCAAAACCCATGCATTATCATGTTTTCAAAGCTCATTAGGAATGCCAGACAAACCAGCAGCCTTATCATCAGACAAACACTTGACCACTTGAAGAAATTCATTAGACCCTATATTGCACATAACTTTTGAGAAAGCACTATCATCAACATAATTCAGAGGAGCATATTGGGCAGTTCAGCAAGCAGACAGAACATCAGGGATTGTGCACTTTCTTGTCTAACCTTCCATAATAGTGTCAACTACAGATTTAACTTCACTAGGCTCCAAAACTAAATCATTGTTAACCACCAAATGGTTGAGGACCACCTTACAAAAAGACCATTCCAAAATGCTTTTAATCATACAGCCCTTGTTAGTACAAAAATTTTCCATGTGCTTGTTAACTGCTTTTCTAATAGCAGCATCCCTGGTGTTTCTGGATTTAAAATACTTGGACTTACAGTATCTTTTTCTGACATTCAACAAATGACTAAGAATTGCATCACGACCAGTACCATTATCAACCATGGTACGAAATTTGGAGGCTTCCTCAAAATCAACAACAGATCAAGTGTCAACAAAGCGGTTAGCCACTAGATTTCAATGCAAGCTCAGATCCTTTACCAGCTTGGAGATTAATAATTTCAGCTTAAAGAACTTTGAAAAAACCTTATTCCTTGAACATTCAAAATCATTAAACCAGAACTTAAAAAACACTCAATCAGCAGAGCAAACTATTACCTCTCTAAGAATATCTCACATCTTATCTAAATTATTATCTTTTTTTGCGATATCAAAGTCCACAGATCTTAACTGAAATTCACTAGAAGAACACTCCCTGAATTGCAACCATTGATCATTACTAGCTGACTTAATTTTGAACTTCTATTTGTTCCTGTTGGCCTGCTTACACAAGCTGTTCAAATTGACATCCACAAGACCACCCAAACCAACTAAGATCAAGACCATCTTATGATCAAACTCAAAAAATTCTGAAGCAGAACTAACAGCATGTCTGGCAACTGCGGAAGCCAAACTTGTACTAACAAAAACAAAGTTTATGGTCTTCTCAACCTCTCTAGAATTGCTTCATGTGGGAGCCTTAACCAAAAAAGATCTACTGAGTGAGTTAACCAAACCCAAATCTGAACAGAACCTGAAACACACTTCTTCTTGAACTATTCTCATTGAAATTCCCACCAATAACCAAGAAAGTACTAGAGTTGACAGTCTTAGCAATAAATGCATTAATCTCCAGAGCTTGACTAAATCTAGCTCCAGCTGAAGCACTAGCATATAGACCCAAAATCGAAACTGAAAGCTTGTCTTTGAACAAAAACCACACCAGAATAACCCAACCTGGAATTTCCTCAATTTTGCACACATGACAAGCCAGATTATGATTATTGCTACTTCAGCACCAAAAAAGCCTTTATCCAAGTCTGTTGAGAATATTCTTACTCCATTAAACCTATTGGCTATCTATGGCCTAATGTTAAATCTTAATTTTGTTTCCATAATAATAGAAATCATATTACCAGATTTTTTATGCCAACAAACAACGTTCTTCTACTTGGTAGGGACATTGATATCCCGAATATTACAGGTAGCTATTTTTCAGATCAAATCATTCATTGAGAAGAAAAAAAGGCCAATGAACTTGAACCAGCACAGATTAGCTCTAACTTTGCCAAAACAGAACTAATAAAGACTTTAAGAGCAACCAACTTAGATTCCAAACAGCCAACCTTGGTAGTCAAGACCTTTGAACTACTCAGATCCAATGTCAAGATACTAGGAAAAGTGGAGAGAGGGAATAATAGTACCAATTCAGAATTATCCATGACTACATCCACAACCAAATCCTCTTTGGCAGCAATCAAAATAGCTGAGACTTTAGGAGGGAAGTTGAAGCTTGTGGCATCAATTCCATGTTGCTGAGTTTTTGCATGATGTTAGAGACTTGGTCAGTTAGCAATTCTAAGGATTATTCCAAAAAGGCCAAATGAGCATCCAAAGACAAATTGTCAACCAAAACGGGAGGGATACCATTATTCAAACCTGAGGTGCCAGAAAGAAAGGAACCGGAACCAGAAGCAAAGTAAAGACCATCAGAAGAATCAGCAAATAAGACCATCTGGGCCCAAGACTTACCATCAAAAGCAGCAGAGTGAAATATTGAAACACTCTTTTTCTCATACAACTTAGCCAACTGAAGATGATGTTCATTAGATACAATCCTTATAAATGTTTTTTTTAAAGACTTAAAGGTAGGTGCAACAGGTGTATCACATTCCAGAGCAGAATAACCAAACTTCCCACATTTCTCACACTGAACTAGATCCATCCTTGCCTAAAAAAGTCTAACACTGCCAAGAATCAGCTCCATACAAAAAGCAAATTCCAGATCATTATCAGATTCAAAACCAACTACTGCACAGCAAATCCTATTGCCAGTTCCCAGAGATCTGTTTATGACACAAGTTTTCTTACCAGCCTTTTCTAGAAGAGTCCCAAGATCATGTGCTGTTGTTCCCACCAGTAGAGTAAACAACAATGCCCTAAACTGATCCCTTAACGCTCAGGTCTCACAATCCCCTATTGCTTTGGCTACATGCATAGAGTCTTTACCAATCAGAAATGACTATTTTAAGGCCAACAAATTAGCTTGGTCTAATTCAGCAAACTTCACTACAGTCTTTTGCCACATTCCTATCAGTTGAATTTTGATCGACTTAATTTCTCCAAATTCAGATACTGTGGTAACAATTATGTTCTTAGGCATGTCCATGAGAATTTTCTTAATCACTACAGTCCGATCTGACCTCATTCCTTGTTTCTTAAGATCACTGTTTATGTCAATCCCTTTTTCTCTGGCCAATGATGTGGCCATCTCCATGCTTTTTTCTGATGTAAATGTTGATCAGATGATCTCTTCAAATTTTGAAGGGGTAGTGGCCCTCCCAAAACCATTGACTGTTGAAAAAATTTTCTTAATTAACTGAGTTTTTGCCATTGCCAATTTACTTTCCATAGCTGAGAGATTAATATTCAAAGCAAATAACTTTCTAATTGACACTTTTACAAGAGTTTTGATAATTTTAAGGTCAATCCACTTTTTTTCTAAAGAGATAGACAAGCAAAGAGGGAGCACAACTTCATTATCATCCATATAAAAATTAGAAGAGCTGAGCAGAGAACCAAAACCAGCACTAGTGTTGACTTGCTTTGCCTTGGGTGTAATAGCAGCTGAACCCAAAAGAGACCCACCATTTGTTCCAGACATGCTAACATTCTCATTCTCATCAGATAGACTCTCCACATCAGAATAAACACTGCCACTAGATTCAGATTTGCTTAAGGATATATCCCTTTTATCACCAGAATGTTTTACATTACTAAGAACAACTTTTTTCTTCTGAGAAAAGAAGCCACTAGCAGGACTATGAAAAGCACCCTTAAGAGCCTTTTTTTTAAATGTGGTGCTACTAGCAGTAGCCTCCATATCCACAAAAAATGGGTTACTATTAGGTAAAGAAATATTGATATAGACTAAAAAAACAAAAAACTTCTTTTTCAGAAAATGTGCTTTTTGAGAATTTGTGGAGGTAAAAAAGAAAGAAGATTTTTGTGTATTTTTGTTATTTTATTATAATTATTGATTCTAAGTTTTGAAAAATATTTTTGGAATTAATTAAAGAAAAATATATACTAATTTGTAAAATTAATGATTTGAAATTAAAATTTTATGCTTAAAAAAATTTGTTTATTTAATTCAAATATTTTTTATGTAATAATAGGTTTTGGATAAATATAAATTTTATAATGTTTTTTAAAAGTAAAATAGTAATTTGGTTAAAAAAGTTAAAAAATTTGGTAAAATTTATTTTGTATATTGAGAGTTATATTAACTGAAATTATAAATTATTTAGTTGAACCAAAATTTTGAGTTTTTTTCACTTTTACTTAATTGTTTTTGTTAATTTACTAATTATAAACCTGAAATATTAATTAAAAACAAGTAAATAGCTTGAGCAATTTTTTTAGCATGTTTAATTTTTAAGGGTTTTTTAGTTTTATTTTATAATATAATTGTAATATTTTTCTAATATTGATTTTTTTGCTGATCAAGAATGATTAAAAAACAATTTGAATTATTGCTTTTAAGATTAATTTTTATTAAAAACTTTGGTTAAAAAACCAAAGTATCTTTGCTGAGATATTATAAATCATATTCTACATTAATTTTATAAGCTTTTTTTGGTTTAATTTCTTAATTATTATTATTGAAATACTTAAATTATATAACAAGTTGGTTTTTAAATAAATAAATTAGAATAATTAGTAATTTTTCTTTTGGTTTTTGTTCACTAAATTTAATTTTATATTCATTATCTTTGTTGAGCAAAAAAATGCTAAAAACATAATATTTTGAACACTATTTGTTATTATAAGACATGATATATTTTTTGCACAATTAAATATTTATTTGTTTTAATAATTGAATTTGGACTTTTTGGATTAAGTAGTTGAAATTAATAATATAATAATATACTTTTACTTCATTTTTGTAATTAAATTTAACTAATTCTATTGTGTATTTAATATATTCAGTTTTTTTTATTTAGTGAACATTTTTCTGAATGGCTTTATTAATTAAAACTATGATAAAATTATAGATTATTTTAGCATTATGTAAGTAATAATAAAGTTTGTTAAAGTACTATTATATACTGTATCAAAAAAAGTTCTTTTTTTACTTTTTTTAAAATTAACAAAGCATATTAAGAAGTTTGATTACAAAATTTTTTTCTTATTATAATATTAATCTAGTTGTATTCTTTAAGTAATAGTTTTTTATATATAAAACAAAAATTTTGGTTTTATTTTTTACTTTTTTTTAAATATTTAAATCATTTTCTGTAATAAACTTTACAGTAATAATAAGTATAGCTTTCATATATTTTTTTTAAATATAGACAAACTCTTATAGAAAAGAGTTTTTTTCCACAATTTTTATATTTAAAAAGAATATAAACTGATTTTTTTCTTGATTTTTGTTTTAAATATAGTATACTCTAATCACTAATAATTGGTTTAGTGTTATAATTTAGAATTTTAGACCAAATAGTTTCAGTATGCGATTTTGTATTATTAAAACATTTTTGTTTGGTTTTTTTAGCCCAATTAAATATTAATCTAAGAGTTATATAAGTTTTGGTAATTGGTTTTTTTTTCTTTTTTTCAAATTTAAATACTGTGACTTTTTTAGATTGTTTGTTAAAAATACCACAAATAGTTGATACTTAAGTATATTGTTCTTGGTATGAAATTTTTAATTCTTAAGTTTTTTAATTTAGATTTGTATTGGCTTTAAGAAGCCAATTATTTCTAATTAAAGCTTGATATTGAAGTGCATTTATGATTAAACTTTAAGTAAAATAGTAATTTTATTAATTATAAAAGAAAAATTGTTAATTTTTCTTAATAAAGTTTTTTTTTATACTATTAACAATAATAATAACTGTTTAAGTTGGTCTATTAATAGTTTATTTAAGTTGTTGTATTAATTGGTAAATAATAATACTTTTAGTAAATTTGTTATTTAAGATTAATTGAATTGGTTCTTTTTTAATTTTGGTTTTTATGTATATAGTTGTGATTGCTTTTTGTTTGTTAACAGCTATATTATTAAGCAAAAATAATAATTTGTTTGCTTCAAATTTGAAAAAAAAAATATTAAAAAAATTAGTATTTTTAATAATCTTTGTTAATAGAATTATATTATTGAAAAAATTTAATCTTAATACTATAATTTTATCCTTAAAAAGTGTAGTTTATTAAAAATTCGATTTTTTTGACATAATTAAATAGCTAAGTTGAATATAATAATGTTTGGGTCTTTATTGTAAATTGTTTTAGAAAACTAATAATTGTTAATATTAGTTCTGTTATTGTTAATTATAAATTAGTTTTAAAATAAAAATTAATTTTGCTAAATCACATTTTTTGCAAATATTTAATATTGTTAAATTAGTAATGCTTGTTAATATTGTTAAAATTGTAGAAATTGTTAGTATTGAAGTTGTGGAACCAGTTAATAGTAATTGTTTTAATATTAAGATCTTGGTAAATAATATGTTAATAATATAAATTAATAATATAATTGCTGGAATTAAGAATAATATTAGTTATTTCTTAATTATTAGTCTCATTATATCTTTTGGCAATTTTGTTTTTAGTGTTTTAAAATTCCACAATAATAACAATTCTAAAATTTGTTGCTAAATAATACTGAAAAGTTGTTTAAATTTTGTTATTATGATAATTAATATCTTTGTAGTTGCTATTATTGTTAATTAGTAAAGTAATTTTTAACTTTTTTAATTAATTGGTCAATTTTTTTTCTCAGTTGTTAAGCTGGTTTTTTCTATTATGAAGTTGACAAATTTTGTATGTTTGAGTTTTTCTATGACTATTTTATAGGCTTTAACATATTGAATGACTATAACTAAATTTTTTAAAACATATAGTGAACTTTTTTAATGAATTTATCTTTTAATTTAGTAATAAATTAATATAAAATCTAAATATTAAAGTAATAGTTATTGGTTTTCAATTGGTAAATTCATTGAAAAAGTTTGTTAAACTTCTTAAGATAGGTTATAACAGATTCAAAAAGTTTTTGTTTTATGTTTTAAAATCTATTTTAAAGTGTAATTAATATGTTATCGTTAGTAAATTGTCTTAAAAAAGCATCTTTAAATATTTGTCAGTTTTTAAAAAGTTTGTTTAAGTTTTCAAATCATTTTTTTGCTGTTTTTTAAAAGAAATAATAAATAGTTTTTAGCATTTTTGCTGTGTTCTAACTATTTGCATATTTTGTTTTTAAAACTTTATCAAGCCATTTTTAAAAGCTAGTATTAGTATTTTCTTCTATAAATTTAGTGATTTTTATAATACAGATAGTTGTTATTTTTTTGTGTTTTTGCTTTTAGTAGTTTCTTTTTTAGTGAATTCAGAAATGTTTTTATAATTAATTATGTTGTTAAAATAATTATTTTGGTTTTTTGCTAAGTAATTAAGAAGATTTATGCTAATAAAGATTTATTTAAACTGTTGTATTAGACTTTTTAGTAATGTAAAGTCTTCTGGTTTTGAAAAATAGTTAAGTAGTAAATTTAGTATTTGTGCTTAAACAAATGAAGCTAAAAATAATATAATAGAAAATAGTAATTTAATATTGGTTTTTTATTTTGGTGTTTGTAAGTATTTAGCAATTATTTTTAATATATTGTGATTAATATAATTGATTTAAAATTTTTTTTTTTTTTTTTTTTTAGCTTTTGGTTTTGATTCTAAATTAAAAAAAAATTTGGATTGTACTAAGTATTTCTCTTTACAATATTAAATAATGCTGTAGTCAAGTTTTTAAAAGTATATGTAAAAAGTTTTTCTGTTGTAATTTTTAGTGTTTACATAAAAATAGTGTAATAAGTTTTTATAAAAATTACTTTTAACTTTTAAAATATTGTAGTTTCTAAAAAAATAATTGTTATTGTGATTTTCAATATATTAATAAAATATTTTTTTAAAAATTTCAATTCTGTTTTGGATATTAAATCTTTGTTTACAGTAAATATAAATTAATTAATAATACTTTAGAGTAATTGTGTTTACTAAAGTTACTATTTTGAAGTTATTGTTTTATTAATTTATAAAAAAAAATTAAATATTATCAAAGGTTTTTGATTTTTTTTTTTATATGTTATTAATGTTGTTGTTAATTTTTAATTATTAGAAGCAGTTAAACTTTTAATAACTAAATTTATCTTCAAATTATTTCTTATAATTTAAATAACTGGACTTATAAATAAAATAGCCAATTTTGTGCTAGTTATTTATATAATTATTTTATGATAAAAGTCAACTTTTTTTTAGAAAATACTCATCTAGAAGTTCACTTAAATATGTAGTTATTTTGCTGTAAAAGTTAACTTTTCTACAAGAATTTTATTTATAAACTATTTTAATGATTATAATAAAAAAAAAATATATAAAAAATATAAAAAAAGAATTTTGTTAAAAAAATTGTTTTCTGTTTAGACTTGAAATCATTAATAAATTACTGAAATTAATAGCTAATCAATTTCAAAATATTAGTTGAAATTTGAGAAATTTTAATTCATAATTTAATTAAATTGAATTATGTTTTTGAAATATTTGATGTTTTATTAATTTGTATAAAAAAACTTATTCTATAGAAGATAATTCTAAGATAAAATTGTTATTTTCTGCTAAGATATATTTTTTTAAAAAAAAAAGCTTTTCTTTTATATAATTTATTATAATAAAAAAAACTTCTTTTTCTCCTTCATCCGAAATTCCCGAAAAAAAGTCTATAGTTTTTTTGAAAGAAGTTTTTTACTATTCAGTATGACAAATCAAAACCATTTTTTGATTACGAGACCACTGTTGGCTCTGTTATTGCTGTTATGAAAAAGACCATTAAAGCTTCTGGTTCTGAGAGTGGTTTCAAGGCTGTTGTATCAAGGAAAAAAAAGAAGGATGGTGTGTTGGAAGAGAATGTTGATAATAAAGGGGTTGCTGTTAAAACTCTCAGCGCTCATTCATGGGGTTCTCAAACTGGTGACACTACGGAATTTGAGAGTATTGACATGGAAGAAGAATGCTTGGTTGAAGAAACCAGTGTAGACTATGGTAATAATGGTACTTTTGTGGAAGAGGATCCTGATCAGACACCAAAGAGTTTGTGTGTGAAGACCAAGAAGGTGCTAGGGAAACCACTGGGTGTGATTGACTATGATAATGTCGATGCAGAAGATAATGTGTTGGATGAGTCTCTTTTTCTCCCACCTTCTCTTTCAGTCAAGCCGTCTGTTCAAGTGCCTGTTCACAAATTTTTCACTTTAGATATTAATCTTGTAGCAGTGGCTGGTAAATCATCTCAGGAAAAAGTCAATTTTGTTAGAAAAATCTTTTCAAGTGTAAATGGTTTTGGGAGGGCTTTCATCCTCTCAAAATTTGGTGGAATCATTCAGGCATCTTTCACTTCTGAAAAGATGATGATGGCAGCTGCACAATTGGCAAATAATCATGGTGTTGTGATAAACACTGATCTTAAGTGCCCCATCAACAATCATATGAATCGGACAATTGTGTTAAAAGAAATTCCTGTGAGAACTTCCATTGAGGCAGTGCGTGCAGCCATTTCTGAATTTGGGGTTATTAAGTCAATCAAGATGCAGTTGATAGGACTATGGCAAAAGGCAGTCATCAAATTGGAGGATCAAATTCAGGCTGATTTCTTGGCAGCTGAGTGGTTCATCCTTATTGGGAAAGATGTGGTGCATGTGGCCCAGGCTGATATTGACAAACAAACGTGGGATGCCAGAGATGAGTTTAGGGCTTTGTTTTATACCCTCCTCATGGGCACCAATGCTCATGATCTTTGGGATTTCATTGGTTCAATTGGTGAGAAAACATGTATTATTGAGTGCAGTTCTGTCAGTTATGTCTGAACATGCTGTGCTACTGTGTGCTTCAATTCTGAGGGTAGTCTTATTCAGGCGATGGCAAATACTCCTGTTATAAAAGATGTTGGTCTCTGATGGTCTTGTTTAACCGCTGCACTGTGCTCAATTTGCAAAACTTCTGGTCATACTTCTCTTGCTTGTCATACTGCTGGTGTGTCTTCAAGTCCTAAGAACAAAAGAGCTCTTCTTTCAGCTCAGGATCAGTTCTGTCTGGTGAAGATATATGAAAAAAAATCTGCCCCCGTTTCTCATCTCTTGGTTTTTGGTGGAAAAACTTGGGCTTCCATGGTTGGTAGACCACTCCCGATAGTGTTTTTTGGTGGTTCAGCTCAATCTGGTTCCATATCTTATGGTGAACCTCTCTCACCTGTTAATGGTGAATTGGAAAATCATTTGAAGAATATTGAAAGCAGTCTTGTCAGTCTCATAGGACAAATTGGTGAGTTGGTTAAGAGGTTGGACTCATTTGTGTCGGCAGTGTTACCGGAGGTTTTTTGGTCTCTTTTCTTAAATGTTGGTAATGTTGATTTGCTGTAAATTCACGTTTTCAGGAAGTAGTTGAACCTCCAGTAACTGAATTTATCTTCAAATTATCTCCTATAATTTGAACCGCTGGGCTTATAAGTGGAATGGCCAATTCCGTGCCAGTTACTTTATGTAGTTACGTTGTAGTAAACGTCAACTCTTTCCCAGGAATTGCTCGTCTGG
>JAAOMT010000176.1:391860-459276 GCA_016748015.1 Geosiphon pyriformis | reverse complement strand
TTTCGGCGAACTACAAGTTATTTCGCTGAACTATGAATTATTTCGGCCAATTTTCATTAATTTCGGCGAATTTTGGCTATGTTATATGGTTCAGGGTATTGTGTAAATTGATCATCTCAATTTCTATGGTCCAAATCGGGTTATTGATTAAATGATGATAATTGCTAATTTGATTAAATAATAAGTGAAATTCGAAACGATAATAATATATGCTAATTAATGATAGGAATTATAAAGGAAATTTCATGCTAATTAATAGCTAAAATTCTACTGGTAACAGCAGTTTCCCAGCCTAGTCCTGGACGTCAGCTGCTGGTGACTTCCCATTACAGAATCAAGGAGAGGATATAGTAATGGGAATGGGTTTAGGTGATGCCACTAGTGACAAGACTGCTGCCATTCTTGGTTCAACTGCCTCATCTGAAGTTGTAAAATTAGAAAACATGTTGGAAGATCTTTCTGCTTCAGTCATAAGCCTATTAGCGCACTTGGATAGTTTGGCTTTGGCAGGTGGTGCTTTTCCTCTCCCTCTTTCTCAATGAATAGTCTGGTATAAAAAATTGCTACATGTAATGTTCATGGGTTGAACAATCCTGCGAAGCAAGATGATGTCATTTGTTGGCACAAAGATATGAATAATTTGGTTTCTATTTTCACAGAGTCAAAGCTTAAAAGGAAAGTTCACCCATGGTTAGCCGACAAATTTGATGGTGTTCAAGTTTTTGCTTCTGATCTGGATTCTGGTTCTTCGGATGCTGGGGTGTTAATCGTCGTGAATTCTTCTTTAGCAAAGCATGTCTGCAAGATTTTTGAGGTGTCTGGTTAGCTCTTATCCATCAAGTTGCTTTTCAAAAATAAATTTTTGGTGTCTATTTTGGGGCTCTATGCTGGTGCTTCATTGGTGGCTTGGTTTTCTCAGGCTGGTAAGATCAACTCTCTTATTGCTAAAGCCGTTAATAAGTCTTCTTTTGTTATTCTTGGTGGTGATTTTAATGAGGATGGTTTGCACAAATGTGCCAGCTTTAAAAAATGTTTTGATTTGGGTTTGATTAACTCTCTGGGGAGGAGCTCTCTTGTAAAGTCACCTACTTGGTGCAATTCTTATAGTATCACTAAGACAATTGACTATGTGTTTGTTTCCTCTAATTTGGCTGGAGTGGTAGTGGATTGTGGTGTGGATGGCATTGAGAAATATTTTGATACCAATCACAAAGCCGTTTATGTTTCTGTGAGACTGGGTGGCCTGCTCGATGTTCAGCTAAATTTACTGTGTAAACAAGCTAATAAAGATTATTGGAAGTATGATATCAAAGATGCCAATAAGATTAAGTGGTCAGAATTCAGGAATGCTATGGCTGCTAATGTGGTTATGTTCTTGGATGAGTATGTTGTGGCTATGCAGTTTTCTGATCTGGATGCAATATGGGATATTGTTCATAAGGTTATGGTTTTTTCAGCTGGTGAAACGTTCAAAAAAAAATGATTTAAGGGTTTCAATTGTGTTTTTAATAAGGTATCTTTCTGGTTTCATAGACTTGAGCTACTTGTGTCTAAACTGGTGAAGGCTTCTTGGTTGGTTTCTGGTAGGGATTTTGCCTCGTTGTTGGATACTTGGGACAGACTTAATTCTGTGAGTGCTTCATTAGTGAAAGCTCTGTTTCTTTCTGGCACCAGCTTTGATGTGATCTGTTCTGGGCTGGCTAAGGTGAGAAAGTCTTACTGCTCTTCTAAGTTATTGGAATCTAAGCGTGCTGAAGAATCTTGTATAAGGCAGGCTATTGAGAAGAGAATGGAGAGTTTTGAGATGAATAAAGGTTACACCATTAGGAGTGTTTTGAAGTGTCCTGTTCATAAAGTGGTGTTGGATCATTTGGTGGATGATGGGAAGTTGGTCTTGGAGCCTGATTTGGTTAAATCTAAGGTGAATGGAATTATGAAGGGTTGGACTAAGAGACGTGTGGTGGCTTCTGATATCTCTGGTGATTGGGCAAGGCAGTTTCGGCCTTTGGATCATGTCTTTGATGGTGCCTTCTCTGATGTAATACATTCAATCAGTTTTGATGAGATGTTTGGTGTTATTTCAAATTTGTCCAATGGAAAAACGGCTGGTCTTTCTGATATCACTAATGAACTTTGGAAACACTGTGACAAGGCAATCTTGGATATGCTTTTGGTGCTCTTGAATTTCTGTTTGGATTGTGAGTCAATATCTGGACCTTGGAGGGAAGCCTGGGTCTCAATAATCCCTAAACTTTATAAGTGGGAGGGGATTCTTATAAATACCTGTCCTATTGCTTTAATTGAAACAGCTCGCAAGGTTCTTTCCAAGATTTTTTCAGATCAGATCTCTCTGGCTTGTAGCACTTTTGATGTTCTCCGCGGGGACAATTTCTCTGTTCTGAAAGGTACGTCTACTCAATTACCTATCTTCACTATTGGTTCGGTAATCGAAGATGCTTTGGAAAAGAACCGAAAGTTGTGGCTGGTTTTACAGGATATGCGCAAAACTTATAATTCTGTTGGTTGGGAACATTTCAAGAGGAGTTTGATTAAGATCAAAATATGTGACAAATTCATCAGATTTTTTGGTGGCATTTATAATGGTTGCACTAATAAAATAATGACAGATTTTGGTTTAACTAATGGATATTATGTTCACAATGGATTGAATCAGGGGGAAGTTTTTTCACCACTTCTCTGGCGCATATTTTATGACTTGCTTTTGTGTGAGGTTAAGAGACAAAAAAGTGTTTGTGGTTACAAGTTGATTTCTCATTTTGTTTCTAAGACTGGCTGGGTGGAATCTCAAGCTGGGCTGTCATCGTTTCTGGCCGCTAGTGCTTTTGTTGATGATACTATCTGGGTCAGTAGCAGCCAAGCTGCTACACAACACATCCTCAATGTTGCTAGTGAGTTCTTTCATTTGAATGACATTTCGATAAACAATGACAAGACTGTGGCCATTTCTATCAACTGTTGGGTTGCTGCTTCTTATCTAACTATTAGTGGTATGCCAATTTCCATCACTAAAAGAGGTGAACCTTATTATTATCTGGGTATTTTTTTATCTTCTGATGGTCTTTCGAAGCCTAGCTTGGTTAAGGCGCATTCAGACATTCAGTTTTTTGTCAATTTCATTCTGAGAAAGGTTATTTTAGAAAACAGTTTGCTTATTTAGTGTCTTCAGTTCTCTTTCCCATCATCAGCTACAGAATTCAGTTCAGTTTTATTCCTCTCAGTGTGTGTAATAAGTGGGACACTTTGATTTGCAAGGGCCTGAAGTCCAAATCTGGGCTGCCTCTGGACTTTCCCAATGATGCACTTCATCATCCTTCCTTGTACAATTTAAAGACTTTTGAGCAGATTCAGGCTAAGAGCAAGTCAGCTTCTGTTATTGCTTTTGTGAATTTGGTTGGTGTTTTAGGTCGTTTGTTCTTTCATAGGTCTTATAATCTCCAGGTTCTCAACTGGAGTCCTCGTCACCCTTTGTTGTTTTCTGTTTGTGTTAGAGTCAGCCCTTCAAACAACTTTTTGGCAAGTGTAGTTCATATTTTTTCTGAATGTAATTTGTCTTTGGGTGGCTTTCTGGCTGGTGTTTTTTGTCTTTGATGTGGTACTCCTATGTCTTTGGTACTCAGTGAGAAAATTTTCTTCAAATGTGTCTCCTCTCTCAGGCATTATGGTATTGCTTTTGTGAAACAGCTTTGTAACTGGAATGGCATTGTTTTTGATTGGAAGACTTTCAAGCATTGGAAGAGACTGGACTCCTGTGGCCCAGTCCCCTCCTGGTTTGATCTCTCTGTTTATTTTCTTGGTGATATAGCTTCTCCTTCTGGTCATTCCACTCATAATGGTGTTGATAGTTCTTATAACATCCATCAGTCTCTTGGTTTTGGTGTTGTTTGTCACAATCTGTTGGGTGTGGATGTCACCTATCTCTCTGTGTACACTGATGGGTCTTTGAGTAACTTGGGCATGGTTGACATGTTGGCTGGTGCTGCAGTTTTCTTTGAGGACATTGATTTGGGTCTGGGTGTGAGAATTTCTGGTGTGGTTTTTTCTACTTTGGTGGAGCTGCAGGCCATTGCTTTAGCTCTTGAGTGTGTTCTTTCCTTTTGTTCGGTAGATTTGTTCTTGGACAGCCAGGCGGCTATTGATGCTTGCAGGTTGGAGTCTTTATCGGCTGGCCCTGATTTTAGGAATTGTTGTTGGATTGAGTGTTGTTACATCGCCAATGTCATTCATCGCAAAAACTTGGATGTTAGTTGGATTAAAATTAAGGGCCATTCGGGTGTCTTAGGCAATGAGCGTGCTGATGCTTTAGCTAAGGCTGCTGCTTTTTCTAACTTGCACCTACCTCCTTCTATCAGTGAGTGGTTTTTAATGGCTGGTGATACTGCGGTATTTGGTAATTCTAGACATTTTGTCCATGATGTGTTCCGATCTGTTCATTGTACACGATAGGAGATGGGTTCGAGCTCTCGGATTATGATAGAAAGCTTGCGTTTGGACATTGATTGGTTCAGATCTTCTTTGGTGTGACATTCAGATTCTCATTTGGCTGCTGGTTTCACTAGTAAGCATTGTTACAGGTGATTATTTTGGCTGTTGAATTAAATAACAACCCGTAATTTGGTGCTTAAAAAAAGCTACTTCCGTGGATGAGGTTCTGCAAAATGTTGTATCTAAAAGTTTTGATGGAGTCTTTTGTATAATAGACAGAGATTCAATAGTGTCGATAGTAGGTGTATCTTTCCAAAAGTTTTCCCAATTTTTTTCTCAGCATGGTGGCCAGATTTAGTCTGGTAATCGTGCCCTTCTGGTAAGCTATCTAATAATATATAAAATCCTACCCTTATTTCTGGGTCTTTTACCAGGCTATTCTTGACGTCAATAACTCCGTGCTTAATCTTTTAATTAATTAGTATACACAACAATCAAAGCAAATAAAATAAATAAAAGAAATAAAAGAAAATAAATAAGCCTAGGCAGTTCAGCAATTTAGTATTCTATCAATAGCCATGATCAAGAGCTATTGTTCTAGTGTGGTTAAGTATCAATTACTATCAACATGAAGTGTTGATAGTGGAGAGTGAATTGAGATATGAAATAATTATTTATTTGATGATTTTGTTTCTTGGTTAAGGATTCTGTGATATCGATTCTGTCTTTTCTGTTTCTAACACTACCATTATATATACATAATTGGGATTCCTCAATTCCTTGATTCTTCATGACAGGAATCCTGAAATTCCTGGAATCCTGCAATTCCTTTGAGAGGAATCTTGGAATTCTGGAATTCTACAATTCCTTGTTAGGGAATCTTGAAATTCCTGGAATCCTGCAATTCCTGAGAGGAATCCTGGAATCCTGCAATTCCTGAGAGGAATCCTGGAATTCCACATTTATTATACTTACTTCTGATTGACTAATAAGTATGCTAATATATTTCCTATATTTCTATAAGTAACATTATTCTCTCCTTTTAATATTGAGCTCCGTCAAAATCCAACTCATGTAATTTCTCTTCTTGAAGTATTTTCTGGATTTTGTTTTTAAGAATTACTTGTGTTATTTGGGTCTGTAATTTTTCAAATTGAGCATTGGTGATTTTTCCCAATTGATTACTGGTAACCATATCTATTGCTTTGTTGAGCAATATTTCTGGTTTATCCTGAAATGCTGTGTGTATTTGGTATATGGCTCAGGCTTGTGTGGATAAGTTGTTTTTTTCCACAAAATGTTCTAATTGTTGTAGTATTCTTTTGTCGAATAATCGCTTTGTTTTATCCGTATATAGATTCTGGATATTTACATGTTGTCCCAAGTAAAAATAACAATAGTTTGGTGGAAATTGTTGTATCAACCAATTCCAAGTTTCTTTAGTCAACTCTTGATATAGTGACTCTTTTGTTGATTCTTTTATTGCTAATTTTATTTTCGCCATGATTTTGTCCACCATATTTTCAGTTTTTTTCAGTGTTCTGAGCTGCAATGTCTTTCTAGTATCTTGATATCAAATGGTTTGTTGATTGATTGTAATCTCCATTTCCTGGTGTTGGATTAATTAAAAGAGTTGTTGTGCTAGTGTGTAAATGTTGTCTGTAATTTCCATTTTTCTGATATTTTCTGTCACATCTACCATGTCTTTATATATTCTTTTGATTGATTAATTTAACGTGTTGTTGTTGATAAGAACAATTGGTTCCAGATCTCGTGGAATCTCCTCTGGTCAGACTAGTATTCTCTGTACTCCTAATTGTGGAATATTACTGGTAGATGGTAGTATAATGTTGTAATATGGCTTCAGTCGATTTCCATGTGCTGCTTTGGTTAAAATTTTGTTATCCAATCTTAATTTGTAAGCTCCATTTCCTAGAATTTCTTCTATGTGAAATGGTCCATCCCATTTGGAGTTGAATTTTTCACTTCACTGTTTTTTCGCTTTGGTACGATGTAGTAATACTTTGTCTCCAATCTTGAATTTAACTGGTTTATCTGGTAGTTAACTATCATGTCTTTTTTTCTGTTTTTTTTGTGACTTTTGAATATTATCAGCTGCTCTTCTTTGTTTGTTTTCCAATGTTTCCATTAAGTCATATGTTCTTCTCAGCAATGTTTCTTGAAAATTTTCTTCTGTTATTGGTTCAGCTGGATATGTATTAATTTCTCTCTCTACTGGTAACGTTGCTGTTCTTCCATATACTAATTCAAATGGTGTTGCTTGTGTAGTATCTTGTTTCATTGTCCAATAAGCAAATAGTACTAATGGTATGAACAAATCCCAATCGTTCTGGTTTTTTTGGCTGAGCTTAGCTATTGCTTCACACAATGTTCTATTGAATCTTTCTACTAATCCATTGGTTTGTGGATGGTATGATGATGATAATAGTCTCTTAATTCTGAATCTTTGGCTCAATTCTGTTAATGTTCTGTTCACAAAATGAGTTCTTTGGTCTGATAATAATTCTTTTGGACATCCATGTCGACAAATCAAATCCTGATGAACAAATTTGGCAACAGATTCTGCATCTACTCTTTGAATTGCTTTTGCCTCTGGCCATTTAGTGAGATAGTCCATAGCTACCGCTATGTATCTGTTTCCTCTGCTGGTGATTGTTAATGGTCCGACTAAATCAATTCCAATACAGTCAAATGGTTGTTCCACTTTGATTGGTTTTAATGGTTTACTGGGTCTTGTTCCTTCTCTTTGCTGACAAGTATCACAATTTTGAACATATTGAATGATGTTTGGGTATATTGATGGCCAATAGTATCTCTTTCTGGTTCTTTCCATGGTTGCTTCTTTGTGAAAATGTCCTGCTGTTGGATTTGAGTGCATGTTGAATAATATTGTCTCTTTTTCTGGCTCTGTAATTATTCTGGTTGGTTGATTTGGATCCCTTCTATTTTTCTGATAAAGTATATTTTGGTAAGTGATAAAATATTTTGATTGTTGTTTAATACTCTTTCATTTTGTTTGAGATAAATTCTCCTTGAACTGTTGAGTGTTTATATAATGTTGTAATTGTTGATATTTTTGTATGTTCATCTTTTGTTGTATTTTTTGTTGGTATTGTTCTGGTTTTGTTATATTTTTGGGTTGAAATGTTCTTAGATTTGTCTTATTTGTGATAAACTGTTCACATTTCTATTGTCTTTTCCTTTTTTATAATGTATAGTATACTTATATGGTGCGAGTGCCATTTTCCATCTTGACTGTCTTCCATCTCCAAATTTTTGTTTTTGAAGTGATGTTAATTCTTTGTAATCTGTATACACTTCAAACTTCTGGCTTAAATATTCTTTCCATTTCATGACTAACCAGTATATTGCTAAGTGTTCTTTTTCTGGTGTTCCATAGTTTTTTTCGGCTGGTGTTAAACCTCTGCTGGCATATGCTACTGGATGTTCCCTGCTGTTTGGTCCTCTCTGAGATAGTACTGTTCCTAATGCCTGGCCAGATACATCCGTGGTAATGATGAATGGTTTGCTGTGATCTGAATAGATCAGTACTGGAGCTTGTATAAGCTTTTTTTTTAGAGTATTAAAAGCTTCTTGTTGACTTTCGGTCCATTCATATTTTGTATCTTTGTTCTGCAGTTGGTTGAGTGGCTGCGCTATCTTGGAAAAGTTCTTAATAAAACGTTGATAGTAGCTGGCGAATCCCAAGAATGATTTCAGTTCTGTCATATTGGTCAGCACTGGAAAGTTCTTTACTATTTTTATTTTTTCTGGATCCGTTTTGATGCCATCTTTGCTGACTATGTGTCCCAAGAATTTTAGTTCTGTCTTGCTGAAGAAGCACTTTGTTGCATTTAACTTTAGTCCTGCTTTTCTTAGTCTTTTAAACACTTGTTGAAGATAATGAAGATGATCATCAAACATTTTTGAGAATACATTGGTGTCATCCAAGTATACAACTACTGATTTCTACAATAAGTCAGTATAAACAATTTCTATTAGCTGCTGAAAAGTTGCTGGGGCATTGGTTAAGCCGAATAGCATTACTTCAAATTCGAAATTCTTTTCTCTAGTAGTAAATGCTGTCTTCTCTTTGTCAGCTGAATTCATAACTACTTGTCAGTAACCACTGTTCAAATCTAATGTTGAGAACCATTTGTTCTCACCAAAAGTGTCAAATAATTTCTGTATTCGTGGAGTTGGATAACTGTCTCCACGAGTTATATCATTGAGTTTCCTGTAGTCTACACAAAACCAGATTTTTCTATTCTTCTTATGGACGAGTACCACTGGTGACGACCATGAGCTCATTGATGATTGAATTAGCCCATTGTCAAGCATTCTGTTTATCTCTTGACAAATGATTTCATGGCTGGCTGGTGGCACTCTGTATGCTCTTTGTTTGATTGGCATTGCATCTTCAGTCTTGATCTGATGCTGGATGATGTCAGTTTGGCCAAACTCATTTTTACTGGCAAAGATGTCATTGAAATTGTTGAGTAATATCTTGAGCTGCATACATTGGAGTGGATCTAAGTTTCCCATGTTCATTTGTTCCAATTGTTCTGGTTGGAGCAAATAACATTCATCTCATCCATAGATTGTTTGTGATGTGATGTCAATATATCCACAAAGTTGTGGAAAGTCTGGAATAGGGTTGGGTGGTTGGTCCTCTATTTTTGTGGTTAAATATCTGATAGTGGTTTCTTCTGGTATGTTGATAACATTGCCAGTATTGTTGTAGATGGGAATTTTTATGCTGCTATAGCTTTTGGCTAGTATGTGGAGATTGATCAACCCAATCTCTCCTGATTCACAAAGATTTGCTTTAGCTTCAAAAATTTGTCCTTGTTCCTTTTCTTTCCTTTCTATTGCTAGCATATACTGGTTATATAGTGGAATGAAAATAGCTTGACCAGTTGAGATAATTTCTCCTTGGCCAACAATTTTTTTCTCTGCCATATTGACTGGTACATCTATTCTACCCATTGATCCAAATTCTTGTATTTCTTTCACTGTTATTCTTAATTCCTCCCTCTTTCTCACTAACACTAACTGAGCTACTCTAACCAGAGGCAGGAATATTGCCTGTGCTATCTTTTTGTTGGGCTCTATTATATAGGCCTTTTTGGAATCATTTTGTAGCATGGCAATGATATTTCTCACATATCCCGTGTCAATTATTCCTCCTTTTATATTGATCCCTCTTTTCGCTAAACTACTCCTAGATGCTAATTGAACTATTGTTGTTGCCGGAATTTCTAGTGTTATTTTCAGATCAATGCAGGTGTGTGAATGCAGTTCCAATTTGATGGCATCTTTTCCTGGATATCTCAGATCAAACCCTGCATCCATATCATGCGCACATCCTGGCATAATACCTTCCCCATTGTCACTATATCATTTCAACTCTTGTTCCTTGGAGAGATCTGGTAATGCAATGTATTGTTCGTAATTTAAATCAGAGTTTGAATCTGAGTTGGAATTGGTATTGTTGTTGTCACCATATTGAACGGAACTGGAACTGGTGTTTTAGTTGTTATCATTGTTAGAGTTTGAATCAGGATTGAAAATTGATTCCGATTCTGATGCACAACTGCTGATTGGTTTTTCCTCTTCAGAGATCGTATAGATCATGCATGGTGGTGGATTGTAAATGAGGTCACACTCATCACAATACTGAAAGTCACAGGGAATTAGACAGTGTTGACATAGTCGAGCATTTAACTGCCTTAACCATTGTTTTTGTTCTTTCCTTGTGGGTGCTAATTCTTGGTAGTGTTCGTGAAATTGTTCCAGATCCAGGAGATTTATGATGGGTTCTGCATTCCAGTCAAGCTCTAAAGATTCTGGGGGTTGTCTTTGATTGTTTTTATTTTCTCAGGTGACGCCTCTTTGATTTTGGCAAGTGCCATTTGCCAAATCTCGTCGTCATCATAGGGACAATTGTCCAGTCACTGTATGGCTCTTTTCCAGGCTGCTTCTATTGGAGTTTCTTTTCTTACCCAGTCGCTTATTAGAATCGTGTATTGACATAATACGTCGCATGTTCCTCTATGTTCTGGGATGTCGTTCCATATCCTATCATCCAAGAGAGTTTTTCCACAGGCTATATATGGTGTATTATCCCATTTTCTCATTTGTTTTGGTCTTCCAAAATGTTTGATATAGCATGTGTGGTAATAAAACTTGGTTGCTGTCTGATATTCTTTGTTGTCACCATAGCATGTGCCTATTGATGACAATTTCTTGCCACAATCAACACATATCAGTTTGGGTCAGTGATAAGTTGATGGTTGTTGTTGACTGTAGGTGTATGGGATATAAGCATTGTTGGCTTGAGTGTTTTCTTTCTCCCTCTCTTTCCCTTTTCCCTTTTTTTCTTTGTTTTCTTCCCATTCTCAGCTTGAAGTTGGTTCACTCTCATCATTGTCGGTCCAGGTCAAGTCATCAGTTTTCCAAGTAAGTTCTTCCTTTTGTTTCCTTTTTCTATTGTCGTTGTTTATTCCAGGGGAGTATTGGTGGCAGTTCGTTGTGCTTTTCATCAGCCCATGACACTTGGTAGGCTTCCCAGGTAGATTTCTCTTTCTCCTCCTCTAGTTCGATCAATAGTTTCTCTCTTGGAGAAGTCTTGAAGTGGCCACACGTGGCCGGTACACATATGTGTTGGCCTTGATGTGTTAGTTGGAGTTCCTGGGTGTTCCAATCTAACGTCACATTGACTTTGGATAGCCAGTCATTACCAACAAGAGCTTGATATTGAGTGGCTTCCATCACTAGAACTTTAATGGGAGTCACAATGCCATTGATTTCAAAAGAGAAGTTGTCAATTTTACTGATTGGAGTTTTGGTCGCTCCATCGGCTGTGATAATTCTGGCACTGGCAGCTCAATCAACTTGGTGACCTAATCAGTCCATGAGTTGCCATGTGATAATACTGCCTACTGAACTGCTGTCAAGGATCAATTTGATGGATTGTCCTTTGACTTTGGCGTCAGTATACATTGTGGTGATTGGTTTGGCTTCAAGAGCGGCTCCACTAAGTAATGGCATTGCAGCTGTTTCCTCAAATTCGAATGAGAAGATAGCAGCCAAGGACTCGTTTTTGGTGATAGTAGCAGGTGGGATATTACTGGTGAGTGGTTGTTTTTGGGCGAATGCTGGATTATTAGTTAAGGCATCTTCTGGGGTGACCAGGAGACTTAAATAGTTCTGGGAATTTGGGTTCTGGGCTTGGCCGGTACCTGAATTCTGCTGGCGTAATCCAGATGATTGCTGTGAAGAACTGAGGATCGGTTGATGGACTACTATCGCCGATCTCCAGCTCTGTTGAGTTATTTTCAGTCTTTGGGTTCCATTGGGTAGTAAGCTTTGGGGCAGTGTTTGGGTTTGTTGGGGTTGATAGATTAATTGCGGCTGCGGTTGTTGATAAATTACTTGTGGCTGTGGTTGATAGATTGGAGCTTGGTATACTGGAGACTGATAGATGGATGACTGCATCACTGGTAGGTAAGTGGGTTGGTTTTGATTTGGGTACTGATTTGGAGTTTGGAACTGGCAATCGGGGTTTCAATATAGATTTCCTGATCGTTGGTTATTTAAATGCTGGCAACAGTCAATTTGGATGTGTCCTTGTTTACCACAATAGTGGTAGATATGTGTTTCTTGTTGCCACTGTTGATTGGTCGATGAAAATGGCCATAACTGATTTTGGGCACGATTAGAGTTTCCTTAATTATTGCATCGTTGTGAAGGCTGATAAATGGCATAATTGTTAGCTAAGTATCCTTCCAATCTCTTATTAATTGATTCACTGAATTTCTCCAATTTGGAATCCAATTCAGATGATCCATTCATTACTAGATTAACGGCTTGGGCATGGTTAGCCTCTGACTCAGCGGATTCAAAATCTCTAGTGCATGTAACTGTGTCTTGAAGGGTACCTGGATGCAATGAACATACATGTTGCAAGATGCTGCTGCACAGACCACGGATAAACTGATTGAGTATCTGTGGTGCTGTGAAATAGTTGGCATCAATTGCTTGAATTTGGCATATGTTTTGATGGAAGCATTCCAGATAAGTGGTAACTGCTTCAGTTTCTCCTTGTTTTATGGTGGTGAATGCATTGACTAGGCAATTGATGCTGTTATTGTTGCTAAAGTATCTTAGGAATTTTGCTTTGAAGGCATTAAAATCTTGTGGTTTATTAATCAAGCTCTGGTACCATGAATTGGCGGTATCCTTGAGAAAGTAGGGAATGGTTTGCATTGCTTGAACGTCATTCTATCCATTGGCTGTGATGGCCTTTTCTACATCATTCAGCCATATTTGAGCATCATCTTTTTTGCCAGTAAAGTTGTCAAGTTTTGCGATTGGTGCGTAGGCCATTAGATCTAAGTTAGGTGGTTGTGGCTGTTAAAGCAGTTGTTGTTGTACTGGTTGTTGAGGTGGTAGTTGAAGTGGCTGCTGTATGGGTTCGGCTATGGGATTAATCGGTGGTTGATCGATGACAATTACTGGAAGTAAGTTTTGCTGATTAATTAATTCGGAGTTTGGATTGTTCTGCCTTTGATGATTTGGAGTTTTGATTTCCAAATTTTCTAGATCTGGATTTTGCTGAATTTGAAAATTTGGGGTTTCAACTTCCCAGTTTTCAGTAATCGGGCACTGGTAAGTAAATTCTTGATCCTTTGATTCTTCTTCCTCTTTTTCTGATTCTGCTACTTTCCATGGATCAGAGATTCTGAAATCTGGTGGAGGCAGTGGTAATCAAAGTCCTAATGAAGTTGATGATCGCGAATTAAATCTCTCAAAGTATTTGCCATATGGTCCTAACAATTCTGTTTTCTTTTGTCTACTTTGGAATGGGAATCGTCCAAATGCTGATGTCGCAGTTGATGGGAATGTGTCTGTTGATGATATGTTGATGGTGCTTCCAGGTGTATAGTGATAGGATGAGTTGCCTGGGGATTCAACTCTGTTTTTCTTTCAAGCAGGTGGCTGTAATTTTCTGGGTGTTACTACTGGTGTTTGTAATTTTCCCTTGCCTTTACTAGCATATGTAATTGAATATTTTTGTTGAGTGTGATGTTTAATTTCTTTGTTGATCTTAGTGATAATGGATGCGAAATTATGATTTGTTGATAAGTTAGTGTTTTAAATTAATTCCTTATAGAAAGTTTCTCTTGCTGATTCAGTATTCACTGGTGTTCCTAATAAAGAGGAAATTTTTTTGTTGACGTAGAAATTGAAGGCTGATTCGGCGGATATATGATTGTGGTTTAATTCCAAGTATTGACAATAGTGTTGAAATAAGGATTTTGCAAATTCTAAATGGTTTGCTCCTATATTTTCTGATTCTGCCACTTTTGGTTTGGTGTTGTTGGTGCTGGTTTTCTGTAAGATTATACCTTACAGAGAGCACCAAATGTTACAGGTGATTATTTCTGCTATTGAATTAAATAACAATTCGTAACTTGGTGCTCAAAAAAAGCTACTTCCGTGAATGAGGTTCTGCAAAATATTGTATCTGAAGGTTTTGATGGAGTTCTTTGTATAATAGACAGAGATTCAATAGTGTTAATAGTAGGTGTATCTTTCCAAGAGTTTTCCCAATTTCTTTCTCAGCATGATGGCTGGATTTAGTCTGGCAGTTGTGCCCTTCTGGTAAGCTATCTAATAATATATAAAATCCTACCCTTATTTCTGGGTCTTTTACCAGACTATTCTTGACGTCAATAACTCCATGCTTAATCTTTTAATCAATTAGTATACACAACAATCAAAGCAAATAAAATAAAAAAAAGAAATAAAAGAAAATAAAAAAAGAAAATAAATAAGCCTAAACAGTTCGGCAGATTAGTATTCCATCAATAGCCATAATCAAGAGCTATTGTTTCAGTGTGGTTAAGTATCAATTATTATCAACATGAAGTGTTGATAGTGGAGAGTGAATTGAGATATGGAATAATTATTTATTTGATGATTTTGTTTCTTGGTTAAGGATTCTGTGATATCGATTCTGTTTTTTCTGTTTCTAATACTACCACTATATATATATAATTGGGATTCCTCAATTCCTTGATTCTTCACGACAGGAATCCTGTAATTTCTGGAATCCTGCGATTCCTTTGAGAGGAATTCTGGAATTCTGAAATCCTGCAATTTCTCATGAGAGAATTTTGAAATTCCTGGAATCCTGCAATTCCTGAGAGGAATCCTGAAATTCTACATTTACTATGCTTACTTCTGATTGGCTAATAAGTATGCTAATATATTTCCTATATTTCTATGAGTAACAGTGTACTGCTGATGGTTAATCATATTTCATGAAGGCACTGCATCATCAGCTTCCTGTAGCTGTACATAAACAGTTATATAATAAGTGCTATCCCAGCATAATATGTCTTTATTGTGGTAATATTAAGGTCTCTGACCACATGTTTTCATGCCTGTCTGATGTTTCTGCCCATGCTCGGTTGGTCAGTGTTCATGCGTCTGCATGGGAAACTCACACTGGTTTATTTCATTTCTCCTCATGTGTCTTATAGTTGTTGTCAATGTGTGTTTCTGATGTTGTGATTAGCATGGCTCTTTGTAAAAGTTTTGTTTTTAACGATTGGTACCGTGAGTCAATTTCTGTTTTTAAGGATCCCAAGGTGGCGGCTCTGACCATCATGGACTTTGTGTGAAAATTTTGTCTTGCTTTTTGGGAGGAGGTTTGGTTGGTTCATGCCAAACACAGATCTCTTATGGAGGGAAATGGTTCAATTCTGTGTAATGGTTCTCTACCCCTTCTAGTGATAGACCCCCCTAAGCTACTTTCAGATGGTGTGGTTAAATTATTGGGTGTTACTAATGCTTTTGGTGTTAGTTTTGGGTTTCATAAATATTGTCGGTTCTTTTCTGGTATAAGTGATATGGTTTCTGTTCATATAGATGTATAGTGTTGTTCTGATTGGCTCGAGTGGCTGGTCACGTATAGAAAATACATGATTCGCACCTAGTTTAGAATATTTGTATGTTGTATAGTTCTAGGTAGCATTTGGACTTTACTCATTAAACATAAAAAAAAAATAATAATTATAATACTAATTTTTAAACTTGCACTTTTTTTTTATTAATATTTTGATAAACAAAAAATACATTTTGGTAAATTACAAGTTATTTTTATAAACTACAAATTATTTTAGTAAACTATTAAATTATTTCACAAAATTCTACAAAATTTAGTAAATTTTTGAATGTTATAGAGTTTAGAATATTATATAATCTAATTATTGTATTTGTATTTATATAAATTAGGTTATTAATTAAATAGTAATATTTAAGAATTTAATTAAATAATAAGTAATAATTAAATTAATAATAATATATGTTAATTAAGAATAGAAATTTATAAAAATAATTTTATGTTAATTATTAACTAAATTCTACTAATATTATTATTATTAAGATAAAACTAAAAGAATAAATTAGATCTTAAATAAAAAACAAGTTCTCTAGTTTAAAAGTTTTTATGTTTGATCTGAATTCTGGCTAATTAGATTCAGATATGACAATAATAATAAGTAATAAATTGGCTTATTATGTGTATAAAGTATTAGAAGTTTTAAATTATCTTCTGGTAATTTGCTTTTTGTTTAATAATAATCTTTTAATAATAATTCTGAATATTTATGTTAATGTATTAACAAATATATATTTTGGTTAAACTAATAATATTAATTTTTTTATTGCTAATATGGTTAATTCTAATTTTTATATAATGTTAAAAGATAATTTTAATAAAAATAAATTAAAAAAAAGTACTAGTTTTGAGAAATATTCTGATTTAAGTTTGCAAAACTTATTTTTTGAAAGTTTTATGCTAAATTCTCCATTTAAAGCAACTTTAAAGAGATGAAAAAGACTATTAATTATATTTTTGTTAGTGCTTATTTTTTGTTAATAATTATTAATCATAAAATTTTTGATGTGCCTAAATTTTTTAATACCAATTACAAAACTGTGTTAGTTTTTTTTAAGTTAAATAACTTTTTGAATATTTATTTAAATGCAATGTATAAGCAGACCAATTAAAATTATTAGAAGTTTAATATAAAAGATACTAATAAAATAAAATGGTCATATTTTAAAAAGTATTTATTATTGGATTTGTTTTTAATCTTATATGAGTTTCAAGATACAAAAAAGCAAAATAAGTTAAATATAATATAAGATATTTTAATAAAAGTAATAGTAAATTTAATAAATAAAGTTTTTTTAAATATTAGTATAATAAGTTTAATGCTTTAAAAAATAAGCAATTTTCTAAATTCTTTAAATTAAAAGTTTTGGTTTTTAAAATTATTAAGGTTTTTGTTTTTAATAATACTCTTAACTTTAGTTATTTCATAAGAGTTTGGTTAAGACTTAATAATGCTAAGATTTTTAATATGCAATTTTTGATTGGATATAAGGCAAAATCTAAAAAAGTTTTTTGTTATTTGTTTAAAGTCAAAAGAAAATATCATGTTTTAAAGTTTTAGTATTACTTGTATAAAAAAACCAATTTAAAATTATTGAAAAAACGTGATTAATATGTAATAATATAAAAAAACGTAATAATACAAAATATTATAAAATAATATAAAATAACTTAAAATAATACAAGATAATATACAAAAACATAAAATAATACAGAATAATTAGTCATAGTATAGAATAATTAATTATAACATAAAAAAATAAAAAAATAAAAAAAATAATAAACAATAGCTAGTAATAATAAGTAATTGAAAACAATTTTATAAAACTAAAAAATATGTATAAAAACAAATAATTTTAGCAAATAAAAAAACAACAACAAGAAAACAAAAACAAAAATTACTTTTCTTTTAAATATCTTAAACTTAGCCTAAAAATTAACTTTATTATACATATATATTTGTAAATTAGTTTAATAAAATCTTTTTATTTTATATTATATGTACATAATTTCAATATTCTGATTGTTAAAATTGAATTAATTGTCTTTATTACTTTTATTTCAAGTTAGATGCTATTAGTATTGTTACCAGAGGTTTTTGGTTTCTTTTCTTAAATGTTGTTAATGTTTATTTGTTGCTAATTCACATTTTTTAAAAGTAATTGAACCTTCAATAATTGAATTTATCTTCAAATTATCTTTTATAATTGAACTGCTGAACTTATAAGTAGAATGGCCAATTCTATACCAGTTACTTTATATAGTTATGTTGTAATAAATATCAACTTTTTCCCAGGAATTTCTTGTTTAAAAGCTTACTAAAAAATGCATAGTTACTTTATTGTGAAAGTCAAATTTTCTACAGAAATTTTGTTTATAGGCTATCCTAATAATTATAATAAGAAAAGAAAGAAAAAATAAAAAAAATGTAAAAAAAATAGAATTCTGTTAAGAAAAACGTTTTCTATTCAGGTCTGAAGTTATTAACAGTTTATTGAAATTGGTAACTAATCAATTTCAAAACATTAGTTGAGTTTTGTAAATTTCAAGTATAATAATTAAGGATTTGGTTTTTGAATATTTTTAATTTTTATTTAATTTTATAAAAATATGTAAGAGATAATTTGTTTCAATTAAAATATCTAAAATAAAATATTATAATAAGATATATTTTTTTAAAGAGAGAAGCTCTTTTTTATACAACTTGTTATAGTACTAGTCTTTGAATTTGTATTTTTCTTTTTGCTATAATTTTGGCAAACTAAAGATACATTTTGGTAAACTACAAGTTATTTCTACAAATTATTGATTATTTCGGCCAATTTCTGCTAATTTCGGCGAATTTTTGAATATTAAATGGTTTAAGGTATTGTGTAATTTGATTATTTTAATTTCTATGGTATAAATTGAATTATTAATTAAATAATAATATTTAATAATTTGATTAAATAATAAGTGATAATTGAAATGATAATAATATATACTAATTAATAATAAGAATTATGAGAGTAATTTTATGTTAATCAATAGCTAAAATTCTACTGGTAACAGTATAAACAGCTTTGAAACTCTAATAACTTGAACTAATTACTCTTAATTATAATAATTGACAATATTAATTTCTCTTTTTTTTTCTTTTGTTTTTTTATTTTATTTTATTTTATATTTTTTTATATTTTTTTTTCTTAAAAAGTAATAATATTGAAAATAAATTGTCTAAAAATAAATTTTATGATAATTTGGTAAAAAAAAAAGCTTTTCTTAAATTTAAATATTAATTTTATCTTATTAACTTACCAAAAAAATAAAAAAACAATACCAGATCTTAGTAATTATATTTATTAGTTTAAAAAAAAATACAATAACAACAACACAATTAAAAAAAACCAAAACTTTGTATTTTATAACAAAAAAGCTCAATAAATATAACTTTAAACAAAAAAATCTTTAGAAACTGATAATTAACTTAACTAAAAAAACCATTACATTAATGCTTAATTGGTTTCTAAATTATGAGGACCAAAATTTATGATTTTTATCTTATTAAGTTTATTTGTAATATTGAAAATCAGAGTTTGCTAAAACTTTGGCTATTAAAAAAACTATTAATAAAAAAATAAAAAACTTTTACATAAACAAAAATTACATGATTAGAAACATTTTAGAATGATTTTTTTGGAAGATAATGCTTAATTATTTGGTAGTTGGAAATAATTTGGTTTTGGAATTGAATAAAATAAGAAATAAGATGAATAATATTATAGAAAATTGAATTAGAAGACATTTAGTACTGAAGTTTATTCCTAATCTTTAATTTTGTTAATATAGATCTTTAAATTATGTAGATAATAGTGTATTTTCTAAAATAATAAAGAAAATCAGTTTTAATAAATTAAAGTACACAATTATATGTCTTTTTAATAACAAAATAATCAGTTTTTTTGATATTTAAATAAACTGTAAAAGTATAGCAATGGTAATATTTGAAGTATTTTTTGAATTTGTTAAACAGTTGCTTAATTTTAGAATCAGTTCTTGTGTCTTGAAGAAAAACTTGAGTATCTATGATTTCAAAGCCATATAAGTAGAAAAAAGTACTAATAAACACCAGATTAATAGTTTTAATTAAAACAGCTAAAAAGATTATGTCAAAGATTTTTTCAGACCATATTTTTTCTGTTTGTAGCAAGTTTAATGTGCTTTGTAAAAACAATTTTTTGGTGCTCAAAAGCACTTTTATACAGATTCTGGTCTTTGCTGTAGGCTTTGTTATTAAAAATGCTTTGAAAAAAAGAAAAAAAGTGTGGTTGGTTTTGCAAGATATGTATAAGACTTATAATTCTGTTGGCTAAATTTATTTGTGATAGAATTTGAACTGAATATTAATATGTCAAAGTTTTATCAAGTTTTTTAAAAATCTGTATAAAGATATGATTAATAGAATAATAACAGATTTTGAGCTCTTAAATAGATATAGAGTATATAATAGCTTAAATCAGAGTGAAGTTTTTTCACCTTTTTTCTGAGCATTTGTGTGGTTACCAGATTGATACTAAGTTTGTTGCCAAGATGAGAAAAGTGGAAAACAATTTAGACAGAACTTTGTTTTTTGCAGCAGATGTTTTTGTTAATAATACAATTTGGACATTGCCAACAAATTTTTTTCAATCAATAATGTTTTAATTAACAATAAGAAGACAGTGGCTATTCTTATTAATCAGAGGATTGAAGTTGCTTCTTTATCTATTAGTGGATTGCCAATTGCTGTAGTAAAAAAAGGTAAGCTGTACAATATTACAGGGGTGTTGTTCTTGAACTTGTTATCGTTTCTGAGTTCGATGTTGATGTCGTTGTTTCTGTTGTTGTTTGATGGTTTGTAGGTTGATATAATCCGAGGTCTCCAATTCTAGGGTAATAGTCAAGTACAAGTAGGATGTTGCCCGAGTTTAGGTTACGATGAACCATACCAGAAGAATGAATGGTTTTAAGTCCAATAGCTATATCATGTGCGATGTTTAATTTAATTTCCCAACTCGTAGAATGAAAATTTGTTGTTAAATATTTTCGCATGTCTCCAAGTTTGGCAAAGGGTATCACAATTCCATACTCGAGTGTTTCAGCGTTTTGCGTAATCCCCTATATTGTGAAAAGATTAAACACAAGTCGTTATCGTTGTTATTAACAAACCCAGCTCTTTGAATATTTAACTATGAACACAGCGTAAAAAGTAATATACAGTAAATAAATAAATAAATAAATAATAGGTAAATATGAATTAAACATAAATATAAATATAAATATAATAAATGAATTGTTTGTTTACCTCTTTAAACATTTCTGAACTGTTCGTTTTTATAATTTTTATTACTACTTCTCTGTCTTTTCCTTCCTTTTTATATTCCATTGAACCATGATGTTTTATTGTAGATTTATCAATTAATCCATCAATTAGGGTTGCTTTATAAATTATACCGAACCCTCCTCTACCAATTTCCTTGATATTTGACAAACGTTCCCAATGAATCCATTCATAATAATTCAAATAACCACTATCATCTTTATATTCATTTTTATTATTAGGTAGAATATAGATTGGATTCTTGATTATTTCATCAACTACTTTATTGCCGCTTGAAAAGTTACGATAAAGTTTTTCAAAAAATAAGAACTGGGCATACAATACAAAAATTTTTACTATTGTATTTTTAATACTCTGTTGACACGATTTACATTTATTACAATCATGAGAATATGGACGAGTTCTTTTAATTTCAATGTTTTCCATAATGTGGATAAAGAACAAAGGATAAGTGTGGATAAAGTATTAAAGTTATTATTCGAAGAGTGAGTTTTTTTTTAAAGCTTTATTTATGTTGTTTCTCTATGTTAATAAATCATAAAATTTCGTTATTCATCAAACTATTATTCCCCACAAATAATACTAAATAGGTTTAAGTAACTATAATAAAGAAAAGACCCCAAACAAGTTTTCCATTCTCTGATTTTCTTGTTGCCTAAATTTAGGTTTGATATGATGATGATGCATAAAAGAATACCTTGCACTAAAAAAGAAAAGGACGCTTCGAATTTATTGTTGTTTTTGTTAGCTCTCGAATGTTTCGATAGAAAATGAAAATATATAGATGCTTAACTTCATAATTATTGATTATTCAATTGATCAAATAGTGAGTATTTATGATTAATCAAATATGCTTTAAATCTTTTATAAAAATCAAGTTGAATATTTTCAAATTGAAAATAATTAATATTTCTTTAAAGTTATATATATATATTTTTATGTATTTATATATATATAGATAATTTTTTATTTTTCCCAAATTAATTTACAAAAAATTTATCACATTTTTACAATTGAGACAAATATTAATAAATGTACTTTTAATTAAACTTTATTTGATTTTATTTATAATTTTAATGTTTTAATAAAATAATATCTTTATTAATACGTAAACAATTATTAATTATAAATAAATAAATAAACAAACAAACAAAATTTTTATTTAGTAATTCATAACAACTGATTTATTATTTATTAAAGTCTTTACTCTAAACTTTGAACAGAAAAAATTCCTTTTTAACTATAAATAATTTATTTAAAGAGTAAACTTCTTATTTTGAATTTGTTTCTGCCAAAAATAAATTATAAAAATAATTAATAAAAAGCTAAATATTTTTAATCAATAAGCTAATTAAAAGGGATTAATTAATTAAATTAATTAATATTATATTAAATATTAAAACAATTTTTTAATAAATTTATATTATTAATTTAATATATAAAAAATATAAATAAGTTATAACAACTTTTATTAAAAAAGTTAATAAAACTTTTTTTTTGATTTTAATTATATGGTTTTTATTGTTGTGGTTTTTTTTTTAAAAAAAATACTTTCACAAAATTAAGTTTTATTATTATTTATTTCAATTATAATATGTAACTAAATAATCTAAATCTTAATATTTAAAATAATATTAATAATTAAAAGTTTTTTTACCAAATATAATAATATATTTTTAAAGTATTAATTTTAATAATTACAATATTTAAATTTTTTTAAAACTTAAAATAATAATTATATATTATAATTGTTAAGAAAAATTAAAAAAATAAAAAATAAACCAAATATAATTATAAACTTAAAAAACTAAATTATTAATCTTAAAGTTATATAGCCAAAAAAAAAAATTGTTCAATTTGGTTTTAAACATATTATAAAAAATAATAATTTCTCTTTAATTAATAATAATAAAAATTTTAATATTATTTTTAATTATTAAAATTAATTAAAAATTAAAAACAGTTGTAATTAATTTTAAAAAACCTAAAATAAACAATAATATATTGTTAAATATTAGTAAATTTTAATATAATCTATAAAATTTTACCAAAAATATTAAAATTATTCATAATATTAATAATAATAATAATAATAATAATACTTTTAAACATATTTTGTAAATAATAATATTAAAAAAAAAAAGCAAACTTAAAAACTACCAAAAACTTAATAATTTTAAAAATAAAAAATAAACAAAACTAATAAACTTAATTTAAAAAACAGTATTTAAAAAAACCTAAAAAATAAATACAGATTTTACCATTAATAAAACCACATATAAACTAAAAAATAATCTTAATATAAAAAAATTTAATTTTAAAAAAAACATTAAATACTAAAATAAAAGTCACTTATTTAAAAAACTTTTAATAATTAATAATTGTTTTTTAATCATTATTAAAAACAATACTATTAAAAACAATACTATTAAAAACAAAAAGATAAATAAATAGATTCAGTTTTTATTTAATTAGTTTAATCTTTAAAATTAATTAATTAAAAATATATACAAAAACATAATTTGTTTTGCTTTTAAAACTAATAAAAATTAATTAAAAATTAACATATTAAATAATACAGTTAAAAGTTAATTTAAATTAAAATTAATCAATATGTTTTTATTATTATTATTATTATTATTATTTAATATAGAAAAAAAATTTATTTATAACTATAATAAAATTGAATATTATAATTGATATAAGTAATAAAAAATTAATAAAAAAAACCAAAAAAACAGATTTATTTTTTGTTTTAAATAAAATTTTTTTAAAAAAATATAATATTAACCTGATTTTTATTTATAACTTTATATTTTTTAATATTTTTTTACAATATTTTTTTTTTTAAATTTTGTATTTGTAAAGAAATAATCTATATTTTATATATATATATATATATATATAATCAATTATGTAATAAAACCAATAATAATAGTAAAAATAAGAACAAAATGTCTTTTTACATATTTAAAAGTTTTTAATTAAAATAATTAAAATTAATTTATCAATGTTCAAGTGATGATTAAGTTTTATCAAGTCTTTAATTATAACGATGATAAATTAAGATGATTTTAATATTTCTTGATTAATAATACACATTGCACGGTAATTTTTTTATTATAATATTTGTGGGATTACTTTATCATTTAGAGTTATATATATATATATATATATATATATTAGCCTGATTAATTTAAACTTTATTTAATATCTTCACAAAGCCTAAATCGTTTTATAATTATTATTTTATAAGACAATAAGACAATGAGACAAGAGAGAGCTTTTGTGTACTATAGAAAACCTATTTAGTATGATTTATAACGAATCACAGTTTTGATGAAATAAGTTGATTTGTTAAAATAGAGAAATAACATAAATACGAACTCCATCTTTAAAAAAGTTACTTTTTAAACATACTATTAATAAAAGCTTTTTAAAAAAAAAACCCTTTTTCGAATAATTTTCTTCTTATTTTATCCCTTATTATTTGTTTTTTATTTTATACCATGGAAAACATTGAAATTAAAAGAACTCGTCCGTATCCTCATGATTGTAACGAATGTATATGGTGTCGAAATAGCATTCAAAATTTTAATTTTTGTAATGCATGCCAGTTCATATTTTTTGAAAAACATTATAAAGACTTTTCAAGTGGCAATGACGAAGTGGATGAAATAATTAAGAATCCAATTTATTTTCCACCTAATAATGAAGATAAAGAGGATAGTGGTTATTTGAATTATCACGAATGGATTCCATGGAAGCATTTATCGAATATCAACGAAATTGGTAGAGGAGGGTTTGGTATAATTTATAAAGCAACCCTACTTGATGGATTAATTAATACAGATACAATAAAACATCATGGTTCAATGGAATATGAAAGAGACAGAATAGGCAAAGAAGTAGCAATAAAAATTATAAAAACGAACAGTTCAGAAGTGTTTAAAGAGGTAAACAAACAATTCATTTATTATATTTATATTTATGTTTAATTCATATTTACCTATTATTTATTTACTGTATATTACCGTTTATTTACATTTTACACTGTGTTCATAGTTAAATATTCAAAGAGCCATGTTTATTTATAAAAACCAGGACGACTTGATAAATATCTCTTCAATATGGGGGATTACACAAAACGTTGAAACACTCGAGTATGGAATTGTGATGGAATTTGCCAAACATGGAGACATGAGAAATTATTTATCAACAAATTTTCATTCATTAAGTTGGGAAGATAAATTGATGATCGCTTGGAATTTAGCTCAAGGACTTGAAACCATTCATTCTGCTGGTATGGTTCACCGTAACCTACACTCGGGTAACATCCTACTTGTAGAAAATCTATTTGGCTGTAGCTCTAGAATTGGAGACCTCGGATTATCTCAACCTACAAACCCTCAAACAACAACAGAAACAACGACATCAACATCGAACTCAGAAACGACAACAAGTTCAAGAACAACAGCAGCAACAACAATAACAATAACAACTACAACAAAAACAACTACAATAATAACAATAGATGAGAAAAAGATATACGGAGTGATTCCATACATTCCACCAGAAGTTTTAAGAGGAGAAAAGTTTACTTCAGCTGGTGATATTTATAGTTATGGAATGTTATTATGGGAATTAGTAACAGGAAAGCCTCCCTTTCATGATTATTCTCATGATAATATCCTTATAATGGCTATTTTAAATGGGGCTAGGCCTAAGATTACCTTCCCACTTATTCCACCTTCGATTGCCGAAATAATTAAAAAGTGTTGGCATCCTAATCCTAAGAATCGTCCTACTGCCAAGGAAGTTGAAAAGAAGTTGGGGGAACTTGACTATATAGATAAAGAGTCTGAGAATGAGAATCAGTTTAAAGAATCAGAGAAATACGTAAAAGAAATGTTAAAGAACGACTCAAAAACAACAACTCACATTCATCCAGGAGCAGTTTATACAAGTCGCCCTTTAATTTTGCAAATGATGGATTTTTCTAAAGGTTGGTTTATATTAATTAAATTTATAAGAAATATTTTGTTTAATTGGTTAATTCTTTAATTTAATTATTAAATTTTACTCCTTAAAAGAATTAGTCTATTTGCTTAAAGGTAAGAAATTATATAAAAAAAATCTGTAATATACTTTTATGTTTGCTATTGTTTAACATTTATTTTACTTTCTATTATATTTAGATAACTCTTAAGAGATCTAATTATGATTGGTTATCTTGATTTTAAACTTTAATGAGATTAATTTTATTAGACAACTTTTTAAATATTAAAAATTCTTGATTATAAGGATTCATAATATTTTATCTTTTATAGCAGTCTATTCTTTTTTCTTTATTTGCTTGTCTTTCAATGAATTTAGAAAGAGTTTTTTTTGCACTTATAGTTTAATATAAATATTCAAAAATAGGGTTTGCATTTTTTAAGACTTGTTAAAAATGTTATTCATGAGTTTTAAAAGAATTTTTTTTTGAGTTGAATAAAAAACCTTCCATTTTTAAAAAAATTTATTAATTTATATTTTTTCAGAATAATTTAATAAAATAATAAATGGTAACAAATTTAATATTACAGTTCTACTTAAGATTTCTTAATAGAAAATTTGAAATATAAATAAATTTTAATATAATTATAATTTCCAATATGTCTATAATTTTATTCTGCATATGTCTTTTGATTAAAAGTTTCTCGAATGTTCTTTAATCAAAATCAAAATTCCAATTAGATTATTCTAATTTTTTATATTAAAAAGTATAATTTTTGAAGCTATCATATTGAAAACTATGTTAAGATTCTTAAAAACTTTTATAATTTTTCCAAGATATGAATCATAACGGAAATTATTTAGTTTCTAGTTTTTTTAAAATATATTGAAAATCTGATTTTACGAGCATTACATTTAAAAAAAAAAAAAAAAAAAAAAAAAAAAAAAAAAAAAAAGCTTCAAAACAATCAATAAAATTAATGAAATTTTATATGAAAGGGCGGAAAGACACTTGTACACTCTTAGATAATTATCTTTAAAATAGTTACAATTTTTATCTTCAATCCAAAATTCAGATTTGAAATGTCTAAATTCTTCTAATAGGGAAAGATACCAGGTAACTAATTATTTAATTTAAGTTATTCTTGAATTTAATTTTCCTTCAATATCGAGATTTTTTCGTCTTACATTCATAAAAATTATTTTTTATTATTTTTTCATTCTCGGTTGGCTAACCTAATAAAAATTAGTTTCTTTTCTGTTTGACACTTTTTCAAAATTTTCAAAGAACTGGAATGACTGCATATATAGAAGAATTAATTTTTTTTCTATTTTTTTGTTCTTTAAAATAGAGAAACTCACGAACTTGAAATTTAAGAAATTAGATAATAACAGTAATTTTTTGAAGATAATGGAAAAAATTTTTTGACCGTATTTTTCCCAACTTTTATAAATCCGATATTAAGGAAGAAACTGAAATTTGATAATTAGTCATCTTCAATAAAGTTTAAAATGAATTAAAAAGAACTCTTAAAAGAAAAGGATTTGAATATTAATCACCTTTTTTTAGTGTTATTTTGATAACAGTGTGTGTAGTCTAAACTAGGTTTTATTTTTGACTAGAGTTTTTTTCTAAATAAATACATAAACTATTTCTTGTTTTTAAAATACCTTTTTTCCGATTGATTTATTAAGACATTTGTTTTTAACATGGTGATAGTAAATAGGTAATAATAATTTTGATAATTATTAAAAAACTTAAATTTTACATTATTTTTTATAGAAATTATAAATAAAATAATAATTATAAAAATATGGTTAATCACTTTTTAAAAAAATTTGTGGTGAATTATTTATTCAACTTTTATTTAAATTTAATAAATAACTTAATAATTAAAAAAAAGATTTTGTTTAATTTTAACATATTAAAAGCTTAATATAATTTTAATTAAAATAATTATTCAAATTATATTTTAATTCATAATCCCTTTATTATTTTTTTTATTAATGCAATTTAACGAGCGAAGCCCAACCGCTATCTAACATACAGAATCAGACTAAGTGACCCAAATTAGACGCGACTCACGCATTTACTACATGTGGCCAGCCACTCGGGCCCTTTATTCAATATAATTTTAAAATAAAATAATAAATAAAAAATGAAAAGTTTAATAAAAAAAAGTGAATTAAATTTCAAATATGAACTTTTAATAAGCTAAAAAAAAATTTAAAATTTGGTTTTTTCACATTAAAATATTATTATTAATAAAAAATTTTAACTTTTTTATTTTAATAAAAGTTTTAAAACTTATATTCTTAAAATTTTTAAATATAATCAATTAAAAAATAAATAAAGGTTTGTAAAAAATTGATTTTTTAAATAAATAAAAATATTGTAATTGAATAAATTAATAAAAAATTATTTATTTATTTATTTTGTATTAAAAAAAAATTGTTTTTAATATAAAGTCTTTAAAAATTTAAATTTATAATAATAATAATATAAAAATATATATTATAAATTGTACTAATTATCAAAAAAAAATTTAATTTTTTTTATATTGTTTTAGTATCCATTATAAGTTGAAAAAATAATACTTATTTTGCCATTTATTATATTTAAATAATCTTTAATTTATGTAATCTTAGTAATAACTATATTAAATAATTAATTAATTAAATATTTTCTTGTTTTTTTTAATAAACATGTAATTTTAAATTTAAAAAATTTATGATTTATTAAATTTTATAATTCATAAAAAATTTTTTATTCTAAATATTTATAATTATTTTTATTTATTTTTAAAAAATTTATTTTAACATTTTAAAAATATTTTTTAATAAAATAATTTATTATAAAAATAAATATTATAAATCTTGAATTTTAAAATTAATATACAAATTTCATTATATTTTAATCTTTAAAAAAAAAGCTTTAGAATTTTTTAAAAAAAAATAAAAATAACAAAATATTTGGTTATATTTTAAAATTTATAAAAAATACCAAAATAAATTTTTTATAATACATAAAACCAATATATATAACAGTAATAAAATTAATTATAATAATAATATAATTTTAAAAACATTTTTTTAAAGTGTTTTTTTTTTTTTAAAATAATAACAGTTTTTAATAATTAAAAAAATACTATTTTAAAGTTTAAAATTTCTTTAAAATAATTAATTAAAATCAATAATTTTTATTTATAATTATTAATAAAATATTAATTTTTTATTTTTATTCATTTTTATAAATTAAATTTGTGTTTTAATTTTCTTAATAGTTAATAAAAAAAGATTTTAAATGTATTTTTTTATTTATTAAATTTAAGTTTTTTATTTTTAAAATATAATTAATTTATTTATAAATATAAAAATTAAAATAAATCCAAATTTTTTTAAAAATAATTATAAAAATAATTTATTTTTATATATTCTTTTTTTGTTACTTTAATAATAATAATTATTATTAATATTTTGTTTTTTGTAAATTATATCTTATAAAAAATATTATTAAATATTAGTTTTTTATACAAAAAATTTAAAATTAAACTTTTATTAAGTTTTATGAAAGCAATTCAACTATTACCTAAAGAAATAAAATCATATAAAATTCTAAATTAAGTATGACCCATGTTTTTTTTATATATAATCAGCTATTTAAACTAATTAAGATAGTATTATACACCTAAATTACTTATTAATAAAACATCTTTCAAAAAACCAAAACTTATTACACAAAGATTAAACAATTATATTCTTTTTAGCAAAGTTATCCAATAATTTATTCTATTCTAAAATGATGTTTAATAATAATTTTTTCTTAGCATTACTATTATATATACATAAAAACAAGTAATTAGAATTTTTTATTATTCCATATTATATATAAACTATACTTGGATATTTTAGATCATATAGTTTTTTTTTAGTTATAAGCAAGTAGTAGTGTAGTGCTTTTATGAAATAAAACTAAAGTGCTATTAATAATAAGCTAGTATGGTCAAAACAGATCTTGTTATTAGAATGCCAAACAATAAAAGTTTTAATTATATTTGAACTAATATTAATGCTCATATTTATAATATTATCAACATATTTAAATTTCCAACCAATAAAATTAACTATATTAAACAAACTTTTAACAAAATAATAAGCATTTTCAAAAACAGATATGTTTTTAATGCTAAAAAAATGACATAGTATCCAAAGAAGCAATATAAATTCAAAAGTAATAGCAGTATTGACATAAAAATTAACATATTTATTTTTAACAAAACCAGAATAACTTTTAAATTTTCTCCAAGCAATTGACAAACTTTTTTTTTAAATGACTTGGCAAATATGTTTTTTTTCAATTCAGTATTTACTGCAAAAATTAGAACCAGCCATATTTTTGGTAAAACAATATATATTTAATAATGTCTGACTATTTGTAAACAAAGTAACAGAGTTAAAAGCAGATATATATTTCAAAGTAAAAATAATAGTTTGCAATTTCACCAAAATTAAAGACTGCAAACTATTTATTTTTACTTTAATACTTATATTGACATCTAAATTACAAGAGTAGTTTATGAAAACAAAATAAAAAACCAAAACTTCACTATTCACCAAACTACTATTCTTAATAAACTTAACTAACAAATTGAATTAGCCAGAAATTAGACTCTTAGAGTTCAGTTTTTTCTATCTGCAAAAAGTATTTTACACAAAGCACATACTATAACAATTTAGAAACTGATTTATAAAAATAATACCAAACTTTTTAAGAGATCTTACCACATTTATATAGTTATCTAAGCTCAACATATCTAAAACTGCAACATTATTTTTAGCCTAAAAGACATTAGGCAAATTATTACTTAAAAACAAATTGCAAAAAATAAAAATACATATTACACTTACCAGAAAACAATTTATAGAATTAATTGACAATTTGACTAGAATTCAAAGAGAATATTAGGACATTCAGGTAATAATTTATAGATTTATTGCTTTGTGTTTGAATAATCTGCTGAAAATTCTACTTGTATTAAAAAAATTAACCAGATAGCTATTAGATTCTCAATCAGCATTTGCTTAAATGTTTTAAGACCATACAATTTAAGATAATATAAAGTCTTATTAAAGAAGTTCTTAGATAGATTGGTTTTAAGCTTCACTTTTTTTTTTAATATCTTATTTTATTTTTTATATACACTTTTTAAAACATAATCAAATTATATTCTATAACCAATAATAGACTACAAAACAATAAACACCAAATACAAAAATTGTTTTTTAGTGATAATTTTTCTTAAAATCATATTTAAAAAAAACTTAATATCTAAATAAGCTTTGACCAAGCTTGGTTTAGATAGACCATCAATTATTAAAAAAATTTTCAAATATTTGTGAAACTTACTCTTTTTGGCTATTAAGATTTTTAAACTACTAATAAATAGCACAGTCTCTTTAGCTTTTTAATTAAAAGAAATAACAATTGTTTTGTCTGTATTAATCAAAATATTATTAATAGAAAAAAACTTATTTGCAATGTCTAAAATATATTGTGTTACCACTTTATAGTTCTCAATCTAAATAGTATTATTCATAAAGATACTTGTTGCAAAAAAAAAAGTTTTGTCATTTTTGAGATTAGATCTGCCAGTTTTTGTAAAAAAATTTGAATTTATTCTGTATTTACACAAATTTTTATGTCTCTTAATCTTATAAAACAGGAAATTATAAAAATTTTTTTACAACAAAAACAAAAAAATCTCTCTTTAATCAAGTCTATTATGAATTATATATCTATTTGAAAGCCTAAAATCTGTTATAATTCAATTAATTCTTCTATTGTGGATATTTTTAAAGAACTTAATGAAACATTTACATATTTTAATTTTAATTAAGCTATTATATAAATAATGCCAATTAACTTATATGTTTTACATATATTTTGCAGAACCAGTTACAATTTTTTATTTTTTTTCAAAGTATTTTTAATTACAAAACCTATGACTAAAATCAGAGTTTGTGTTAAAGTACTTTTTAACACTAAAAAATTGTCTTTATAAAACATCTCAAATTTGCTGCAAATAAGAAAAATCTTATCAGAAAAAATTTTAAACAAAATTTTTTTGGTCTTTATAATTAGAACAATAGATTAAGTATTTGTTAAAACTTTTTTTTAATTATATAACTTAAGTATTATTAAGACTCAAGTATGTCTTTACAATATTGAAATTTTATTTGAAAACAAACAAAAATTCAGTATATCTAGTAGACATCTTAAAATATTATTCTTATAATGTTTTTATAATTTATTAGATATGTTACTTAAATCAACAGCTTTTTTATCTAACAATTTTTTAACCACTTGACTCAACTTTTTATAATCAATAGTGTTTATTATCTCAAAAAAAGTCTGATTATCTACATATTCCAAAAAAACATATTAATTTGTTCAGATTTTAGAAACAGACTCTAAAATTTTCTATTTTCTGGTTTAGTTTTCTATTATCTTATTTATTTTGGCTTTAATCTTATTAGGTTCCAAAATCAACTCTTTAGATAATTCAAAACCATTTTGCAAAAAAATATTTTCAGGATGCTGTTATAAGTGATTATTTGGGTTTCAAAGCAAATAACAAATCCATAACTTGGTACTTGATTGATGTTCTGGTTGGTAATTTTATCTGAAGGTTGTTTGTATTTGAAAGTTTTGGTTGAATCCTTTATATAATGAACAAAAATTCAATAGTGTTTATCTGTAGCTTTCCAAAACTGTAGTTTCATTAATTTTTTTCTCAGCATGATGGCCAGTATTTCTCCTAGTAAGCTATCCTCAATTGAGTGTTCTACCCTTATTCCTGGGTCTTTTACTAGTTACTTTGACATCAGTAACTCTGCACATTATTCTCTTTAATTAATTAGTGCACAACAATAAAATCAAAGAAAAAAAACAAAAAAAACAAAAAAAACAAAAGAAAATAAAGAAATAAGCCAAGACAGTATACAAGTTAGTATCTCATCAATAGCCATAATCAAGAGCTATTGTTCCAGTATAGTTAAGTATCAATTGCTATTAACATGAAGTGTTGATAGTGAAGAGTGAAATTGGAGATAGTAAATAATTATTTATTGATATTTGTGATGTGGAAGATTGCTTAGATTTAAATCTAAACAGAGAGGTTTGTCTTTTCTACTTCTAATGCTACTACTATATATACATAATTGAGATTTCTTAATTCCTTAATTCTTCACACTAGGAATCTTGAAATTTCTGAAATCTTGCAATTTTTTTTGAGAGAAATCCTGCAATTCTTTTTGAGAGAAATTCTGAAATTCTGGAATTCTGCAATTCTTTGTACAAAAATCCTGAAATTTCTGGAATCCTGCAATTCTTCCTGAAAGAAATCCTGGAATTCCACATTTACTACAGCTACTTCTGATTGGCTAATTTATAGGCTAATATACTTTCTATATTTTATGAGTAATATTATTCCCTCCTTTTTAATATTGAGCTCCATTAAGATTTTCCAAATCTCCTAACTCTAATTCTCTCTTTTTGAGTATTTTCTGAACTTCTTTTTCAAGAATTACTTGTGTTATCCTGTTCTGTAATTCTTCAAATTGGGCATTGGTTATTTTTCTCATTTGGTTAACCATAATGGAGTCCAATTCTGGATTAAGTAAAATTTCTGGTCTGTTTTAAAATCCAGTATATAGTCAATATATGGCTCTTACTTGTGTAGTCAAATTGTTCTTTTCCACAAATTGTTTTAGTTGTTGCAGTATTGTTGTGTCAAATAATTGTTTTGTTTTATCTGTATATAAGTTCTGAATATTCAAGTGTTGTTCCAAGTAGAAATAACAAAAGTTTTTTGGAAATTCATGTATCCACTATTTCCAAGTTTCTTTGGTCAACTCTTGATATGTGGTGATACTTATTGGTTCTTCTATTGCTAATTTTATTTTTAAAACCATTTTGTTAATAGTGTTTTTTGTTTTTCTTTGACTTTTGTATTTGGGTATCTTTCTGGTATCTTGGTATTGAATGGTTTGTTGGTTAATAGTAATTTTCATATTCTGTTGTTGAATTAGTTGGAATAGTTGTTGTGCTAGTACATGAATGTCATTAGTGATTTCCATTTTTCTGAAGTCTTTTGTTACATCTACCATGTCTTTATATACTCTTTTTATTGTTTAATCTTTCATGTTTGGTTCAATGATTATGATTGGTTCCAGATCTCATTGAATCTTATTTGGTTGGACTAGTATTCTCTGTACTTCTAATTGTAGAATATTATTGGTAGATAGTGACATTATATAGTGATATAGTTTTAGTCAATCACTATGTGCTACTTTGGCTAAAATTTTGTTGTTCTATTTTAATTTATAAGCTCCATTTCCAAGAATTTTTTCTATGTGAAATGGTTCATTCTATTTGGAGTCAAATTTTCTACTTCATTGTTTTTCCGCTTTAGTATAATGTAGAAGTACTTTGTCTTCAACCTTGAATTTAATTGGTTTATCTGATAGTTGGTTGTCATGTCTTTTTTTTTGTTTTTTTTGTAATTTTTAAATGTTATCAACTGCTTTTCATCATTTGTTTTTTAGTGTCTTCATTAAGTCATATGTTCTTCTTAATAATGTTCTTTAAAAATTTTCTTCTGTTATTGGTTCTGTTGAATATGTTTTTACTTCTATTTCAACTGGTAATGTTGCTGTTCTACCATATACTAATTTGAATAGTGTTGCTTGTGTAGTATCTTGCTTTATTGTCCGATAAGCAAATAATACTAATAGTATAATCAAGTTTCATTCATCCTGGTTTTTTTGGCTGATTTTAGCAATGACTTTACACAATGTTTTGTTGAATCTTTTAACTAACCCATTTATTTGTGGATGATATGGTGATGATAATGGTTTTTTAATCCCAAATCTTTGACTTAATTCTGCCAATGTTCTATTCACAAAGTAAGTTTCTTGATCTAATAGTAGTTTTTTTGGACATTCATGTTGACATATCAAATCTTGATAAACAAATTTGGCAACAAATTCTGCATCTGCTCTTTGAATGGCTTTTGCTTTTGGCCATTTAGTAAAATAGTCCATGGTTATTGCAATGTATCTGTTGCCTCTGCTGGTTATGGTTAATAGTCTAACTAAGTCAATTCTAATGTAATCAAATGGTTGTCCCACTTTGATTGGTCTTAATGGTTTACTGGATTTTGTTTCATCTCTTCTTTAACAAGCATCACAATTTTGAACATATTAAATAATGTTTGGATACATTAATGGCCAATAGTATCTTTTTCTAGTTTTTTCTATGGTTGTTTCTTTGTAAAAATGTCCTGCTGTTGGATCTGAGTGCATGTTGAACAATATTGTTTCTTTCTCTGGTTCTGTGATTACTCTGGTTGGTTAATTTAAATTCTTTCTGTTTTTCTGGTAAAGTATATTTTGGTGGTTAATAAAATATTTGGATTGTTGTTTTATGTTGTTTTGTTTCTTTTGAGATAGTTTCTCTTTGAACAATTGGGTATTTATATAATGTTGGAGTTATTGGTATTTTTGTATATTCATGTTTTGTTATATTTTTGGGTTGAAATGTTTTTAAATTTGTCTTATTCATGACAATCTATTAGCATTTCTATTTTTTTTTTCTTTTTTGTAATGTACTGTATAATTAAATAGTAAAAGTTCTATTTTTCATCTGACATGGCAATCATCTCTAAATTTTTGTTTCTAGATTGAAGTCAATCCTTTGTAATCAGTGTATACATCAAACTTCTGGTTCAAGTATTTTTTCTATTTGATAACAGCTCAATAGATAGCTAAGTGTTCCAGTGCTGGAGTTCCATAGTTCTTTTCAGCTGAACTTAAGCTTCTACTAGTATAATCTACTGAGTGTTCTCTTTCATCCAGTCCTCTTTGCAATAGTACTGCTCCCAATACTTGACCAGATGCATTAGTTGTGATTATGAATGGCTTGCTATGATCTGAATAGATCAGTACTGGGGCTTTAATAAACTTTCTTCTCAATATATTAAAAGCTTCTTGTTGAGTTTCAGTCTATTCATATTTGGTGTTCTTTGTTTGTAGTTGGTGTAGTGGTTGAGCTATTTTGGAAAAGTTTTTGGTAAAGCAGTGATAGTATTCAGCAAATCCTAAAAATGCTCTTAATTCTGTGAAATTATTTGGTACTGGAAAATTTTTAATGATTTCTATCTTGTCTGGATCTATTTTGATACTATCTTTGCTTATAACATGTCCTAAAAACTTGAGTTCTGTTTTTTCAAAGAAGCATTTGTTTGCATTCAACTTTAATTCTGCTTTTCTCAGTCTTTCAAACACTTGTTGGAGATGATGCAGATGATCATCGAATGTTTTTGAGAACACATTGGTGTTATTTAAGTATATGATTACTGATTTCTATAGTAGCCCAGTATAAACAATTTCCATAAGTTGCTAGAAAGTGGCTAGAGCATTCATCAAATCAAATGGCATTACTTCAAATTCAAAGTTTCTTTCCTGAGTTGTAAAAGCTGTTTTCTCTTTGTCTTCTGGTTTTATGGCTATTTGTCAGTAACCACTGTCTAAGTCTAAAGTTGAAAACCATTTTTTTCCTCCAAAAGCATTGAAAAGTTCTTGGATCTTTGGAGTTGAGTAGCTGTTTTTTTTTGTTACTCTATTTAGTTTCCAGTAGTCTACACAAAAGCAGATTTTTCCATTTTTTTTTCCAAACTAATATCACTGGTAATGACTATGGACTCATTGATGGCTGAATTAGCCTATTGTCAAGCATTTAATTGATTTCTTGACAGATGATCTTATGGCTGGCTGGTGGTACTCAATATGCTCTTTGTTTAATTGGCATTATATCTCTAATCTTGATCTGATGCTAGATAATATTAGTGTGGCCAAATTCATTTTCACTAGCAAAAATGTCATTGAAATTGTTGAGTAATATCTTTAATTGCATCTGTTGGAGTGAGTCTAGATTCTCCATGTTCATCTGTTCCAATTGTTTTGGTTGGAGCAAATAACATTTGCTTTGTCCATAAATGGTTTGTGATGTAATATCTACATATTCACAAAGCTATAGAAAATCTGGAATGTAGTTTGGTGGTTGATCCTCAACTTCAATGGTTAAGTATCCAATAATGGTTCCTTTTGGTATTTTGATAACATTTCCAGTTGTGTTGTAGATTGGAATTTTAATGTTTTTGGGGCTTTTGGCTGGTATGTAAAGATTAGTGAATTCAATTTTTCCTGATTTGCAAATAGTGACTTCTGCTTCAAACAACTGAGCTTGATTCTTTACTTCTCTTTTTATGACTAACATATACTGGTCATATGGTGGGATAGAAATTGATTGATGGGTGGAGATAATTTTTCCCTTGCCAATAACCTCTTTTTCTGTCATATTGACTAGTATATCTATTCTACCTGTGGATCCAAATCTTTGTATCTCTCTTGCTGTAATTCTTAATTTTTTTCTGTTTCCCACTAATACTAATTAAGCTATTTTCACCAGAGGCAGGAATATTGCCTGTGCTATCTTTTCATTTGACTTTATAATATAGGCCTTTTCTGAATCATTTTATAGCATTGCAATAATATTTCCTACATAACCTGTGTCAATTATTCTTCCTCTGATGTTGTTACCCTTTTTTGCTAAACTACTCCTAAAGGCTAGTTGAATCATTGTTGTTGCTAAAATTTCTAGTGCTATTTTCAGATCAATGTAAGTGCACAAATGTGGTTCCAATTTGATGGCATTTTTTTCTGGTGTTATTAGACGAAATTAGAAATATTGTTTAGCATGAAATTACCCTTATAAATCTTATCATTAATTAGCATATATTATCATTTCAAATTATCACTTATTACATTAGCAAAATGTTCGAAATTATCATTTAATTAATAACCCAATTTGTACATAACACAAATGTAACCTAAGTGCAATGATCAATCATACAATACCCCAAAATATGTAACATTCAAAAGTTTGCCAAAATTTGTAGAAATTTGCCGAAATAATTAATAGTTTACCAAAATATCTAATAGTTTGCAGAAATAACTTATAATTCACTGAAATGTATTTTTAGTTCAGCGAAATTATAGAAAAGAGCAAAGTTCAAGTTCATAGAATAGTGTTACAACAAGTTGTATAAAAGAAGAGCTTCTTTTTTCGAGAAAATATATCTTACTTTAGATTTATTACTTAGAACCATTCCTACACACACAAAAAGAAATAAATATTAAATAAATTAAAAAACCAAATTCTTTAATTATTGCACTTGGAAAATCCCCAAAACCCAACTAACATTTTGAAATTGATTAGCTACCAATTTCATTAAACTGTTAGTGACTCCAGGCCTGGATAGAAAACGTTTCTCCTGACAGAATTCTATTTCTTTTACATTTCTTTTATTTTCTTTCTTTTATTTTCTTATTACCATCATTAGGGTAGCCTACAGACAAGATTTCTGTAGAAGAATTGACTTTCACAGCAAAGTAACTACACATTTTTAGTGAGCTTCCAGATGAGCAATTCCTGGAAAAGAGTTAACATTCACTACAATGTAACTACACAAAGCAACTAATACAGAATTGGCCATTCCACTTATAAGCCCAGTAGTTCAAATTATAGGAGATAATTTGAAGATAAATTCAATTATTGGAGGTTCAACTACTTCTAGAAAACGTGAATTTGCAATCAACAGACAGTTACAACATTCAAGAAAAGAGACCAAAAACCTCTGGTAACATTTGGTGTTCTTCCACAGAAATAACACAGCAACAACAACTTCAAAAGTGGCGACTCAAACAGATCCAAAAACTCTAGAGTATTATCAGTCAATCTACACCCACTGCAAGCAGAGATTTAACATCCCAGACAGAATTGAAACATTTAAGAAAACACTTTACCAGTATATTGAAAATTACATCAACAATTATCTTTTTGGAGACTACAACATTTCAGAAGTTAGACACAACTTATATGAAAACTTAATACATTACTCTTGTCTAAACACTCAGAATTTTAACAGTCAAACACTTAAAACATATTTCCAAGAACTCAACTTCAATATCATTCAGTATTGTAAAGAGAATTACCCAGTAGAACAGAAATTTTCTCTTGGTTTTGAATCAGAAACAGAAAAAAGAAAAAGAAAAAGGAAACAAAAACTCAGAACTACTTCCAATACACCTAAAACCACTGCCAAACATTTACAAACTCCAGAACAAGGAACCAGCTTTAAATTACCATTCTCAATCACACTATTTCTAGCTTCACTTGCTTAACCACAAACACCAAGCTCACCATTTATTCAGTTTTTAAGAATAGAAGATTTTCAGTCATCCAAAAGCCCTATTCAACAACAGAAACCAATATTAACCAGCACAAACTTTATTGACTACTTAGCAGAAAATCAAAGTGAAGAGACCGAATCAGAACAAGAAACAGAAGACTCAGAAAATGAAGAAAAAATGGCCTCCACATATATCACAAAAATCCCTGAGTTCACAGAAGAAGACAGTGAAACCAGTCCTCAAAAATGGCTTGACAAAGTCTCAAAAGCAGGAGATGTAAATGGTTGAAATGCTGCTAGAATATTAAAAGCAATTCTATACTTCTTACAAGGAACGGCCGGTGAATGGTTTGAAAACTTGGAAGCCTCACCAGAACACTGGGAAGCATTCAAAACTGCTTTTCTAGAACAGTTCACTAACAATAACACTTCTATCACTCTTCAAAATTGGTTCTGAAATATCAAGCAAGAACCAAGTAAATCAGTTATGACCTATCTTGGGAAATTTAACAAACTGCTTAGAAGGATTCACCAATTGGAAACCAATGAATACTACTCCAATGCACAAATCTTGGATCAATTCATTGCTGGACTAAAAGACAAACTTATCAAGAAAGTTTACCCACATGCACCAGAAAATTTAGCCACTGCTATTCAACAGGCGAAAAACTATGAAATGGCCATGGAAGAAGCCAACTGTACCAAACTTGTTAACCTGGCTATTGGCAAAACCAGCTCAGCAGCTGAAAAAAAGATTGACCAATTAACCAAAAAAGTTGAAAACTACTTCACCAACCAACAGCAACAACAGCTGCCGCAGCAATCACAACAACCACAAAAATATCAACCCCTACAATAATGCAATCAAAACAACTTCAGACTACCATCCAACAACCAAATCCAAAATTGTCATTATTGTAGAATTTCAGGATACTGGAAACGTGATTGTAGAAAATTGCAATAAGACCAACAACAGAGAAATAATCAATGTTATTTTCAACCACAACAATCATATTATCTATCACCACCAGCTCGATATTTACCAAGGCCACAATATCCAAACCACTATTATCAATCTGCTCTACAACTAATTCAACAACAGTATCAACAACCATCCACACCACAATATCAAGTGCTAGCTAGAAAATTGGTTCAACATAATCAATTTACACCACAAAACCGTTTTCCAACAAACAACAACAGATTAAATTCCAACAACCAATTAACCACTCAAAATTTGAATCAACATAGACCCAACCACTATCATACTCAACCCAGTTATCTTATGATGCCAGAAGAACAGGATTTTTACCATACTGCACTTTCAGAAGGTAGAGCTGCAGCACAACAACAAAACCCTTCCTATACTCCTACCACAATTCCACCAGCCAGAATTGCTGAAAATGCCAATCTTTCAGATATATTCTCTTTCGAATTTGAAGCAAATGAATCACCATTCTTGCTTAACAATGCAGCAGTTAATGAGCAAAAAGCCATCACTGCAATGTACACAGAAGCTGAAGCAGAAGGAAAGCCAATTCACTTGATTCTAAACAGTGAATTCACTGGAAGCATCATCACCTACCAGTTGATGCAACAGTTAAAAAGAAATGTTGACCGACCAGCTCAGACAGTAATTGTTACTGCCGATGGCATGAAAAAGACTCCAGTAGGAGAAATTGACAACTTCTCATTTACAATTGACGGAATCACCATTTCAGTCAAAGTTCTGATTATGGATGTTCCCCAATACCAAGCTCTTATCGGAAATGATTGGCTCCAAAAAGCCAATGCTAATCTGAATTGAAAGACATAAGAGTTAACAATTTCCTACCATGGAAAACATGCCTGGGTACCTGCCACTTGTGGTACATTCAACAAATGCTCCGAAAAAGCTCTGGCTTTTGAATTCAAACCAGAAAAAGAAAAACCCATCATTGAAACATTTATGGCACTTAGATCAACCTTCAATTGGGCTGATGAAACTAAACAACAGTATTTTTCAACAAACAATTTTCTTGAAACAAAAGAACCAGTGACACCCAGATGGAATATCTTCTATTCAAAAACAGAACCACGAAAACAATGCTCTTACATTCCACTCAAATGCAAAGATTGCCACAAGAAACTCTCATCAATGGGAGCTTGTATTTCACCCAAGGAAGAATATGGAAATCATACCTGTTACTATTGCAAATTTTGCCACCGAGAATGATGGGAACACCTAGTCAAAAGAAGTGGAAAATGGAACAGAACACCCTATTTGACTTGTGGAGAATAATTATCTGATGAATGTGACTGAATTGATGTTGTATTCAGAGGAGAAGTCTGTGATCAAACATGCCAATATGCCCTTTTAATCTTAGAAAAAGTAACAAGAGGAACCCCTTTTAATGCTGCTTACAACAGTGCCTTCAACAAACTGTATCATTATCCTTATAATACTGAAATGATTTTCGATCTAGCAATGGCTTTAATCAACAGAACCACTCAAGAAAATGTTTGTCAAATGAAAGAATCAGAATACATTGCATACATCTTTGAAATCACTAGATACAACTATGAAGATAAAGTAGAAGTATATTACCAAATTGCCAGTCACACTTACCCGACCAAAGAAGCTCAAGCCCAACAGCTAGAGCAAATGAACATTAAATTGTATGAAGAATGCATAATGCCTTGTGATGAGCAATGGTGCCCTGAATGCTATGCTCTTAGCATTCCCCTGCTCAATGAAAATGATGAAAACAAAATTGAATTTGAAGAACCTGAAGCAACAGAAGAAATTAAAGCAACACCCATCTATCTTATCAAAAATCAGCCTGCCTTACAACTCAAAGACTTCAACAACAACAGACAAGGAATAAAACCCGAAAAAGCACATGAAATTGATGCTGAATATGACCTAAGATATCCAGACAAGAATACTCTTGTTCTCAAACCCAAATCTCACACAAAAATCAACCTCAAAATTGCTCTCGAAATCTCACCAGGAGCAATGGTTCAAATCACCTCCCGGTCCTCTCTGGCAAGCAAAAAAATCAATGTCAGAGGAGGAATAATCAATGCTGGATATACTGGTAACATAACAGTAATACTCCAAAATAAAACTGATAAACCTTTCAAAATTGAATATGCTGAAAAAATTGCTCAAGCTATCTATTTATCCTTAATCAATATTTCAGGCTTACAGTTAATCAATCAAAGAGAACAATTGGGAAAAAGCAAAAGAGGAACACAAGGTTTTGGTTCAACTGGACAATTTACAGTTCCAGTAAATATAGCTCTCAATGAACAGAATGAGTCTCACCAGATTTTATGCCTTCCCCAACCAATCACTATTTCACCTTTCGGAGAACATCCCAAAATCTATATCTGTCCAAAGCCAACAACCACCCAACAAATTTTTGAATCCAATGAATGAATTTGCTTGGAACATAATATCTTGATCCCAAATATTTACATCACAGAAAGAACAAAGAAAGTCCGAGTTATTTTTTACAACTCCAATAATTACTTCATAGTTCTATTAAATAACTTAGAAATTGGAGTTATTCATAGTAATATTTTTCAACAAGAATTACCCCAAACAGTTTCCGATTTCTCTGAAATTATTGGACATTCACTACCAAAAATCAACCCAAACCACAGCTCTAAAAACTACCATGTTGTTATGGAAAAACTATCTCAAATCAACATAGGACAACTTGAACCACAACAACAGAGTCAGCTCAAAGAGCTAATTGCAGAATTTGCCGATATCTTTGCCAAAAACAACAATGACTTAGGAAAAACCAATTTGGCTCAACACCAAATCTATACAGGAGATGCCAAACCAAGGCAACAGCAAGCCTACTGAGTTGCTTCAGAAAGTTACCAATTTATCCACAAAGAAATACAATGGATGCTCAACAATGGGCTTATTCAACTATCAATGAGTCCATGGGTCTCACTTGTGGTCTTAGTTAAAAAGAAAAATGGAAAGATATGATTTTGTGTTGATTATTGACAACTCAACAGTGTCACTATTGAAGATGCATATCCCCTTCTCCGAATTGATGATATGTTGGATGCCCTTGGAAAGGCCAAATACTTTTCAACACTAGATCTAGAAAGTAGATACTGGCAAGTTGCCATGAACCCCAAAGATCGTCCCAAAACAGTCTTCACAATCCAAGGAAGAAACTATGAATTCAATGTAATGTCTTTCGGATTATGCAATGCATTAGCAACATTTCAGAGATTAATGGATATTGTATACAAAGAACTCCTTTGGAAGTCAGTAGTCATTTATCTTGACGATACTGATGTTTATTCTTCATCATTCAAATTACACTTAAAACACCTGCAAGAAGTTTTTCAATGATTACGAAAAGCAAAACTGAAACTCAACATTGAAAAATGCTACTTTAGAAAAACAAGCTTGGTCTTTCTTGGTCATATTGTTAGTAAAGATGGAATCAAACTGGACTCTGAAAAAATCAGTGCTGTCAAAAACTTCAAAACTCTTTAAAACACTACAGAACTAAGAGGATTCATAGGGTTAGCCTCCTACTATCAGAAGTTTATCAAAGGATTCTTAGAAATTGCAAAACCTCTCAACCAGCTTATCACCAAAAACGTCAAATACAAATGAACTGCTAAACACCAAATCACATTTGAAATTCTCAAAAAAAAACTAATGACAGCTCCAATTCTCATCTACTCAGATTTCAGCAACCGATTCTGGTTAGCAACAGATGTCTCTTATACTGTCTTTGGTGTCATCTTATCACAGTTAAATGACAATAGAAATGAGTGAGTAATTGCTTATGCTAGCAGAACATTGAAACCAGCCAAAAAGAACTACCCTGCAACAAAATTAGAAACTACAACAGTAATTTGGGCCCTATATCACTTTAATCTTTACTTCAGACCCAAAGAATTTGATATTATTACTAATAATATTGGACTCAAATGGCTTCAGAACAAAAACACTCAGCTAAATGCAAAACAAACTTGATGGACAGGATTTTTAGCCAACTACCAATATATTATACACCACAAACCAAGAAAACTCCATATTAACATTGATTGTCTCTCAAAAATGAGGCAAGATTAGAATACAAAACCAACACTCATTTGAATTAATGACAAAACAACAAACAATGAATCCCGAAAACTACAACAATCTTAAACAATATTTGGAGACATTAACAATCCCAACAGATTGGTCCTCAGATAAAAAACATCGGTTACAACAAGCCAAACAATACTTCTTACACAACAACATAATTTATTATCGAAACTTCAAAAACCCAGACAATCTACTCAGATTAATACAAGAACATGAAAAAGAAACTATTTTATATAATATGCACTCAGACCTTTCATCAGCATATCTAGGAAAAGACAGCACCATTCAGAAAACACTAGAATATTATTTTTGGCCTTAAATGAGAAAAGACATTCATGAATATGTTAAGTCTTGTGATAGTTGTCAAAAAAGTGAAGGAACTCGCCCTACAGAACCTTTAAACTCAATCAAAGTTGAACAGCCTTTTGACTGAATTGGTATCAATTTAGTTGGACTACTTCCTATTACAAACCAAGGAAACTGTTATATTGCAGTAGCTGTAGACTATCTCACCAAATGGCCTGAAGCCAGAGCCATTCAATGAGCAGATGCAAAATCAGTAGCAAACTTCATCTACGAAGACATCATTTGTAGACATGGATGCCCAATAGAACTTTTATTTGATCAAGAAACACATTTTGTAAACAATTTAATCCAGGAAATTTGTGGACAATTTAATGTCAAAAGACCATTATCTTCGCCCTACTATCTATAAACAAATAGACTTGTAGAACGTTTTAACAGAACATTGTATGAATCATTAGCCAAAGTCTCAACCAATTTTGAACAAAAATGGGATCTCTTTATTCCATCAGTATTACTAGCATATAGAACACTAAAACAAAATACCACAAAACACACACCATTTGATTTAACCTATGGAAGGACAGCAACACTACTAATTAGTTTCACAATGAAAACATATTCAGTACAACCAATTAATAAAGACAACTTTTAGAAAACACTACAATAAAGAGCCTACACTCTGCTTAGCACGTTGAAAGGAAAATAACAAATAGCAGCCACTCATATTAAACACTTCCAAACTCAACAAAAAGAATGGCATGATGACAAATTGTCTTCAGTTACCAATGGATTTAAAATTAGAAACAAAGTTCTCTTATACAAAACTAAAGCTGAAAAACAATAGAGTGGAAAATTTGAAAATAAATGGGATGGACCATTCTTTATCCATAAAGTCCTAGGCAACGGATCATACAAGCTAAGACTTGATGACAAAATCCTAGCAAAAGTTGCACATGGAGATCATTTGAAACACTATAATTCCAGAAACAATTCTGAACTATTAATTCCACAAATTGGTACACATTCTCTTTTAATCAATCCTGAAAATATTCTCCGAAATTTAGAACCAATAGTTGTCATTGAACAACCTCCCAACTTGAATACTTAACTTAAATTTATTATTATAGTTATCTCCTTATAATTTAGAAACAATCTCACAAAAAAAAAACAAAAGCAAAAATAACATAAAAACCCATACACCAAAAATAATTTTCTTTTATTTTCAAATCTTTTATAATGACTATTTCTCAAAACATTCAACAATTATCCCAAAAACTAATGTTAGCTTTAAAAACAATACCCAAATTATCCATTACTATTACTGGAAACCACATTAATTATACCCAAACAGAAGTAGTTACAAATTTAGCCCCAAATTCACGAAAATATTACCCATATAAAAAAAATACAAGAAGTTATTCTGGAATTCACTTGTCAGAACTTTTAAAGCTTGCTTTAAGAGAAAACTTAATACTCACTCCTATTAGTATTCCACCAAATGCTACTATTCAACAAAAACTTCAACTGTGTTTTAATGAAAAAAACTATGACTATACTCCAATATATAAATATTTCTACATTGGAAAAACACTTTACAAATAAAAATAGAAGCTTACAGCAGCAAATCTCACAAAAAAAGCTATTCAGAAACAACTTCACAACAAATTCAAGACAACAGCTGGATCTATAAACAGTTATTATAAACTAAGAGCTGTTCTTAGACTTTATGACCTATTCTACACCTGTGAAAACGTCCTACAAAACCCAATTTTACAGTCTTTGAAGATTCAATACATTGGAAAGCTCACAGAACTGAAATTTCAACAATTTTCAGACCAAATTTCTTCAATAATTTTGGATTATTATCTGGAAATTACAGACAGTACTTGGACTTCGATGGAGCTCAGTCTTGAGGAGAAGGTTATATTACCAGACAAAATTAGAAATATTGTTTAGCATGAAATTACCCTTATAAATCTTATCATTAATTAGCATATATTATTGTTTCAAATTATCACTTATTACATTAGCAAAATGTCTGAAATTATCATTTAATTAATAACCCAATTTGTACATAACACAAATGTAACCTAAGTGCAATGATCAATCATGCAATACTCCAAAATATGTAACATTCAAAAGTTCGCCGAAATTTGTAGAAATTCACCAAAATAATTGATAGTTCACTGAAATATCTAATAGTTTGCAGAAATAACTTGTAATTTACCGAAATGTATCTTTAATTTAGTGAAATTGTAGAAAAAAGCAAAGTTCAAGTTCATAAAATAGTGTTACAACAAGTTGTATAAAAGAAGAGCTTTTCTCTTCAAGAAAATGTATCTTACTTTAGATTTATCACTTAAAACCATTCCTATATACACAAAAAGAAATAAATATCAAATAAATTGAAAAACCAAATTCTTTAATTATTGCACTTGGAAAATCCCCAAAATCCAACTAACATTTTGAAATTGATTAGCTACTAATTTCATTAAACTGTTAGTGACTCCAGGCCTAGATAGAAAATGTTTCACCTGACAGAATTCTATTTCTTTTACATTTCTTTTATTTATTTATTTTTATTTTCTTATTATAATCATTAGGGTAGCCTACAGACAAGATTCCTGTAGAAGAGTTGACTTTCACAGCAAAGTAACTACACATTTTTAGTGAGCTTCCAGACGAGCAATTCCTGGGAAAGAGTTGATATTTACTACAACGTAACTACACAAAGCAACTGGCACAGAATTGGCTATTCCACTTATAAGCCCAGCAGTTCAAATTATAGAAGATAATTTGAAAATAAATTCAGTTATTGGAGGTTCAACTACTTCTAAAAAACGTGAATTTGCAACCAACAGACAATTATAACATTCAAAAAAAGAGACCAAAAACCTCTGATAACACTGGATATTTCAGATCAAACTCTGCATTGGTATTATGTGGACATTCTGACATAATTTTTTCATTATTATTGCTAAACCATTTCAGCTCTTGCTCTTTGGTGAGATTAGGGAGTGTGATATATGTTTTGGGTTTGTATCAAAGTCTAAATCATTGTTATTTTTGTTGCTATATTGGATGAAGCTGAAACCATTGTTTTTATCATTATCATTATCAGAGTTTGAATTAGAATTGAAAATTTATTCTGATTCTGATGCACAGCTGCTGATTGGTTTTTTCTCTTCCACAATTGTGTAGATTATGTGTGGTGGTAGATTGTAAATGAAGTCATACTTATTACAATATTGAAAATCACATGGGATCAAACAGTGGTCACATAGTTGAGTGTTAATTTCTTTCAAATGTTGCTTCTGCTCTTTTCTTGTAGATGCTAGCTCTTGGTAGTGTTCATAAAATTGTTTTGGGTCTAGAAGATTTATGACTGGTTCTGGGTCCCAATCAAGTTCTATGGGTTCAGATGAGTTATTTTTAATTGTTTTTATTTTTTCTGGTAACACTCCTTTGATTTTGGCGAGTGCTATTTGTCATATTTTATCATTATTGTGTGGACAACTGTTCAGACGTTTGACTGCTCATCTTCAGGCAGTGTCTATGGGTGTTTTTTTCCTTATCTAATCACTTATGAGAATTATGTGCTAACACAATTTGTCGCATGTTCCTCCTCTTTCAAGAATGTTGTTCCACATTCTTTTATCAAAAAAAGTTTCTTCACAAGCTAAGCATGGCTTATTATCCCATTTTCCAACTCATTTTGGCCTTCTAAAGTGTTCAACAAGACATGGATGACAGTAAAACTTGATTGCTGTTGGGTATTCCTTATTATTACTACAACATGCATCTATTGATGACAATTTCTTGTCACAATTGACGCATATAAGCTTTGGTTAACAATAAGTGAATTGTTGTGGGGTAGTATAGATGTAGTAATTATAAGTGGTGCTGATAGAAGTTGTTTCTTCTTTCTTTTCTTTTTTTTTCTTTGCCAGTCTCTTTCTATTCCCAAGTTGAAAACTTGTCCAGGTCATTGTTAGTTCCCCAGGTTTGGTTGGCATTCCAGATAAGTTTTTTTTTTGTTTTCCTTTTCTGTTGTTATCCTAAGGAAGTATTGATGGTAGCTCATTGTGGTTTTCTTCAGCCCATGACACTTAATAGGCTTCTCAGGTAGGTTTCTTCTCTTTTTCTTTGAACTCAATGAGCAGTACTGGCATGTTAGTGGTCTTGAAATGGCTATATGTGGCAGATATGCGTGTGTATCAACTGTTCTGGCTAAGTTAAAGCTCCTGCATATTCCAATCAAGCATTACATTGGTCTTGAACAGCCAGTCATTGCCAACAAGTGCTTAATATTGAGTGGTTTGCATGACTAATATCTTGATTGGCACAATAATACTATTGACTTCTATAGAAAAATTATCAATCTTACTGATTGGAGTTTTGGTCACTCCATTAGTAGTGATGATTCGTGTGCTGGCAGCTTAATCAACTCAGCAACCTAGTTGGTTCATAAGTTGTTTTGTGATGATATTACCAGCTGATCCACTGTCTAGAATCAGTTTTATGTGCTGCCCATTAACTTTAGCATCTGTATACATTACAGTAATGAGTTTTGATTCTAAGGCAGCTCCACTGAATAGTGGCATTTCAACTGGTTCCTCAAATTCAAAAGGGAAGATAGCAGTAAGTAATTTATTTTCTATAATGGTTGCTGGCAAGATATTGTTGGTGGGTGGTTTTTGGTTGGCTTCTGATTTGTTGGATGTAGCATTTTCTGGGGTGATCAGGAGACTTAAATAGTTCTGGAAATTCGGGTTTTGGATGTATCCGGTGCCCAAATTCTATTGTCGCAATTCTGATGGTTGTATGGAAAAATTGGGGATTAGTTGATAGACTACTATTGACAATTTCCGGCTTTGTTGTGTCAATCTCAGCCTTTGGGTTTTATTTTGAAGTAAGTTCTATGGTGGTGTTTGAATTTGTTAGGGCTGATAAATTACCTAAGGCTGTGGCTGATAAATGGGTTGGGACTGTAATTAATAAACGACAGATACTGAAGGCTGATAAATTGGTGGTTGATAGATTGGTTGTTGCATCATAGGTAGGTAATTTGGTTGATATGGTGCTGAATTGGGTTAATAATTTGGAGCTTGAAACCAGCAATTGAAGTTTCAATATTGATTTTCTGATTGTGAGTTATTACTATAAAATCAGCAGTTGGCTCTAATATGGTCTTGTTTACCACAATTATGACAGACATGCATTTTTTGTTGTCACAGCTGATTTGAAGATGATGATGGATGTGACTGATTTTGGAAATGATTCATGTTTCCTGAGTTATTGCATCATTATGGTGGTTAATAAATTGTATGATTGTTAGCTAAGTATCCTTCCAATTTCTGATTAATTGAATCACTAAGTTGTTTCAATTTGGAATTCAAGTCAAATAATCTATTCATGACTAGGTTAACAGCTTGAACATGGTTTGCTTCAAGTTTTGCTGATTCAAAATCTCTTGTATTGGTAACTGCATCTTGAAGAGTTTGTGGATGCATTAGGTGTATGTATTGAAGAAGACTATTGCGCAGTCAATGGATAAACTGATTTAGGGTCTGTGGCACTGTAAAATAGTCAGCTTGAATTGCTTGAATTTGGCACAAGTTTCTGTGGAAGCATCTTAAGTAAGTAGTAACTGCTTCAGTTTTTTCCTGTTTGATTGTAGTGAAGGTGTTGGCTAGGTGATTAATACTGTTGTTATTACTGAAATATCTCAAGAATACAATTTTAAATTCCTGAAACATTTGAGGTTTAGTGGCTAAACTCTGATACCATGAATTGGCAGTATCTTATAGAAAATAAGGAATTGCTTGAAGGGCTCTGTTATCATTCCATCCATTGGCTGTGATGGCTTTTTCCATGTTATTGAGCCATACTTGGGCGTCATCCTCTTTATTAGTAAATTTTTTTATTTTGGTAATTGGAGCATAGGCCATTGGTTGTTGTGGTAGTTGCTGCTGAATTTGTTGTTGGAATAGTGGTTGTGGCTGTTGTTGTTGTTTGACAATTGGTGGAATGAGTGGTGAATTGATTTTAATTATTGGAGGTAAGTTTTGTTGATTAATTATGTTGGGGTTTCAATCATTCTGAATTTTCTAAGATCAGGTTTTGTTTGTTAATTTTTTGATCACTACTCTTTTCTTTCTTGGAGTTGATTATTTTTCAAGAACTAACGGCTCTGAAATCTGGTTGTGGTAGTAGTAATCAAATTTCTAATGGTGTTGTTACTCATAGAAAAAGAATACAAGAAAATAGTAGAAAAAACAAATAGGAAAAATAGACCAATAAGAGAATAGTATTTAGCACATAAGCACATTGCTCAGCAATGTGAAGCATTGTCAGAGAATCACAGCACATTGTTCAGCAATAAGCATATTGTTAGAAATTACAGACACATTGTTCACGAATGTGCAGAATCTCATATAACATAAATTATATATATATAGTGAGAGTGTTAAAAGCAGAAAAAGTAATTCCAAGAGAATTCAAGAATTTTTGGAGAATTCAATAGAGTTTTATTAATTTAAAATAATCCCCTTTCTTTTCTATTTATTAACTCTCATTTTAAGGATAGTTGTTATCAACCGAAATGGAATTATATAAATAAAAGATCTCTCCAATTCTTCAAATTCATGTTATTGTTGTTTGTTTGAAAATATAATTACTCTTCCATTTATCAACACTTCATGTTAATAAAATCCAACACTTAACTACACTGAAACAATAGCTCTTGATCATGGTTATTGATGGGATACTAACTTGAATTGCCTTGGCTTATTTCTAATTTCTTATTTTCTTTTTATTTTATTTTATTTTCTTTTCTTTTCTTTTGTTTGTTAATTTACTATTGATTAAAGAGATTAAACACTGAATAATTAACATCAAAGATAGCCTGGTAAAAGACCCAGAAATAAGAATAGAATTATATATATTAATGAATAGCTTACCAGAAAGACACGACTGCCAGATTAAACCAGCCACCATGCTGAAGACAGAAATTGGGAAAATGACTTGAGAAATCAACCAAAACCAATCATAGTAAATTTCTGTCTATTATACAAAAAATTCTATAACAAAACTTTTAAATAAAACAACAATATATTAATTGAGCACCAAGTTACAGGTTTGTTATTTGCTTTGAGACCCTAAATAATTACTTATAATAGCATTGGAGATCGCGATTTAAATCTCTTGAAATAATCACCATATGTTCCTAATAACTCTGCTTTCTTTTGTTTACTTTGGAATGGGATTCTATTTAGTGATGTTGTTGCACTTGTTGTAGCTATGTTTATTATATTAATAGTGCTTCCGGGTGTGTGGTGATATGATGGATTAGCAAATAAATCAAATCTTTGTTTCTTTCAAGTGGGTAGTTGGATTTGCTTTGGTGTTCCTGCTGGTGTTTGTAACCTTCTTTTTCCTTTGTCAGCAAACGTGATAGAGAATCTCTGTTTGGTGTATTTTTCAATTTTCCTATTTACTTCTGTAATTAGAAGTGCAAATAAGTGATTTTGTGGAAAAGTGGTGCTTTGGAGCAATTCATTGAAGAAGTTATTAAAAGCAAATTTTGGATCTCTTTGGTCTTCCAAGTGATATACTATTCTTTTATTGACATAGCAATTGAAAGCTAATTCTGTTGGTCAACTATTATTTGTTAATCTGAGATGGGTGTGATAATGTTGGAATAAAGATTTTGCAAATTCCAAGTGGTTTGTTCCTATTTCTTCAGATTCTGCCACTGTTTGGATGGTTGTTGTTGGTGCTGGTTCTCTATAGAATTGTACTTCATAGGAAGCACCAAATGTTACAGGTGATTATTTGGGTCTTAAAGCAAATAACAAACCCATAACTTGGTGCTTAATTAATGTTCTGATTGGTAATTTTATCTGAAGGTTGTTTGTATCTAAAGGTTTTGGTTGAGTCCTTTGTATAATAAACAAAGATTCAATAGTGTTTATCTGTAGCTTTCTGAAACCACAGTTTTGTTAATTTTTTTTTCAGCGTAATGGCCAGTATTCTCCCTGATAAGTTATCCTCAATTGAGTGTTCTACTCTTATTCCTGGGTTTTTTACTAGTTACTTTAATGTCAGTAACTCTGCACATTATTTTCTTTAATCAATTAGTGCACAACAATAAAATCAAATAAAAAAAATAAATAAAAAAAAGAAAATAAAAGAAAATAAAGAAATAAGCCAAGACAGTATACAAGTTAGTATCCTGTAAATAGCCATGATCAAGAGCTATTGTTTCAATGTAATTAAGTATTAATTGCTATTAACATGAAGTGTTGATAATGAAGAGTGAAATTGGAGATAGTAAATAATTATTTATTGATATTTGTGATGTAGAAGATTGCTTAGATTTAAATCTAAACAGAGAGGTCTGTCTTTTTTATTTCTAATGCTACTACTATATATACATAATTGAGATTCCTCAATTCCTTAATTCTTCACACCAGGAATCCTGGAATTTCTGAAATTCTGCAATTTCTTTTGAGAAGAATTCTGGAATTCTGAAATCCTGTGATTTCTTGTACAAGAATCCTGAAATTCCTGGAATCCTGCAATTTCTCCTGAGAAAAATCTTGGAATTCCACATTTACTACAGCTACTTCTGATTGGCTAATTTATATGCTAATATACTTCTTATATTTTATGAGTAACAATGCTCTTAATTATTTGGCTCTTATTTAAACAGAAATTTTCCATTTTTTTTTCTATTACAACATTGATGACTGCAGTTTTAGTAATCCTTAATTTATATAACTTAAATTTGTGATACCTTTTTTTGATCCTTGAAAAGCTACAAAAAATGTTATTTAATTTTACACTATCCTAAATCAAGCTTTGGATTTTCAAGACTTTTTCATAATTAGTAATTAGCCAGACTTATAGAAAATAATCAAATTGTATATTGTCTTCAATACTAAAAGCTTTAACAAACTTGGCAATTAATAATTTTAACTTATAAAATTTTAATAATTGTTTATTAAAGAAGCACTTTGCTTTATTGTATTATTGCTTAAAAAACATTCCTTCTGCCAAATTTAATATTATATTCTGTAAAATTTCTTATATTATATTTAAATTACCACTGTTATTGGCATTAATAAATTTATTTTTTATCAAAAAAATAAAGATAACAAGTGATTCTTAAAGCCAATTCACTTAAAGTTATTTACATCTTTAATTTTAAACATCTAATCATTTTTGTTATCCAGCTTCCAAATAATGTCTATTTGTATATTCAATAGACTATCTAGTCTAATCAAAACCAAGACAGCTTTGTGGTCTATGTCAAAGAACTTAAAAATATTAACAACTATCTGTTTAGTCATTGAAAATAAAAAATTTTCACTTATAAATAAATAGTCAATAATTTTTGCAGCCTCTCTTAAATTGTTCTATATAAGCATCTTAAGCAAAAACTAATTCTTAAAAACATTAATTAGATCCAAACTTGAACACAACTTAGAGCTTAAATTCTTACCAAAACTATTTTTATTGAAATTTCTACCAACAATTATGAAAGAACTAAAAATCATAATCTCAGCAACAATTGTATTTATTTTTATTATTTGTTTAACTTGTGCTGCCATAGAAGCACATATATACAAACCCAAAACTATAACCAAAAACTTATTCTTAAAAAGTAGTTGAACTAAGATCAAATAGTCCAGAATTTTTTTAATTTTGGCCACATAATAAGCCAAAAAAACATTCATAATTATTGTTATATTAGTACTTAAAAAGTTCTTATCTAGTCTTAAAACAAAAACCCGAATTCTATTAAATTTGTTTATTATTTAAGACCTGCAATTAGATCTTAACTTAGTTTTTATGACAATTAAAATCAAATATTCAGTACTTTTATGTTAATAAATAATATTTTTCTGCTTAGTAAAAACATTGATATCTTAAATATTGTATATAACAATTTTTTAAACAAAATTGGTCATTAAAAAAAATGTAATCTCAAATCTAAACCAATATTATTTGCTCTGGCTAAAAAATTTAGAACTGTATTTGAAAAACTTTGCAAACTGTTTTTCAACTTAGAAATTATTGACTGATCTAAAAATATCACTTTTATAATAGTTTTACTATTAATAATTATACTTAAATCTTTACTTATTACTATATCTGCTCTTTAATTCTGTAATAATAAAATTACCAATGACTAACATCCAAAACTAGATTGGGAAACATTAGTTCAAGTGTATTCAACTTTTTAGCCAGCTTATCAACTTGCTTTATAAGACTAATGAGACTGTATTTAAAAGTAGCAAATCTGTTATTCACTTCTTTTAAAACAAGTGGAAAAAGCTTTATCTTCAAAGATAAGCCAAGACTTAAAGAACTATTTTGCATTAAAAGAGAAGAAAATAAAGACTTATTAACAATTTTTGTCCAAAAAACACCACCAAAAAACACTAAACAAGCTATAAAAGTTGATTACTTGGCATAAATAGCAGCCAGTCTGCTTTTATTTACTTTAGAAAACACTCTATAAAATAATTTACCAGAAAAAACATTTTTATTTATAGCACAGTTTAAAGATATATAGTATTACTCATAGAATATAGGAATTAAATATTAGTACATAAATTAGCCAATTAGAATAAATGTAGTAAAAGTAGAATTCTAGAATTCTTCTCAGAGAAATTGCAGAATTCCAGGAATTTCAGGATTTTCATACAAGAAATTGCAGAATTCCAGAATTTTAGAATTCCTCTCAAAAAAATTGCAGGATTTCTGGCTAGAGAATTGAAGAATTCAAGAAATCTTGTACAATAAAATTTATGTATATATAGCAGTAGTATTAAAAGCTAGAAAATTAGTCAAGAAGACTCTGAGTTAACAGAACTCTCAGAGTTAATTAGACTTAGAGATCTCTCAGTTTAGATTTGATTTAAGTAACATTCCATTTACAAATATCAATAAATAATTATTCATTATCTCAATCTACTCTTTACTATCAACATAAAGTGTTGATAGTAATTAATACTTAACTACACTAGAACAATAGCTCTTGATCATGACTATTGATGGAATACTAATATGCAAATTGCCTTGGCTTATTTTTTTTTATTTTTTTTATTTTTTTTTCTTGCTTTATTTTTTTTGTTGTTTGTTAAACTTGATTAAAAAAATTTATATGCAGAGGTATTAATGTCAGGATATAGCACTGGTAAAAGACCCAGGAATAAGGATAGACACTCGAAATTGAGAATATCTTACTAGGAAGATTACTGGTCATTACACTGAAAAAAAAATTGACGAAACTGCAGTTTTGGAAAGCTATGAATAAAACTATCAATTAAATTTCTGTCTATTATACAAAAAACTCAACCAAAACCTTCAGAAAAACACACTTTCAGAAATTACCAACATTATTATATCCATTGAACACCAAGTTATGGATTTGTTATTTGATTTAAGACCCCAAATAATCATCTGTAACAATGGTCTAAGTTTTTATATTTTATACATTTAGCAAAGTTTAAATGAGACTAGTATAGATTGATGTCTTTTAGCATTGATGTAATTTTCATAATAGCATTCAATGATTCAGAAAAATCAAAACAAATAACTATATATCTGGTCTTAACATATATAACTAAATAATAATTAATAATACATGTTTTCTTACCAATTAATTCAATGAAATTCCAGATATTATAAGTATTTGTTTTTACTAAAAGAGTATAAAACAATGTTTTGTAATTGTCTCTTATATTCCAATATTTTTTGTTTTTATCTGTTTTGGCAATTTGTATAGTATTCTTTTCAATTAGAATAAACTATTTTGTTGTAATCAAATTAATCTGATCAGATTGGTTAAATTTCACTACAGCTTTTTGTCATATTCCTACCAATTGCATTTTAATTAACTTAATTAATCCAAATCCAAACAGTGCTGTATGCACAGTTTTGGTTAATGTTGTTATTGGAGGTTTTAAGTCTTTTTTTTTGAATGCTATTAATATTTATTTGTTGTAAGTTTATATTTTTTGAAAATAGTTAAACCTTCAATAACTGAATTTATTTTTAAATTATCTTTTATAATTTGAACTACTGAACTTATAAATAAAATAACCAATTTTATGCCAGTTATTTTATATAATTATATTGTAGTAAATATCAACTTTTTTTCAAAAATTGCTTATTTGAAGGCTTATTAAAATATGTAGTTACTTTGCAATAAAAGTCAATTCTTCTACAGAAATTTTATTTGTAGACTATTTTAATAATTATAATAAAAAAATAAAATAAAATAAAAAAATTGTAAAAAAAAAAAGATTTTATCAAGAGAATCATTTTTTATTTAAGTCTGGTATCATTAATAGATTATTAAAATTGGTAGCTAATTAATTTCAAAATATTAATTGAATTTTGAGAAATTTTAAGTACAAATGATTAGAAAATTGTTTTTTTAAAATATGTTTTTATTTGAATGATAATAATAAATATATATTAAAAATAAAATAATTTTAAGTAAGATATATTTTCTTAAAGAGAAAAGTTTTTCTTTTATATAACTTGTTATAATACTAATTTATGAACTTGAACTTTTCTTTTTGCTATCATTTTGATAAACTAAAGATATATTTTGATAAACTATAAATTGTTTTTACAAATTATGACTAATTTTGGTAAATTATTAAGATATTTTGCAAATTTTTAAATTTTACAAAGTTTGGATTCTTGTGTTATTTAATTATTCTAATTTTTATTATACAAATTGGATTATTAATTAAATAGTAATATTCAATAATTTGATTAATATAATAAGTGATAATTAAAATAATATTAATATATGCTAATTATTAATAAAGTAATTTTATGCTAATTTAATGACTAAAATTCTATTAGTAACAATATACCAACTGAAATTTTTTTTATTATTGTAGTTTAATTTAATTATTTAGTAGATTTTTTGATATTGGTATTTATTAAAATTTTTGCACTTCTAATTTTTTCAAAAACTTGTGTCAGACTTGATTTCAAAATAAATATCATTCTGATAATTTCAACAAACTTTAAGAGAGTTAAAGTTCTTTTAAAACAATTGATTTCTAAAAATAACTTCTTAATTACTATAAGCTTTTTTTGAGAAAACTTTTTAACTATCTTATCTAAGCCAATATTTAAAATAAATGATTTTCTAACAAAAACACTTACTAAATTTTTTAAAAGTGAAAAAAAAAATTAGTAAAGCATCCAATAAAACATCATTGTTATTATTACTTAAAAAAATTGATTTTTCTTAATAACTTCTTTAAATCTTTTTTGGTTTTTATTTATAAATCTTTTGGTGTTTAATTAGAATTTTCCTTTTCAAAAGCATTTTTTTTACTAAATACTTTTTTTTATGTCAATATTATTAGACTTTATAGTATTATCAGTATTTAAATTCCAAAAGCAGTTACTCAATTTTTTAGTAAAAACTTTTTTGTCATTGATATTATTTTCTAAAACACCACTTTTTCTTTTTTTTTTGATAGAATAGGTTTATTAACAATATTAGAGCCAAAATTTCCAATAGATTTCTTTATAACAACAATATTATAGGCAATAGTAGTTTTATAATTGAGCAAAAATAGTTTGAATTTATTGTACTAAATAGTTAAAAAAATTTTTTTAATAAATTAATTTTTTTTAGTAAATTTAAATATAGAAAAAAAAGAAATTATTTAATTTTAAATGTTTTATTAAATATCAAAATAAAAATTATTTACTCAAAAAATTTTTATTTAAAGCCAAAATTATATTAATTTTAATTTTAATTAAATATTTAAAAAAATTTTAAAATTAAAAAAAACTTTTATTTAAAGCCAAAATTTTTTTTTAACAATTAAAAACTGTTTTATGGCTTTAATACTTAGAAAAAATACTTTAAAAAAATGCTGTTGTTACTCAAAAAAATTTGAAAATTTCATAGAAATATAAATTAGCCAATTAAAAATAGGCATAGTAAAAAAAAATTTCAGAATTTCTCTTAAGAAATTGCAAAATTCCAGAAATTTCAGGATTTTTCTCAAGAAATTACAAAATTCTAGGAATTTCAAGATTTTTGATTAGAAGAATTAAAAGAATTCAAGAAATTCAAGGAATCTTATATAACATTAATTATATATATATAGTAAGAGTATTAAAAGCAGAAAAAAACAGAATTCAATTCAAAATCAATCTCAATAATTAATTAACTATTCAATATCCTTTCTTTCAAAAGATAGTTTTTTATAATTTAAAATAGAATCAATTACATATTAATAAAATACCAATTATTACTTGAATCTATATTATTATTGTCTAATTAAAAAATATTCATTATTTTTATTCTATTAATACTTTATATTGATAGAATTCAATACTTAATTATACTAGACCAATAATTCTTAATTATGGCTATTGATAGGATATTAATTTTTTGTTTTTTTTTGTTTTTTTTATTTTTATTTTTATTTTTTTTGCTTTATTTTTTGTTGTTTATTAAACTGATTAAAGAGATTAAGTACTGAGTTATTAATATTAAAGATAGCCTGATAAAAAACCTGTAAAACAAGGATAAAAATTTAAAAATAGCTTATCAGAAGAACACAACTATTAAAATAAACTAGTCACCATGCTAAAAAAAAAATTCACAGAATAAGTTTCTAAGAGAGTACTAAAACAATTATTGAATCTCTGTTTATTATACAAAAAACTCAACCAAAACTTTCAGATCACAAAAATCTTCAGAAATTATTAATAGCATTAAGCTATTAAGGACCAAATTATAAGTTTGTTATTTGTACTAACATTCTAAATAATTGTTTTTATTTTTAAAAAGATTTTTTTTAATATTAAAATTATTAAAAATAATAAAAAAATATTTAATTTTTTATTTTAATTGAATTATAAAAATTTAAAAATGAAAAAAATCAAATTTTGTTTAATTTTTATTAATATTAAACTTTTTAAAAAACTTTAAATTAAAATATTTATAAAAATTAAATTTTAAATACAAATTAATAATATAATTTTTTTATTTATTTGAATTTTTTAAAGTAAAATAATATAATTATTTATTAAATAATTAATAATAATTAAGAAATAAATAAATAAACAAGTAATTTATTTTATATAAAATAAAAAAATTTTAATTTAAAAAAACTTTATTATTTTAATTTTTTATTAAAATAATATTTTTCAATTTTTCAATAATTAAATATAATAATTTTTTGATTAAGGAAATATAATTAATTTTAAAACAAATTTCAATAAAAAATATAGTTTTTTAGTGTACTTATAATTACAACATTAATTAAAGATGCAGTTCTTTAAGCATTTTGGAAATTGTGATATTTAAATATTTGTGATATACAGTTCAATTCTATCTGTTATTGGAACTTCATCAGAGATCAACAAAAATTCACAAGAATTATTTGAAACCAAATATCCACAATCGAGTTTTGTTCTTTTTTCTAAATTATGGACGACGAACTTACCCCACCAATTTACGCCGAAAACGATTTGGAAGATGGAACAGGAAATATAGAGCTCGATTTAAACCCTACAGTTGAAACTGAAACACAAGCAGAAGCCGAAAGTAATATGATTGAAAACGAACTATCATTACAAGCAGGGAAAGAGGGGGAGGACGATTATGGTTCAGCCCCAGAAGTGGTCAATTCTGAATTTGACGAACAATTAGACTTTCAGCAAGAGCCAGAAGAAATTCAAGAGGAAATGCAAGATGTTATTGAAGAGTCGAGGCCTGAAAGCCCTTATCGCTTTCACAGTCCAATACAAGATGGATACAATAGCTCCACCACACCTCAACCTCATTCCACTCCAGCTGCAGCAAGTAGGGTCAATCTTTCGCCCTCTTCTTTTTCCCCAATTAATATTTATGATGCAAAGTTATCTGATTCATCGAATTCACCTGATCAACATTTGAGTCCGCCCTCTCAACCTGTGACTCCAAGAATAAATGGAGATAATCGTTTCCAATCCTCATCCTATTCACCGATTGGTCCAGAACAAAATGGCGGCTATCCTTCATCTGGATCCCCCTCTCCATACGCACCTTCTACTCCGCGTCCTGATATAGAGCCATTCCCACTAGAACATCATGAATATCCGTGAGTATTTGGAGGGTGTTCTTTTTACACTTCGGTCTACGCTAAACATGAATGTGACTCGTTTTTGCAAGGCAGGGATCATCCTTTTGCTGGATGTTCATCAATTACCGATTACACAATACTCAATAAGCTTGGGGAAGGGACCTTTGGGTACTGAAGCCCTTAATAATTCCGAAATTTTCCCGCTAAGTGCCTGATTTTTTATTAATCTATATAATTATCATCGGTTTTGACGTATCAATTCAAAAGTGAGGTTCATAAAGGTATGCATAATGTGACCGGGAATGTCGTGGCTCTCAAAAGAATCATAATGCATAACGAAAAAGAGGGAATTCCAATAACTGCAATACGCGAAATAAAAATTTTACGACAACTTAATCACGCAAATGTCATTAGCCTAAATGATCTTGCTATCCGATACAGCGAGTGTAAATTTTTATTCTTTTTAAAAATATTTTCAAGCTCAAACCCCTTATAAATTTATCTAATGAGGCTTCTTTGCTAGCCACCGACGCCGAAGTGTCACCTTCAATATACATGGTTTTTCCATACATGGATCATGACCTCGCAGGTCTATTAGAAAATCCTAACGTTCAATTCAGTGAAGCTCAAATCAAATGCTATCTTAAACAACTTTTGGAAGGTACTTTTTATCTCCATCAAAACCGAATTTTGCACAGGGACATGAAAGGTATTTAGTATTCGGAACCTATTGCCTATGTTCTTTAAAATTAAGATTTATAACATTCACTTAGCCTTATTTTTCTTAATTAGCCGCCAATTTGTTAATAAACAATCAAGGAATCTTAAAAATAGCAGATTTCGGTCTATCTCGACCAATGCAAGATAAATCATTAACCGGCTGTGTTGTAACCCGCTGGTATCGACCACCCGAACTTTTACTTGGCGAAAAAAGATACACTACGGCCATCGACATGTGGGCAGTCGGGTATTGAATCTGCTTTTCTGTCTTCATTTTCTCTGCAAATCTCTACCAATTCATTGCAATTTTCTGCTCGGCTTCATTTTATTGGTTTTTAGATGTGTTTTTGCAGAAATGTTAAAAGGAAAACCTATTCTTCCGGGACGATCGGATTTCGACCAATTGGAAATCATATTTCAACTTTGTGGCTCCCCAACCGAAGAATCCTGGCCAAATTGGAAAGAACTCCCTTTGTCTAAAGACGTAAAGGCACCGGGTAATTATCAAAGAGTTGTCAGGTCAGAATATGATAGGTATGTTAAAAATTTTAACGAATAATACTGTACACTATATCTGAATCTCACTAATATTAGTTGCATCGATGATTTAAAGTTATGGAACGAAGGCTGCAAAATTATTAGATCAGTTATTAGTCTTGAATCCATCCAATCGATTGACCGCATTTAGCGCCCTTGATGATGACTACTTTTGGACTGACCCATTGCCCTCGGACCCGAAAGAGTAAGTTTTCTCAAACTACGCTGTTTTAATTGCAGTTTCAAATGAGTAAAAGCTTAAATTTTTCTAGTCTCCCAGCATATGAAGATTCTCATGAATACGATCTTAGGAAGTATAAAAAAATAGCTCAACAAGAGGATGGTCGTAGATCTTCTCGTGTTGAATCAGGAACCGAAAATTCTCGGCCTCGTAGAGAACGAAACACCCAAAAGCGAAATCGCTCGCGTGATCGAGATCGTGTTAGAAACGGAGATCGTAATGGTTCCCGGAAAAATAATCGTCAGCGCCATACTCTCCCTGAAAGACCTTCTGCAGGACCGTCAACCGAGACAAATCCTCCTCGGTAATAATTTTCTAATTGAGGTCAAGAAGCTTTTTGAAAATATACGTTTTTATATATATATATATATCTCTCTCTTTCTTCTATTCGATTAGAACTAACATTTAATCTATAAACCTTTAGATGAGTAACCTTTTTTCTTTAACTTTAATTGGGCCTACCAAGACGTTTTGTGTTTCGCACTATGTGAAAATCTACATTCGTGCGACCACAAGTGGACTCATGAGCCTGAAACTTTTTATTAGAAGCAATGTGTAAGATTGATCTTCTCATTTCTTTCTAAATTATTTATTAATGGGAATACGTGGATCTTAACGGCTTTGCTAAGGCAACATTCTGCCAAAAGCGATCCTCAGGGTACCCTTTTTACCAGGGATTTTTGGAGTAAAGACTTGAAAGCCAAAGGGATCTGCGATTCTCGCACTACAAATTTACCATCTTGCTGTGAAACTGTTAGAATTCATTGCGAGAATTGCCTAACAATGGAAGCAGCTTATAAAAATAGCACCTCCTTCAACCACTCACTGTATATTATAATCAAAAATCTAGAGGACGATTATCGTAAATTAATATTGTGAATAAACCCCAATAATTAGCCAATAAAGGTTGTAGATCAACAAACCATGGCACAAGTTTGGTGGTATTGGGCAGACCTCAAATTCTTGCCTACCTCTTGTCTTTCTGAAGCTCGATTTTAAGAACAATGATTAGCGCATTTTTTATTTACAATCAAAAGGGCGAGGTTTTAATATCTCGTCTTTATCGGCATGATTTGAAGTTAGTATTCTTCTACCCACATCTACATCTCAAATAGTTTCTTTTCTGATTGTTTACGTTTGCGTTCGCGTTCTCAGACGATCAGTTGCAGACATCTTTCGAATCCAAGTGATCTCAAATACTGATGTTCGCTCTCCAATAATTACACTTGGGTCCACCTCTTTTTTTCATGTACGGCACGAAAACTTATATGTTGTTGCTGTAACAAAATGTAACGCAAACGCAGCCTTAGTTTTTGAGTTTTGCTATCGGGTAGTGAACATTGGGAAAAGTTATTTTGGTAAGTTTGATGAAGAGTCGGTCAAAAATAATTTTGTACTGATTTACGAGCTTTTAGATGGTAAGTTCTTCCCCACTCTTTTTGTGTTTTGCTTTTTGGATTTTCTTTAAAACTGACGCTGATTATTCTAGAGGTGTTAGATTTTGGGTACCCCCAAAACAGTGAGGCGGACACTTTGAAAATGTATATCACAACTGAAGGAGTCAAAACGGAGCGTGCTTTGGTAAAATTATTGATTGTCATTGTATTCTGTTAGCTGCGATTTTCTCAATTTCCCTGTTACCATTTTGGACTTTCCCTTTAGGCAGAAGCTTCATCGAGAATTACGATTCAGGCTACTGGTGCTACTGGATGGCGTCGATCCGACATTAAATATAGAAAAAATGAAGCATTCATAGATGTTATAGAATCAGTTAATTTATTAATGAGCACCAAAGGTACTAATGAATATCTTAGAACTCTAAATTTTTCTCACATTTTTTTATTGACCTCCTCCTTTAATTAAGGAACTGTTTTACGATCTGATGTTTCTGGTCAAATAATGATGAGAGCGTATTTGTCTGGAACGCCTGAATGCAAATTCGGACTGAATGATAAACTCCTATTGGAAAAAGATGGAATAATCAAGCTTACTACGTATGCATAATAGAACCATTACTGTTCGCAAAAATCTTACTTTCTCGTAACATTAGCGATTTTCTCCCCAAAGTTCACAGAAAAAAACAAACGCCGTGGAAATCGATGACTGTCAGTTTCATCAATGTGTTAAACTGGGGAAGTTTGGCTCTGATCGCACAATTAGTTTTATACCACCTGATGGGGAATTTGAGTTAATGAGGTAAGAGCCAGCACAAAGTTGTAGATTTATTTCCTTTAAACTCAATCTAATTTATCTCTACACAACCGAAGATATCGTACTACCGAAAATGTAAATTTGCCATTCCGGATTCATCCGGTTGTTAATGAAATCGGTAAATCGCGAGTCGAGTATCGCGTAACAGTTAAGGCGAATTTTTCCCCGAAGCTCTATGCTAATAATGTTATCATACGAATTCCCACTCCTCTGAATACCGCCAACATCAATGTTCGTGTCGCAACCGGGAAAGCAAAATATGTCCCCGATGAGAATTTGATCACTTGGAAGTAATATTAAATTTCAGATTTGCATCAAACCAAAGCACAAATAGCTGTAAATAATATTAATGTTTAAATTGCATTATATCCACAGAATTCCTCGTTTCCAAGGACAAGGTGAATTTACATTGTCCGGTGAGGCTGAACTTTCTTCCATGACTATTAAAAAGGCCTGGTCAAGGCCCCCAATCTCGATGGAATTCCAGGTGCTTATGTTTACTTCGTCGGGTTTACTGGTAAGATTTCTAAAAGTTTTTGAAAAGAGTAATTATCAAAGTGTCAAATGGGTGCGATACATGACCAAGGCTGGAAGCTATCAGATAAGAGTAAGTGTTGCTTATAAAATTGTGTTAGCCTTTTTCCTCATACATGTATTAATAATATGCTCTTTCTTAGTTTTAATTGTAGAAGTCGGTTGCTAAAAACTTGGATTAATTTTTGCAAAAAGTCGTGCTGTTCAGAAGTACTAATTTTAGGTCTTATTTGTTTTTGTAATTTATTTGTTGTGCTTTTTAATTTTAATTTTAATATTAATAAAAAGATGTTTTTGAAAAAACTTTTTATAAATTTTTAATTGTGTTAATATATTTTGTAATTTAATATAATTAGTTTTAATTAGATTATTGTTTTAATTATAATTAATTTATTAATAAACAATTAAGGTAAGAAAATAAAATATTTTAACTTGAATTTTAATTGATAATAACAATAAATAAATTATGAAATTAAAATAATATAATTATTATTAATTATATAAATAAATTACATTGTTAAATTGTAATATAATTAAATATTTTATATAATTTAACCAAAAACCTAACTTGTTTTTATTTTTAAAAGTTAAATTATAGATTTGATTTATATATTTATCATATTATTACAGATTTTTATCTGAATAAAATATTATAATTTTAACGTTTTATATAATATTAGTCTTTAAGAGTTTTTTATATTTAAAAGTTTAATTAATTTATTTTTTGTTTTTTATTTATAAATATTTTTTTATAAAAAACAAAAATATCAAAGCTTTATTAATATTAATATTGCTAATATTTGTAAAATTAATATATATAATTATATTTATTTTAATTTTTATTATTTAATTACAATTAATAAAGTTTAATATTAGTATTTTTGATTTAAATTTGAATAATTTTTTATGTATTATTACTTAAATAAAAAACCAATTAATATAAAAAATCTATAATCAATATATAATAATAAAAAATAATATAATGACAATGTAAAATAATTAATAATAATACAAAATAATTAATAATAATATTAAATAATTAACAATAACATAAAATAATAATAATAATAATAATAATAATAATAAAATAACACAAAAAGTAATAAAAGATATTAAGTTTTTAATAACAATATTATATATTTAAAAAATATATATAAATAGTTTTAATTTAGTAAAAAATAGTTTTAATTAAAAACAAAAAACCAATTCGGACTTAATTAAAATAATTAAACTTATTTTTTATTTTTATTTTTTATTTTAAATAAAATTTTTTTATTAAATTATTTATAAATTAAAATTTTTTTTTTTTTTTATTAATGCATTTAACGAGTGTAGCCCAATCGCTATCTAGTACATAAAACCAAACTAAGAGGCTCAAACTAAACGCGACTCACGCACTTTTTACATGTGGCCAGCCACTTAGGCCAGACAAGGCAACACTACACATCTATAACTACCCGCACACTGCTACCCAGACCAGAAAAGAAACAAAAAGGCTTCCGACGACCAAAGCTAACAGCAAAGGAATTGGCCAAACCAAGCAATCTCACAACACCGTCAGACAAAACCGAAGACACACCACAAGGGAGCCCAGAAACAACACCAACATCACAGACCAGACTAGCCTTCTCCATCACCACCCAGTGGCTGACTCTAGCCAACCATACCTTAGCACGATGTAAACCAACAACGAATCTGACATAATCAACAATCCTAGCAGTGGCCACTTTTCTATCCTCAAAAACATTGCAAGTCTCCTCATACCACTCTTCCAGCACAAACCCTTTGCACACCAAAGTGTACAGCCCAACATCAATGGAACATTGAGACAAAACCTGCAACACAGCAGAAGCAGAGGAACCACCAGACACAGCTGACCAACAAGCAGAAGCCTCCACCAAAATCTCACCACGAATGCCAGACTCATGAACACAAGTAAAAACGTGGTCAGAGAACTCCACCTCATCACAAAGCAAACACAACACACTAGGGTAGCATTTATCATACAACCTCTTCCTAATGGCCACCGGCAACCTCCTGTGCACAGCCTTCATAACATAAGTGCGAAGCGATAAGGATGCGCGGCTAGTGAAACCAGCAAGCATATGAGAATCAGGATGCCACACCTTTGCCGTGACAACCCAGTCTATGCAACCAATCATCGCATCCGGAACTACATCACAACCAGGCCCAGCTTCCCAACGAGCACAACGAATTGATCGAAAAATATTTCTGACAAAATGACAGGCATTACCAGAAATAGCAACACCCTCAGCAACCAAAAAATGTTCACGCACATCGGCACAAAGGGAAAAGGGAGACCCAGAGACAGCCCCAGCAGCCAAGTCAGCTTTCACATTACCAGGAATCCCAGAGTGTCCTTTTACCTTAACCCAACTCACACTAAGATCCTTATCCCTGACCAAATTGAAAATATGACGCCTTTCCAGCCAGCATTGATTACGGAAATCAGGAGCAACCAAAGACATCTCAGACACACATGCGTCAATGGCAG